>JAVRXN010000012.1:16204446-16534446 GCA_033556935.1 Timema podura
TCGCCGGCACATGGAGACAAGTAATCCCATGCAGTAAAATGGTGATGCTCACACTGGTATTTTGGACTAACTATATATAACCAATATCTTTTACTCCTGTCATTTCCATTATTTTTACTTATAACTTGACTATATTTTCAACGGGACAAGACAAGTTCGGTCAATAAAAATAATTTCAAATCCTGCTGCTTCTACTAAAGTCGCAAGAAAAGTTTTTTAATCAATTAATGTTACTTGCTATTTCTTCATGTGTATTCATATGTATTTTTGTTACATAATTGAGTTAGTTAACATTTTTACAAACACTTTTATTATAATTTCCATACACATGCAACAAAATAGCTGTTTAAGGAAATCACAGTAAAAGGGGATGTTGTTTAGCGTTGTTAAGTTATTTTAGAAATGTCCCACTCGTGTCCTTTCCCATATTGATATGTAGGAGTTGTTTGGTGGATGGTAAAGACTCCTAAGCTCGTCCCATCAAGATACTTAATGGAGCTTGATTATTAAACTCTGCGTTCCTTCATTATTGGCATCGTTTTTATTTTGTGTCACTTTTCCTTGTCAACCAATCTAAAATTGTGTAAAAAACAAATATTGTGCTTAGTTTGAATTGGTAGGGTCATCTGTAATTGATTAAGGTAAGACTGCTAACTTTCAGGATAAACGGAGTGTACACATTTTCTACTGGTGATTATTAACTTAATAATGTGTATGAATTGTGGATGGGTTCTTTTAATCATCGAATCTTGAGAGAGTCAAGAAAAAAAATATTTTTTCCCCCCAAACATTGAATCTAAATTTTTAGATCTATAAAGTGTCACACTGGTGGCTTAGCCCCATAAAACTAACTATAGTCAAACCAAACTATCAGACCTCGGATCATCAATTTACAATTTAACTAAGCTGTCACACATTGTAACAACAAATATGAACATTATACTGGATACTTTATTGATAGTAACCAAATTATTATGCACATAACTATCTATAACTATTATTTAAAATATTTAGCTATAATTTTTAGCTGCAATCATCTAGTATCTCATTACAAATGTTTAAAATTTAAAAAAAAATCTCTTGTGTCCATTACTTTCATATCGATATATTTTATTAAAATTTCCTTTATACTTTTTTGGTAAAGATATTGTACATTTGAATATGAATGCTCTTTTGAAACTATGGAGAGCTAAAATAATAAATATAATTATAATTGTTTCAGGCAGAGCAACTTGACACAGTATCTCATTTTCCCGTGGATATTGGTGAGGGAAGAAGTTTATCCAATGTACTCAAGAGGATTAGCAATCTCGTAGCATTGAAAAACACTGTAAGCATTTTGTCTCTTAAGAGTTTTGAAAATATAATATTATTGAGTGTAAATAGTTTGGGCTTTTCACTTGCCATTGATCATCATTAATCACTTTGTGTAACTGGTCATCTAGAGGTTATTTATTTTAGAATTGTCCTTTGCTTCAAGCTGCAGGTTCATAGCTTCAAAATGTCAAAGTCGAAGCTCATATCTCCTTTGCTTCGAAAATAACTTTCACATTTTCAAAACATTTTGGAGGAAGAAGTAATCGTCAATACATTATGAATAGATTTGAGATAGCTCCCTAAATATGACATTTCAACATAAAATCAATTTTAGAAGAGCTACTAAACAGTATTCCAACACTAGATAGTGATTAAATGACATCTATAATGTTAGCATGGATAAATTCAGATATAGCAGTATAAAACAATACCTATAGCCTTTTTTGCTTTTTCCTCTGAACCTTTTTTATTTACCTTGATTAATGTATAGTTAAAAAAAAAATTAAAAGTAGTGTCACGTGACAACAACGAAAACCTTATCTTTGTCTTTGCTTTGTATTTTAAAATTGACTTTCTCCCACCCATTCTAAGCTGTATTCTTCTTTAAATTAGTTTTATTTTTTGCTAGAGTTGGGTCGAATCTACTATTTTACAAATCTGAATCTTCAATTTATCTTTTTAATCACAAATCCGAATCTAAATCTTGGAATAATTATGAACATAAGAGTAAATATAAATATAATAGAGTAGTATAAAATACAAAAATTAACTAAATGTTAACATTATTTCTAATAACTTATTCATTATGTAACCTCCCCCTCCTGAATGTTCCTAACTGTGTGTGGGCCTGGAGATCTGTCAGGATATCTTTGGCCGAGGATAAGGGGGGGATGATATGATTACTTGTATGGGTTCGTGATTGGCGTTAGACTTGGCTTTTAAAGGTTTATTAATACTACTATTCTAATACAAATGCGATTTTAGAAGTGAAGTTAACCCGATGACTTAGCCCGCGTGGCCCCGTGACAAGCAGCGTGACGACCTAGCTTACAATATCCCGTAATCAACCAGCCTCGAGGGCTTCAAACACCTCTCATTTAAACCGGCTATGGCTTGCTGACTGACACCCCCCTTTTCATGTCAGCGCTTCTAGTTTGCTTGTTAACTGATTCATCATAACTATCCTCACAACACCTGTTAGGTCACTTGATATTTACAACGTACAATGTTTATACAACACGCCTTCCAAATGAGGCCGTTGGTTACAATTATAGCATTCATACATTCATTTCTATCATATATCCGACACCTTAGCTCAGTTGTTAGTATGTCTGTCTGCCTACTGAGCTAGGGTTCGATTCCCAGCACGTCTGAAAATTTATCATTGGGTTTACCCTTTCACAGTGATGAGTTAACGTCAGGGGATTGAATGTTGTGCTTGTCCTAGTCTTAAGTTAAATTATGAGGCATATGAAGCTACGACAAGCCTAGCCAGCCGGTAATGGAAAATATATGGCTTGAATAAAAAACTGACCCAGACCAGAGGCGGGAAACAGAAATGTATGGTTGGTAGGTAGTTCTATCATATATTTTTATTTCCTAATCTGCTTTTGGACCATTGAAAAGTCCAAAAAGTAAATTACACCATGCATATGTTGTTTTATTGTCATCATCTTTCAATGTATTCTTTAAGAACCTTAACATACTAGCTCCATCTCCACTCTCTCTACTAGAGGTGTGCGAAGCTTCGAAACAAATGTTGGCTTTGACTTCGACAATTACCTACGAAGCTTTGCTAATAAAAAAATTTGAGAGCTAAAATACTCAATTTAGTGTCAATTCCATTTTGAGCTGTTATTTACATTAAAAATTAATATTCCTATGGAAACAAAAATTGAAGTAGTTGAATTGTGTATTGGGATTTATCAGAATAGAACAAAATATTACAAAAATGTTTACAATAAAACATTTCCCTTGTAATTTTAATGCATAAATTAATATAAATAACCACAATATACTACTTTTTTTAATCATAAAACAGCTAATAAACAATATTTTAACTTCAATTTGGCTTCAAGAATATTTCATAAACTTGATTCAAGCTTGTTTCGAATTGAAAAAGTGAACTTCGCACTCCCCTACAATCTATCTTTATCTTTTCTCCTATTTCTTTTGTTCATATTTGTGACAGCTTATTTGATTTGACAATTTTCCTTTTTTACTGGATTAGGGCCTCCAGGCGTACAAGAATACAGACTTCAAGCAGTACTGGATGCCAGACTCTGTGAGCAAGGAATGCTATGATTGTGGCGAGAAGTTCACGACGTTCAGGCGCCGTCATCACTGTCGCGTGTGTGGTCAGATATTCTGTTCTCGCTGTTGCAACCAAGAGATTCCTGGCAAAATAATGGGTTGCACAGGTAGTCTACACAGTTTTATCACTTTCACTCTTAAGATATTGTCTTGGATGTTTAGATTGGGTAAACAAGATCACATGAATCTCTTTAAATATTAGGTCGAGTAATATTTCATTTATTTAATTGGAAATTTCATTTGCCTTGAAAGGTAAGAAGCTTAGTATGATGGGTTGCACTATGGTGCAGATTATAACATAGGGTCATACCATAATTGATTAAGGTAAGACTGCTAACTTTCAGGATAAACAGTGTGTACACATTTTATACTGGTGATTACTAATGTGTTTGAATTATGGATGGATTCTTTTACTCCTCGAATCTTGAAGGATATTCGAGATTTGAGAGCATTTCTGATTCAAGAAACATTCCCCCCCCCCCCCCAACTTTGGATCTAAATTTGTAGATCACATGAACAATGATTATAAGACTGATTGGTTGCTATTAAGGGGTTTATTAGTAATGATTAGGGTATACAAATAGGTATCTCGCTGACATAGAATTAAGCTTAGATCATAATCGGATGTCTGAGAAAGTGACAATCTGCACTGTCGGCTCAACACTATTTCCTTTCCTAGGAGTTGTGGATGGTATTTCACCGGGTCACTTCTAAGCTCCGCTAGGGCTACTCATGGCACATACTACACCACTCATTACACACACATGCCAACTGTCTACACTAACACACTCTGACAACTGTCAATCACCCCCACTCAACAACTAACATAACCACTGTCTGCATTCATTATCACCCGCTGATAACATTCATTGCGCTCAAGGTACGCCATCACTCAATGGACACATCTTCATGAGACACTCTGACAACTGTCTAGCTCTCCACTCTAAGACGTCTAGAATAGAGTTCACGCCATCTTAAACTCCACTCCCATTTCTTTCAAAGTGGCCAATCCGAAGGCATCTATGTCACATTATACAGTCTTTCAAAGCAGCTGAAACAGCCGTTCACACAGCAGTACATCTGTCATAAGCTAATTTACCAAGTGCTTTGACTTTGCGTTTATACATCTGAAAATGGCTCGTGTTACGGATAGCTGACACTGATCTCTGACATCTGGTCATCGAGACCTTTACACTAAATAAAAATTAAGTTGAAATCAATGTAACTTTGTCGAGAACATTACATTGTTGTATATTATGTAATCACAATTAAAAGAAGAACATAGTTCACAATTTACATTACTGACATTGGACAAAGAGGTAATGGCTGCCTCTTGAAGAAACTCTATCGTGGGATTGGGCGGTAACGATTGATTTTCATCAAGAGGCAGCCATTACCTCTTTGTTAAATCAACAAATTATGTAATCAATAATAGATCTGAGATTTTGGGTCTCCCAAGTATATCTATGGTTACTTTTGTGTTAGTTATTAGTAATATAATATAGAAATCAGAAAATCACACAGATTATTTATAGCCATAATTTTAAGTTCTTTATTTGGTTCATGATACACTTAGTTTACCTTGACAGACCACACTATGGCCCTATCGTATAACCTACGACATAGTGGAACCATGAAAGGTAAGCTTGCTCCCTTTCAGGGTGAATAAATGCTACAATGAAGGAGCGATAGGAACAAAGGGAAACACATGATTGGGCTTTTATAATGAAAAGGAGAACATCGTTCATACTTTATCATCAAAATGAGACCAATATTTTTTTATCGGTATATATTTTAAGACTTAAAACCCCATCTACACACATGTGCACTAAAAGAGAAAGAACGTTATATGTCTAGTCAGAGCGAGATACTCAGGCATAGAAAGAGACAGAGAAAACCAATATAAGTATTATTATTAATCATCCCACTGTCAGGTAGTCAGTTCTGTTTAATCCATGATTAAAAAGATGTCAAGAGACTTTCCAGTCCTCTTTTTTTTCTTGTAGCGGCTGAATGTGAAAAACATGTATAATTAACGATGCTTGCTACATGTGTTGGTATTATTGTAAGTATGCAGGTGGGTATTGTCTGTTTGTACTGTATCTCAAAGACCTCTTAGTATATGTTGGGATTGCCTATTTTGTGTAGCTTGAAATCAAAGCATTTAGCTATGTCCGCAGTATACAGTACATTAATAAGTTAAACTATCAAACACCTATAGGTCTGGTTGGCTCTCTGCTACAGATGAGGTGTTTAACGCTAAACCCAGTTGGTTGTGTAGTGTGCATTGAGATAAATGACATGAGATGGGGGAGAGTTAAAACTATTTTAGGAACTTATTTGCGACAGTTAAAATATACTAACTGTACAATTAAATCACAGGCCCTACTATTCTTTAGTCAATGTCTAATTGATTCTAATTTATATTATTGAAACCTCTTTGGTAAATTAAATCTGGTTGTTAATGTTTTATCAGGTGATCTTCGAGTTTGCACATATTGTTGTAAAATTGTGCTCTCGTATTTACAATCTGCTGATGTGGGTGCTGACTTGACAGCTGATCTACGTGCTGTTCAAGAGGACCTGCAAATTAAATTTGGTAACCCGGTGTCATCCTTAGCTCAGAACAATACTTCAAGTTCTGGTGGCAACCTGTCAGATAACCAAGACAGTTCTTCTGTTCGCAGAAAAACATCTGTCGGATACCAAGAGGATCGGTTTGCTCTTGGAAGGTTTGTTCTAGTTTCTCCCTTTAATTGTATTTTTTTAAAGCTACTTAATATATTACTTTTTCAAAGAACCTTCTCATCCTAATGAACACCACATACACTTGTTATGCATTAATTGAAAGGTCCATACTTTAATTAATTGACTAAAATCACTTTTTAATAATTTGCGGCAAAATTTATTCTCAATGAAACTTCTCAGATTTTGTTTTATTTTAAACCGATGCGAAACAAATTATACTTCCTTTTCTTTATTAATAGTTAAAATGTGACTCTTATCGGTGATCACAAGGTATAACGCATCACTCTTGTGTTGGACTGGATTGCCAGTAACGGGGAGATCCGGGCTCGACTCTCGGCTGGTTTTCATAAATGATTTCCCACTCTTTTTCCATGAAAATGGGGGTAAATTTCTTTCTTCCTTCCTCATCCCTAGTCCATTAGTGTAATTAATGTATGCCTTCAATCCAAACTGGTACTAAGACACTGGAAAAAAAAGTGATGACTGATTTATAGACTGGGCCTTTTTTTTTTATAATCATTCATGTTCATTTCTTCCAATTTTAATCAAATTGATAATGTTTTTAATCTGAGATGATTTAACAATATTTATAAATATATTCTTATACAGTACTAATCAAATGACAATATAGTTTGTACATAATTTTCATTAATGTGCAAAATACAGGTTTTCCTTAAAGATATGTGTGTACTTATTTGGAATGAAAAGTATTATTTATTATACTAAAGAGCATGGTGAGATGTTCTCCAAGATCAGGGTGCCAGCGAATAATGCCCTGTTATACGTAGGTGTCTATACAGTGTATCCTTAAACAACAACCACCTGGTCTCATATGTTAGCGACTTTGCGTCAGTCGTTTAAATAACTAGGCTTTACACTTTGACAAACAAGCAAATATGGATGTGCTCTAATGTCCATTTACAGTACTTTTTACTTATTGATAAATCACCTTTCTCTTATCAGTACCACTCTCATTACTAATAGCAAAATCATTCAGCGAGTCCAACAAGAAAAGAAGACAAAGCTGACACAATCTTTTTTCATATATATGTAAGGTAAATTCACAAACTATAAGTACTTATCAAAACTTTTTTCTTGAACAAGGGCTCAAAGTGCTGCCTACCTGAGCATGGAAGAGCGTTGCAGAGTATTACAGATGTCAGCATCCTTACGAGCACTATTTGATGACTTATGTCGACCCAACTTGGGCTTGATACTGCAGACTCATCGTTATAGATTACGCAACTACCACAACTGTTTCTTGGGAACTGAGCTTGTTGATTGGCTAATAGCGCAGTATCATGCTAGCACACGGTAGGTATTTTATTAATATTAATATGAATTTAACACTTGAGCATAGATTTTTCTGAACTAATTTGGACTAAAGGTCATTTGAATAATCGATACAGTAAATAAATATTTTTCTAGCTCAGGAACTACATCATGCAAAATAAACTTTAATTTTTTGCTGGGCTAAATTTAATATTTTTACACAATCTCTCAAACAGTGAGAGTATTGTAATCGTAGAAATTTTTGGCCTTAAGATTTTAATTAATCTTAAAAGGTTATGGTACTCCAAACTCAAAAAAGTATGTGTTACAATTTATTCTATCCCCATGTTTGTGTGTGTCTGTTTCTGGGATTACATCCAGAACAGTAAAATAAATTTAGTTCAAATTTGATAAATAAAAAATATTTTGATTTTCCTTAAAATATTTTATGAAATTTTACTGATGATTAGTTTTGGGAAATTTCAGATATTTTAAAAATAGCTTTTAACATTTTGGTTTAAAATGTATATCTGAAGAGTATTTCATATTATCAAAATAACATGTTTGTTTTTATTTATCTGTAAAACTTAGTTTTAAGGGTAGTTTACTGATAACGATTTGAGCGAACATGTAATACTTCATGAACGACCCACATACTTTGAATATACCTGAATAAATTATGGTTGTGACCCGCTTTGTTGGTCGAATGTTTCCAGGAATTACTCATAATAAACTGGATTGCCATTGACAGGGAGCTTGCGGTTCAAATCCCAGTAAGGTATACTAAGGGTGTTATTTTCTTAAATGGTTTTCCACTCTCCTTCCACACAAATGTTAACCTCCCTCATTCCTTACAGAATAGTCAGGGTGTCTGCCATCCAGGAAAATCCTGGAAAACGGGGATTAGCCGGGAATTTAAAGTGGTTGGGAAAAATGAGAATAAGTCGGGAGTTTCGTAAATTACAAAAATAAATCCAGGAAAAGGTTGTTTTACTCAAAATATTAAGTATATTAATCAGTAAATTGCAATGTGATTCAAACTCTTTTTGTTTGTACCTTTCTAATATATGTAATAATTTTCTGATTCCTAGTAGACTATGCTAAGAGTCGACAGGAAAAAAATCGTCCTTACTGAAACCACAGGTTAATCTGAAGGAAAGAATATTTCAAAAACTATAATACCAATTCACTAGTGGGTTTTTTATTTCTCTTCTTCTATATTTATAAAAATTAACAAGATCAAGAAAAAAATAAAATTATTTATTGCTAGCCATCAATTAAAATTAAAATAATAAGTTTCACTCTAAATTTTGAAAGAAATAAAAACAATCAAAATAATTGATATAAAAATTTGTCATTTAAAAAAAAATGAGATTTTAAAAATTACATATTTTTTATCGTTTCCACAAAAAACTTTCTTCCAGGCCTAACATAAAAAATTACTGTAGCCGGCTATTTGATTACACGTAGCTCAGCGGTTTTCTGCTAGCGCAACACTAACTTAAAGGTTCCCCCACCCCATAGTAATTCTCCCTGTCTCTCTTTGAGTGACCTTCTTATTAGAAACCTACAACAGGTGCAGAAACTTTGGCAATGATTGGAAGAGGGAGAAGGGAATGTCGCAGTCAACTAATATTTCTATTTACGATGATAGCCTTTTACTTATAACTCTTTGAGTATAAATACCAGCCTTGGTAGCCCCACGGTCTAGTGTGCTAGTCTCATGTTAGGCTAGACTGCCGAGGACGGGGAAATCAGGGTTCGATCCCGGTCGGTTGCACTGTAGGTGGTTTTTCATAAATAAAAAAGATGACTTTTTAATTGGAAAATGCTCTTCTTATTGATAGCAAGTAAATCATCATTTTAATCCTGTTTTTTATATAAATATTAATATAAATATGATTTTTTCAGCAAATTACCAGAGTTATTATAATAGGACCCGATTGGATACTTATATAAGTTTTATAATAATTATAATGTATTATGTGACGGTACGTGGATTTTAGGATACACAATCATGTTAGGCCTTCTCTCTTTTTTAACTCAAAAAGGAACGGGACTTTCTCTCATGATTATATTTGAATTTTTTAAAGAAATTAAACATTATATTAGAGAATAATTTTAAAGGAACAACAATAACTTTCTGGTTGTTGTTTATAAGAGTAATGATAATGGTATTTTGATTGTACACTATCTAAATGAAATTAAAGAAACTTGCAGAAAGAGTAGCTTTTGGCTCTGATACCACACAGCCCAAAATTAACTATTCATGCTTATCAGGAGGAACTGGATTGTCTTGACCAAAACTATATCGAAGTTCATTTAATAAATTATAATGAAAGATTAAAACAAAAATGAAGATGACTATGGACACCATGAATAAGGTTAATTTAATTAATGTTTATTTTTTAATATATTTTATATTGATTTAATATGTTCCTAATTATTTTATTAATATTATTTCTTTGTTACCTTGATTCAGCTGTTAGGGCTATACTCATAATATGTCATAATTACGCTAATGTGCTAAGGATGAGGTAGGTTGTAATTTAGAGAAAGTGTACTCACCTTTGTTTGGAAGTTGAGTGGAAAAGAATTTAGGATAAACCATCATCAGTACACTCACCGGGATTCAACCCCCAATCTTCCCATCATCGGCAGGCCAATTTATTGATAAAGGGGCACCAAAAACTTTAAAGCATTCGACTACCGATTATGTGGATTTTTTTAGCACCGCGTCTAACTACCTGTTCAGGCCATACGCCTATGTACTAATTACGCTAATGAATTAGGAATAATACAGGTGTAATTTATAGGAAGTGCACCCGCATTTGCACAGAGAGGGGAAACCACCCTCAGTGCACCCAATCTTTAGTCCTCGGCATTATAGTCTAAACACGAGACAGCGAGTTAGACCGTGTGGCCACTGAAGCTGGTATGTGGATTATTCAAAGTTGGAATGGTTGTTTTACAAAATTGGGGTTTTGACTATACACTTGCTGCTACATATCGTGCCGATGTTAAAATATAGTTTTTTTTGTTTTTTTCGCTATGTCTTACTACTCGACTGGGCTATATGCAAATCTATATTTTGGGTAGGATTCTTGAAGTGTACCCGCATTTGAATGGACAAAACTTGGGAAATAATTTGAGCTAAAGTAAGAGAACCATATGCACACCCAACAGGAACTCAAGCCCCGACCTCTTAGTCACCATAAAACCAGGATAGACAAAACTAACGCCCTTTCCCATTGCTCACCTGTGTGGGTAGCATGGTATAAACCAGTGGTTCCTAACGGTGGTCCGCGAGAACCTCGGGAGTTGTCCGCGAGTCAAAGTGCCCACCGAAAAACAAGCAAAATTTGAGATACAACTAGCCTATTTTGTGGATATTATATCCCATTTTAATCACCCTAATTTTCAGCTACAGGGTTCTGGAAATGAAAAGTTGGAAGGTTTCGCCAACATTTTTGTGTTTGTAAACAAACTTTGCGCATTTCTGTACATAATTGATCTGTGGATTTACAAAGTTCAAGAGAAAAACCATTTAGCATTTCCAACATTGAAAGACCTTGCTGATGATAAGAAACAAATACTCAAGGACGAATTCACACATTATTTTCCAGAATATGGCAAAAATGAAAGTCAATTCTTTAAGAAACTAATTTGAAATCCTTTCATTGTCAAGCCCAAGGACCTTCCTGATGAAATCCTAGAAAAGGTGGTCGAACTTCAAAATGATAGTAACTTCAGGGACTCGTTTGAACCTAGTGTAAACATGGAAGAGTTGTGGTGTAAGAAGTTGACCGGGGATAGGGGTGAGGGAAGCGAGTGGTCTGCGCTCTAATTACTTTTCGACTGAGTGGTCTGCGGCCACCTTAAGGTTGGGAACCACTGGTATAAACTACACACATCATTAAAAAGTACTCTAATATATAGTTCAATGAATATATATATATATAATAATTATATAAATAAAACACTATCGGTGGGCACGCGGTCTTAATGTCAGGTTCATAATTATGTTTTACCAGAGATAGGCAACCTTGACAATAGGCAATGAGGACATATATCTCCATAAAGGTTTATCCCTCTCCCTTCACATAAATGCAGGTACATTTCTCATTCATTCTACCATCTTAATCCTTACCCTACTATCGTGGTTATATATAACCTGTATTGTTCAAACAGGTAATAATAAGCATAGTGTATATTATATATATACTTTTTTTTCAAAACCAATAATTACCAAGAATATTAATACATATTAATTCTATTTTTATATGACTATTACTATAGCACTGGCTAAATATATTCTTTATTATTTTATTGTAACTGTTTTATTCAGTGTTTCACTAACCATTCAAATCGCCATATTATATATTAATAATTCTAACTTGAAGTTAGGAATTTAGAGGAAATGTACATGCATTTGCGTGAAGGCAAAGTTGCAAACAATTTCGTAAAACACTCTCGTATTCTATAGTTTATTATTCATTCGGGTTATACACCTACTATGCTAATGGGTGAGGGATGAGATAGGTATAATTTGAAGAAGTGCACCTGACCAGGATTGAACCCCGATCTCTCCGTACTTGGCATTCAAGTCTAACACGAGAGTAGTGCTAGACTGCGACCCCACACACATATTATCTAAAGTTTGTTAATGTTGGTTTTCTTTCACTAATAATTTCTCGTCGGTTGCTTTGAACAAGAAATTTTCCCTTCATTGAGAACAAATCCCATTGTAGAAAATAACTACTAATGCTCTGAAGTACTGTGACAGACTTAATAACTAAAAGGCCGTTTTTAAATCAACTCCTTCTGAATCTTAATACAAATTAAAAAAACATGTTTATTTATTCATCAATAAATTAATACAAAAACGTGTGTAGGGGGAATGGGTGGCCTTGTGACGGGGAAGGGGGAAGGATTTGACATATATTTGAATCTTGAAATTTAGGAAATGATCAGGGAAAAAGTCGGTAATTTCATTGGTCAAATTGAGAAGACACCATGAATAGTGTAATTCATTCATTTGCATTATAACCCGAACAGGTAGATATATGCTGTGACAAAAAAAAAATTGTCGGGACTATAAAAACCAAACAAAAATGTAACCTAACTAAATATTGAGTAGACACACGCAGGGCTTTTTGTAGAAATGTTGTTTCTGGGCCTTGTGTTTTGATGAATGCTACATTGTTTCAGTGAACAAGGAACTGCTATAGGGCAGGCACTACTTGTGGCTGGTTACTTGGAATCTATAACCATGTCAGAGCAAAGCTTCAATGATGGCTACTCTCTCTATCGCCCACTGTTTGATTTGTCTCCCACACAACCTACTTTGTCGAGCAGTGACCTTGAGGAGAGCCGACGCAGTAGTCAGGACGCCCAAGAGCCTCTCTGGGTTAAACAGATCCCTCAAGATGATAGTTCTACAAAAGGTATGTGTGGTATTTGTTATACGGCTCTATTTATAGGATGATATCTACAATGTAACATCCATGCCACACATTTTACTGATAATTGTAATCATGTATGAAATTTGAACATGTACTATAGTGTTCAAAAATCACTATTCTGTCATAACTTGAGCTTGGTGCAGATTACACCTCTATTCATATTTTCTCAAAAAGAAACAAAATTTACAATCAATTTTTTTGAAGCAGTCTTTTCCTGTTTGTCTACTGGCAGCAGTGTAAACTGTAAGCTTTGTTCTGCTTTTCTTTGTGAAAACCTAATCGTGTTTGTTGTTTTTATTTGTTCCTCTCTCTTTCCTTTAACTTCTTCAATGCATGTTAATATAAAACATTAAAATATGTAAACAAAGACTTTGTTAGCTAATTTAGTTATTCGTTAAATATAAAAGAATGAGAATATACATATTTTGTATTTTACTAGCACCCACTCATTTTGGTTTTACTACCTATGGATGGATACTTTCTTCACTTTACTTCACCAAAACCAGTTCCATCTTGATCATTGCATAGCAAGGAAAAAAGATTTAGGGCCACAGTCTATTTTTAATATAGTGTTATTTGTGTATCATAGCTTGTCAATTTTGATAAACTTAAAAATCAATGAGAGTAATTTATAAGTTACAAATAAAAGGCTATTTTTGTCTCGTAAATATTGCCTAATTTTAGAGAAAGTCATAAGTGAAATAGACAAGAAGAACTGGAAAGGCGTAATATTGAATGGAAAAAGTAAGTGGCAGGCACATGTGGATGGTATCTCAGTGGTGGTGGTGGTGGTGGGGAAAAAAAGTGAAAAAAGTTGGTCTGATTATCAATTAATCAAAAACTTAGGTCATGAAATTTTCAAGTAAATTGCAAAATGAGGGTTCAACACAGTTTAGGGAAATGAGCTTGCATAAAGCGCAAAAGTTTAAATACTTAGCTCTAGGTTCAATGAAGAAAATAAGATATTATTATTATTATTAGCACCGCGTCTTACTACCCGTTCGGGCTAAACGCACATACGCTAATGTGCAATGGTACGATTATTGTGAGATAAAATGGAGGACCTACAGTTTAACGTGGGATCCGAACCACGGTGGAGGCCTGGCATTCCTCACATTCACAAGTTTTGATTAATACACGTCTTGTCAGAGGTGAAGGAAGGGTTTGGCAATCAGATAAATCTGTGCCGGGACCGAGGATTGAACCCCAGACCCCGAGCACAGAAGTTTGACACTTTACACCTAGACCACTAGGTCTCCAAAATAAGATAAAAGAAAACATAAGTGACCGCTTAATAGCTGAGGCCATGTATACTCACAGCCTGAAAAAGACATATTCAAGTCAAAGATCGTGTCCAATTATGCCATGTGAGTCCATTAGTACTGTATGTCTCCAAAACATGGACCACAACAAAGGAAGAAAGGGAGAGGCTCAAAATATTGGAAAGAAAGATTTGGGGGATCCTCGGAGAGAAGGAAGGATACAAGAGAAGAAAAAATAATGAATGGCATTCTCTGATCCAACACCCTAATATTGTTCAGAAGCTAAAAGGAGATGGGCAGGACATGTCGCTAAGATGGGGCTAGAACAGACTCTGAGCATTATTGAAAGGAATACCATATGACAAGAGACAGATCGTGGAACAAACTGAGGAAAGATATGAAGTAGCTGGGAGTAGAAGAGAATGCATAGAAGGAAGTAGAGCGAATGATCTAATTCTAAAGGGTCGCTGATTGCCGGATGATGATAATGAAATATTACCTACTCTGTGAAAAGAAGAACATTTTCAAACCCTTGCCAGTACAAACTATCTATTAACAGTAGAAAGAAGAATACAATCCACACTATCCATTCATCATTATAAAGTGTTACCAGCTTGTGGTCGGGTCAGTTTAGTGAAATGCCTTCATCTTCCTCTATCATACCACCATTTCTCCTTCTTTAATCACTTACATTCCTCTCCTCTCACTTGCACACTTAGGGTTATTTGCTCCTCCCATCTTTTCTTGGTCTCCCTTGTGGTATTTTTCCTACATACTTCATCCCCATCGTTCTCTTTAGTATCCTCTCCTTTTCCATCCTCATTACATGTCCATACCATCTCAGTCTTGCTCCCTCTGCTATCTCATGTATTCCTTGAACTCACATTTTCCCCAGATTACTCCTTTCCTAATCATGTTTCTCCTTGTGACAGCTAACATGCACCTACAAACTTCAGTTCCATGGCCTCCTCTTTCCTAGTCTACGTTACATTCACTGTCCATGATCAGTCATTTCACTTTATCTACTTGAGTAATTGTTTTGTTTCAGCCATCGGCTTACTAAGCCTTTCAGGGCCTATACCTGGGTAGCGGGGCCGCCGCCTATAGGTCCTCAGATAAACATATTTTGGTAGTAACTTCTCAAACTGAGGTTGACGATGACTTAGCTATTCATCACCAACACTCTCACTCCAAGCCCCCCAGCTGGGAGCCAACTTGCCAGGCCCTATTCCAAGTTTGTTAATTTTGGCCCTGACCAGTTTCCTTGCTCTCATCTGTACCTGACCTCACTTCCGCTGGCATTAGAAGAAATAATGTGCCATCAATGTGTCTCACAATGGGTTCTTCAACTCTTGTCCCTGCAAATTATCTGTGCAGATTCCGAGAGTGAAGGTGTATCAATGGAGCGAGAGGACTCGAGTAGTTTACCATCGTCTGGCTCTATGTTCTATTTGGACCTGAATGTAGAAGCCAACACTGCCCATTTGATTCGACCCAGTAAAGCTACTGATAATGAGATAGATTCTGCAAGTGGTGCTGGTTCTAAACAGACTGAAATTACTGGTGAGTAGTTTTATAATGATATCTTAGTTAAAAAAAGCATATTCTTGGGGGTTGTGGGGGGGGTCTTGAAATCAATTCAATAGTGGGCTTATTTTGTAATTAATTTTATAAATCTTTTTTAAATGAAGCAATTAATTTAAATATTATTAACCCTTTGAGTGCCAAGAGAAATGACAAAAAAATGTGCTAAAAGTGCCAAGCTATTTTCCTGAAAAATGCAGGAGTTTGTTTAAATTTTAATAACTCATTAGTCTATGAACTTCTTGCACTCAAATTTTTACATAAACTAGCTAACATGCTTGCCAATCCGATGATATAATTATACATATACTTTTTTAATTTTTAAATATAATAAAAAAATCACTAGCCAAGATATTAAAAAAAAATTCTACTGTTTTATTTAACATTAATTTTTAAGCATTGAAAATTTAAATAGCTTGAAATAGAATAAATCACTGAAAAGAACATAAAAAACTGAGTAAATAACAAAGTTAAAAAAAATAACTTTAGATTTTACGCTAAAATTGGGTTATGCATAGCAGCTGTTTCAGTGACCATCAACTTTAGCAGGGTTATAGTAAAACAAAGTCTAGAATAAATAATTGGGCTGGAATCAGAAGGGGACGGTGAGAGGACTTCAAACTTGGTACTTTCGCATAAATATGAAGAGGTTGGGGTGGATTATCTTGATCTTCAAAATTTATTTCATCCCTTTAGGAATAACTAGTATTCACACTCGTGTCATCAATGTCATCTGCCACTCCTACTTGATCCGATCTTTCAATTTCACTAGAATAAAATTCCTGTTCAGCTTCATTATTTACAAATTCAGAATCAGTGCTTTCAGAATGACAAACAAATTGATCACTCTGGGTTGAGCTGTCAATAAATATTGCAAGTATTTCTGTGTCTTGAATCACAGGTTTCCTCTTAGTAGCCATGTTTACAAACAAGGCCAAAGATAAAACTCATAAAGTAAAATGTTATAAAATAATTTTCAGGTTCGATATATCGCAAAGACAAATAAAAGTAGCTTGAACATACGAGAATGCAATGGAAATAAAATCTACTCTATCTGTTGACTTAATACTGAACTAAGAGCTCGAAAACGAGGGATCGCTGTGAGCGACGCTGGCAAGTTTAGCAGATATTTCGTGCATCGCTCTGAGCGACGTTGGCACTCAAAGGGTTAATGGTTAGCAAATAGTATTCCACTTTTTATATTTATGATTTTACTGTACACAAATTCATAAACATATTCTAAAGGTTCTCTTCAATCTATATGTTTAATAAAGAGCATGCCAAACTCTAAAATATTTCAGAAAAATAATAAATCTTTATCGCGTCTCGGAATTAAATCTCCTTTCTCAACTTCTAAAAAAAATGTTTTTACTATTAAAATAAAAACTTAACAACACATATTCATCTTACAAGAAAGCCTATCCAAAAAACTACCTAATTGCTGGGATTATATAATATTCACAATTAGTTGAACCAACATAGATCTATTTCACAGTAAATGAGCAAGTGAGGATTGCCACCTTGACAGTAGCGTCTCATGACCAAAATTCTTAGGCAAGCTTGGAAGGGGTATTGTACACTGTACAATATACAAGGGAAATTGTACAATATCTTGGTCACATGGATTGCATACAAATTTTAGCCAGTGACTGTTCCCAAGCCATTGGTGATTGCATACAATATTAAGAAAAACATGGCAGTTTTGCCCTTTTTATGAAAAAATAATGATTGAATGATTTGGAAAATATTGGTATTTAATGTAAATAATTTCTTAGTCATTCCTAAATATTTTCAAAATATATATATTTCAATTTTTTTAAATTTCTTTAAAAACAGTTGAAAATCTTTATATTTGGGGTCTTACCTCCTTCAAATATAATTAATTTGTTTGTTTTCAATCATTTACTTGTTTTTCTTCAATCATTTACTTGTTTTTCTTACAATAACTCTTTTTTAAAAAAAAAATGTAACTGTCTAGCAGACGAAGTTTTTGTGTTTACAACTCAAAAGTTGTACAAGAAAAATGGCTGATATAGGACGCGTTCTATTTCCTGAAATTATATACAATAAGTTATGCAAAGCAGATCTTGTACAATTTTCGGTGTTCACACGACGCCAACTCTTATTCCTTTACATGTGTTTATAATAACTTGATTGATAAGTTGTAAAATAGCGCCACACTAACTGAGGGATATTATTAGTTGGTTGTTTGGCCGGACTGTGAGAGACTCTTACATTGTGTGTTTTACATGTCAGTTTCGGCCGTTCACTGTCTGAACTTATCATATTGTATTACAGGTGTGCTCGATCATGATCTTAACTATTGTGTGCTAATAAACCAGGCTATACAAGTGACTTATTAATTTGATATATCAATAGCAGAAGTAACCGGCTTTTCCTGGGGTAACCGTGCAGTGCATCCTGTGGCTTCCTCGGGCAACACTTTTCATTTCTTCAAACAGACAGAAAAAAAATCTTTCATTTAATTTCTTCCGACCCAATTTTTAATCAAATCTAATAATTAAAAAGCTCTATTGACAGCAAATAATTCGGATTATAAAAGAAACAATAACTTTGTTAACTATTTGAATAAAGAATGTAACAAGAATAGTTCAATATCTATATTATTTTATTCCACTTAAGCAACACTATTTTGAAAACATTTTAAGGGGCTGTGTTATGGTTTAGTTATTATTGTCATAAAATCTAGTTATACAGACTCTCAGTTTTAAAATACATATTATTTATTTATTTTGTTCTTACAAGAATATGGTGGCCGTTTCATGCCCATTGAAATAATTCTCAACATAACTTTGGTTTGTTAAACTTGTTTTTGTGAACCGTGTTTTACACCCCTCCCCCTGTTCAGGCTATCCACATATTTACATTAATGGTGGCAGGGATAAGGCAATGAACAGGAAGAGTTAGGTGAAACTTCAGAAATGGGCTTACCTCAAATTATGTTTGGAAACTACAATGTGGAAAATCGTCTCTCAAACGAGGATAGTAACACATCCTCTCATATCATAGTAATACATCTTATGGTTGACCTGATCCTTCATGTTGTGAATGAAAGTAATAACTCACATAAATCCCGCAGAAGAAAATTTTATTCAAACACAAAAGTATTGTTACTCACTCGTATGAAAATATTTTTTAAAAATTTGGTGGTAGGTAATCTTCAGACTCATTTGGATTGACTTATGATCTCCATAAAAGATTTAGCCCAATTTAATTTGCTGGAAAAATTGACAATTTGACATTTTTCAACCTACCACCACTTTTTATTCCATTTAACAATAATTTAACTTACCAATAAACTCAATATACATTGTTTGGCTGTGTCAGCCTCCACAAACTTTACCAACTGTAGATTGCTAAATTAAAAATACTTGATGCTCTTCAAAATGTTTAGTCCTGTAAATATTTTTGCGGTTTCACCGTTGATTGTTTGTTGTTGGAACAGGCAATGCTGGTGTTAGCAGCCCTCTGCAAGACAATTCCCATTCGGGCATCTCTAGTGAGTTTCTTTCTGGTGCAGTCCTATCACAGAGTCAGGAAATGAGACCCAGTAAAGGGTGGCATAAAGTCTCCCAACTTCGGACAGACAATGGAGAGCTTGGAGCTTACACTGCACTCTGGTGAGTGTGACTCTGTATTGTATGTTAGGATGGTATTGTGTGTTTGTATCACAAAACTTAGCAGGAACCTTTTACGTATATTAATTTGTATCAATATATACTTATATTGGCTACACATTTTAATTATATTTATATTAATTGGTTACAATTTTGAATTATATTAACATATATTTTGATTGGTTTTAAATTGGAGTGGTAACATTTGTAATATCGGTTTGCTGGTTGAATAATCAAAGCTAAGGTGTCATTCTTGCATAAGACTGGATTGCCGATGACTGGGAGATTGTGGTTCTAAATCCCTTGTATTCAGGGTGGTTTCTCCTAAATAATTTCCCTTTTCCTCCACACAAATGCATGCTACAATCTGATTTTGGTAGGAAGAATAGTAGAAAGTTCTAGAAAAGTTACTAGATTTCTAGAATGTATCCCTACGCCAAAACATATCATTTGAAAGACCATATGTTTAGCAGCTGTCACTTTTGACAAGCAAAGTTTTGAAAACAAGAAAAATTATAGTAATAAAAATAAATTACAATATAATTTTTTTATGAAGAATAAAATATTTTTAAAAAATGTAATTTTTTAAAACTTTTTTTTACGTGTGAATTACATTAGACATTGAAAAGAGGATAGAAGGGCAGGGCCTACTCACTTACCAGAAAATTGTAGCACTCAAAGCTCACAATTAAAACACAATAAAACATATAATTATGTGATTTTCGGGGTACATCAGTCCCCTTCTTCAGCAGAAAAGAGTACAACACAGACTGGACTATTCACTAGGGCATATGTGTAAATTATTAATGGTTAGACAATAAAATATGACGGATGTGTAAGAGCTTAACTTGATGAGGTAATGAATTTTAGAATAATTTAATGTCCGTAAAACATGTTAGCAAATTTAGGAGTTAGTTATTATCACCCCTGGGCTTGTCTAGAGGTGTAGCCAGAACTTCTTCCACAACATCACCAGAGATGGACTCATCATCGTCGTCACCTAGGTTGTTTATTAGAGGTGGGTGTCTGTCATTTGCATCCATCTTCATCTCTGTCCCAATCTTCTTTAGTGAGTTTCTCGCAGTGGTCCACATGCTTACTCCAGCTAAAACATAATACGTATCCACACATACTGGCCTCACTCATAACATAAAACAAACAGTTAATAAGGGAGTAACTGTGAGTGATTGCAAATTAGTATCTGTGCAAGGATCCTGTGGAATATCAAGGTTACCCATTAGAATGGCACCCTCTTAGATCATCAAATCATGTGAAGCAAGGCGTAAAGGTGTACAAATGTTAGCTAAGGGTGACAATTTTATACAAGAATCGGGCCTACACACACATATTTAACACTTTCAACACATTTGCTCAGCAAGACTTTTACCAAAACACAAAAAACTGTCACTGTTTCTGATGGCCGATAAGACAGTATCCAATGACTCATGTTTCCTGTGAATTATCAATAAAAGCATATAGTTGGATATTTTGCGTTTCTATAAGAAATATTTTACAAATTGCAGCTTATGTAAACACATTTCACCCTGTTCTGAACTATAAATGGTGGGGAATACTAGCCATAGACAAAACACTCTTGTAAAGGTATAATTATGTAAATAACTTTTAGAAAAATACATATGTATAAAAATGAGGTGGCCCCATGGCTAAATAATTTTATAGTAAAGGAAATTGATAGAACTAAAGAAAAATTAAATAATAATTTTTCCCTTTTCTTTAGTTCTATCAATTTCCTTTACTATAAAATTTTAGAAAAATACAAAATAGGCCTACTCACCATCTCACACTACTCTCGTTGATTTGGAGCAATTCAGCTGATAATTTAGGAACATAACACTTGAGTGGTAATCCTGCAGATAAATTGGAACCACTAGGCTCTTCTAGTCTTCAATCTTGTTGGCTGTGTTTAAAAAATGCAACCTTGTTTCTTAACTAAAGCTTGTCTCTTTCAAATGTTTTAATACAAAGTTAAACCACTATTAAAATAAGTTATGTAAATTTCAAAATATCTAAACTAATAAACCTCTCATATTTAAAACAAATTTATCTTTTTATATTTTATATTAATGCTATATTAACATAAATTTTCCTTACCCAGGCCTAGTCAATAGGTTAATAGGTTAATCTTAGGGTTCAAATAAGTTACTTCTTTTCTTAGTACACACGCAATATGAAATTTAGTAAATATATTAACATAAGATTGAAAATTAAATACATCATAAATATATCACCGCTATAAACAGTTTGTAATTAATCGTACACATGAATAAAGGAGTTCAAAAAAGATGTATACAAAGTAGTCACTGCCAAATACACTTTACAATTATTTCAAAGATCATACATTTTAAAGTAGAGTAATTTTTACCAAACAAATTACCGGTATTTAAAAAGAATGAATTTGTATTATGTCTAGTTTATTTTCGTCTGATATTTTTAATAATCAATACAACACAAATTATACAAACACGAACACAAAAACGCCTTTAATCTCGTTGGCTAACACACGGTATATTTTACTCCTTCAACTTATGTAAAATGAAGCTAGAATTTAAAAATATTTAAAAAAATAAATGTTGGTTGTAAAAATAACAGTTTTTTTAACTTTTTTGGTGATTTTAAATATATCTTCTTATTAAAAATTAAAGAACCAAAGTGGAGTTTTTTCAAAGGTTGCTCTAGTTAAGAATTCAATATGGCGACTTGGTAGAGCGTCTTTGTTTATTTTGATAATGCCTATAACCTGCACTAATAGTGTTCATTCGATGGAGTATAAAAAATAAATAACTTTTATTTGAAACAATATTTTATTTTCCTTTTTTTTTTTGTAAGGTTTACAAAATAATAATTTGTTTAGGGCTTATAATGATCAGTTCTAATAAGATAAACATGATAATATAATACATTTAATTTATAGCTCTGCACTATTGTAGCTCATATTGCCACAATGGTGTAAATGTAAATATTACATTTGTATTACGGTACATTTTAACTCTATATAATTAATAATTTATAAAGACTAATTATTAAGTAATCCACAAGGTGGTAGTATTAAAAGTTTTTTTTATAATTTTTTAGATGAAATATGTTTAATAAATCAATCAAATAACACATTTTTCTTTAATGTCAAATGTCAGTAACTTCCAATCAATGTTGGTGAATTACACGGTTCTTCCTATAAAAATTGGACTTTACATTACTTCTAATTTCTACCTTTCTCATTCCTACTCAATTAGCATAATTAACATGTATGCATATAAGATGATTGGGCAGACAGTGAAAATAACAACAAAAATATGTGTGTGTGTGTGTGTGCGCGCACACACACGTGTGCTCATGTTTCAAGCTTCGAGCCAAGCTTGTCCTTAAATCTCGAGATTGTGATCTAAAGTTTTGTAGACTTGTCATTTTGGAGCCTCCTATTTGATGTATGTACAGATATATTCTTTAAAACAATGGCAAGTATAGGTTATTTAATTTAGATAATATCTGCTGTTTCACTTATAAATCATTCGGTAACTTTGTTAAAATGAATTTAAAATTTCACATTAATAACCTAATAGATTTCTAAAACTTTCAACTTTCAACCGGTTGACTAATTCATTATTTTCGTCTATTTTGAATTATCCTCGGTTGAAGTTGGATTTCTATTATAAGGCATTTGAAATAAAAATAGCTAAATATATCACTTAATATTTGAATAATAATTATTTTACTATTATTTATTTTTACATCGTCCCTCTCTAAAATTATAATTTTGGTTAAAATAAATTTAATGTAGAGAATACATTGTATTGATTGTTTTTGAACTCAAGTTATTTAAAACTTGTATTAATCCATTCAACTACAAAACTAGCATTAGCTACTATTTCGTTATAAAATTATGTTGGTTAATCTGTCTAAAATCTGTTTTTATCAACATTGCATTAAATATTTAAATAAAATAACATTTACCATTCATTTCATACTGGATACTAAAAATATTATTTTAACCATCTATTTTTCAGAATCAAATAGCCAAAGTTATTATTTATGCTTTTAGTGAGGATTACTCCATCTAGATATCATATTCTGAAAATTGAAAAATTACTGCCTTAAAATATGAGTGAAGAATGACCCTAAGCATGGGATGATTCCTGGATAGCTCAGTGGTTAGAGCATTGGCGTACTAAGCCAAAGGTCCTGGATTCGATTCCCATGTTCAGATGTCATTTTTCAATTTTCACAACATCTATTTTTCATTTTAATGTATCAACATCAAATTTTGTAGGCATTAAAAATTGAATTGAAATAAATTTTGCTATAAGATAAATTTACAGTTAGAGCCCATATAATTGCAAGCACAACTGTACCTAGAGGAATGGAATTGGAACAGAAGTGATAATTACATTAAAGACTAATAAACAAAATATGAAATAACTCAAATTTCTAACTTCTTGTGATTCTTACATATTTTACAGGATAATTATAGTTACAGAGGCTTATTTTAGGCAAAATACCAGTTCATTAAACATCAATTTTAGAAACTTTGTTGTAATTGTTAGTGTAGTTTTAATGCTTTAAAAATATGAGTGCTGAAACCATTTTAACTATTTTTTATTAATTTTTTTATTTGAGTGTTGTTCTTATTTTAAAATCGTGTTTGGTTTTTTATTATTTTAAAACCAATATTTCATTTTTTAAACTTTATTTTTAAAAGTATCTACTATTTTTTTAAAAAAAGTGTAATTCTTATTTTAAGAACATGTGCTGTTTTCATTTTTTTTTAAATCTCACATTTTTTAAGTTGTGGTATTTACATTTTATGTTTGTTTTAAATGGTGGTATTAAAATGGTGATATATTAAATATCCTATTTTACTTTTAGAATAAACAAATATAAAATGCTAACATTTTAGGATTATGAACAACAGCCTATACTCAAACTCGACTCGAACACGGGGGCTTTTTGAAATACTTAAGTCAAGTTTGAGTCGAAAGAAAAAACCCAAGCTTGCAGACCCCTAATATATATGTGTGTGTGTATATATATGTATAGTTGTAACAATTGTATGTAAGCACACACATACAGGCAAACCCCGCCATACGCGCTTTCGCTATCCACATATTCATATACACGCGGATTTTTATTTGTGAGTATAAATGGTGCACCGGTGCAAGGAAACTGCGTGGTTCACTTGTTGATTGATGTGTGACACGTGTGAATTCCCTCATTTGTCAAAATGCTCTGTGTATATCTCTGCGTGTGCATCATCATCACCCTTTGCTGCTCAGCGCTGTTTATACACTCTTTAAACAGTGTAGTAACAAAGCTTCAGATGGCTTATTATTTTTGTGCTTTTGTTGTTTCCTTAGACACAAAATGTTCGGAAAACGCAAAGAATGTGAGCCAAAGAATGTGAAAAGTGGTAAATTTGTGAAAAAAGTATGAAAATTACATTTGTTAGAAGTGAAATCAGAAGTTTTGAATAGGTTTGATAAAGGTAAGCGTAGCATTGACATTGAATGAGTCATGGTACTGGGTGATTCTACAGTAAGAACTATTCGTGCTAATGGGGAATCAATTTATAAAAGTGCGCAATCTTCTATGAATCATAGTGTAACAATAGTTCGTTCCACTCCTACTCTGCAGTACAGGTCTTATGGAGCGCTCATTTGCCAGAACTCACCCGCTCGAAACAAATGGGCAACTTTTACATTCAAATTTATAAAATTATACAAACTTTATACACACTATGGCAATCAATTTGAGGTTTGGGTTGTCAAGAATTCTGTAATATTCTGTTTATTATCATATTAATGCCGCTTTTGATACACACTGTACACTGTCACCTGCAATGAATAGGTTGGAGATCGAATCCCTTCAAAGATGGTCTTCCCAAGTACATAGGTTTATACAATAATATTCCCTGTTTGCATGTGAATGTGTATGCACTTTTATAAACAATTACCTAATCCATCTTTATTATAGTAAAAGCTAAAACTCAATAATAATAAAAAATAAAAAAATAATAATAACAATAAATTAATATACAATAGTTTTATGAATTAAAATACCGGTAGTTATAAAGGGGGTGGGAAAAGTTCTTAAAACCATTCAAGGCAAATTTAAGCCTTCTCTGTAAAGTAAATAACATATTAGTTTAAACCTAAAAATACCTTTATGCTTCATCACTCTCCCTGCACAAGGGTGTGGCTCCATCGACTGTGAAGTAGTGTTTAGTTGATGGCCCAGGTAGCTCAAAGTTTTGAGATTGAGTAGGTGGACTTCTGGGTGGAGGAGATGACACAGGTAACAATAAAGATGATTAAGTTAATCTTATTAAAAACTGTTCCTCGTCATCTTGCAGCTCGTCTGCTTTCCACATCTCATTTTCAATTTTTTTGACGTGATTTACATAATTGAACCAGTTTTCTACAGAAACCTTTTCATACGCTGCAGCTATTAAAGGCCTCATATCTTTAACCTTAAAACTAGCTTTGTACAGTTTAATAAATGTTTTTACCTGAGCCCACATCATCTCTATAGGGTTAAGTTCACAATGATACGGAGGAAAACGAATGACTTGTCGATCCACCGTCTTCGCCATCTCATCCACCTTGTATTTTTCAAATGTGTGTTTGTGTTTCGAAACCAAATACAGCATTTCCTGTTTAAATATTTTGTAATCAACATCATTGTTCTTATGGATAAGTCACTCAGCTATTTGAACTTTACGCCATGATGTGGTCGGGATCGCTTCACACCTTCTGCTGTGATAGGCTGCATTATCGATTACGATAACAGCTCCTTCAGGTGTATTAGGGGGTAATTGTTATGAAAACCACTTTTCATAAACATTACCATCAATTTCGTCATGAGCATCTGCTGTGTTTTTCTTGCACAAAAACGTGAGCTCCGCACCTTCAACAAAGCCATTGCTATTTCCAGCGTTACCCGTCCGTTCGTACTTAAAACCCATCTCCTGCAAAAATTTGTATAAGGTAGTTTGTGAAAAATTTGGCAGTGTGTTGGCTGCGTTTACCCTCGCTAAAATATTACTTAAAGTAGGGGGCAAGTTGTCGAACAACAAGGAATGGACAAGCCGACGAACACCACATTGTACGATACCGTTGTATGTGCTCAGTCTTGAATTTTTATGTTTCCCTTTTCTCTTTAGTTTTCTAGTTATGTCTGAGGCCTTCAAACTGATAGACTCAGCAATTAATATTTTTGAAGAACACGACCCTGACTTATTGAGAAACTCTAAAGTGAGGAGGGAAATAGAGAATGTGCTCAAATGTTACAAAGATCTTTACAGTCAAAAATTAAAGATGATGACTCAATCCTCTATTAAAGCACTAAATAACAGGTCCTTACTAAATAACACGGCATTACAACTGAAGGCTGCAGACCTGCTGACTCATCGTCTCAGACTACATGTTCCACATCTTCTGGGAATCCCACTCATCCATTTTTAGCTCCAAGGGGAAGACAACTGCCAACACTTTCACCAGAATCATCTGACAGTGATTAGTATGATAATAAATTATAAAACATTGCAATTCCTTATTTTTTCATTAGGTTTACTTTAGTTGTTTCTTTAAATTTTTTCAATATAAATTACTTGACTCTTACTAAATGATATCTGTACTTAATAAACACAGCCAAATTTATTATTAACATTGTTGTAACTAAGAATTAGCTGCAGCTTATTGAATAAATTGGAACATAATCCTTATTCTTATGTGTTAAGAGATTCCCATTCTATTCGTAATCGGTATCCACGGAAATTCTTGCGAACGCATCTGCCGTGTATAACAGGGTTTGCCTGTACACACATATTTTGATTGCTTTGTTAAAATGTTTGGTTTAACGATTTTATTTACTTATTTTATTTAGTAATTCATTCACTCAACATGAAAGCAGTTTGCTAAAGCAGCTTTTGAATGCTGAAGGCTTGGCTCAGAGCTGGGCTGACATAATGCTTCCATTAGCTGAGCAGATTGTTGATGTAGTTTGTCCTGATGTGAAGAATGAAGTGGACGATATGGATATCAGACAGTAAGTAACCATCATCGCTATTTACTCGTATGTCAGCAAATATTGTTATTCTGAAGTAATATTCCTTTAGGTAGAATAGTTTATCTGAGTCATTGTTAAAGGGAAAGGAGGAATACTCCACCAAAGGATGACTGTAGGAAACAAAGGCTTAACACATTTATTTAAGTAGAACTATTTTGTTCCATATCTTAGGCTCTGAAAACACTGGCGTGACTGAGAGTGCAAAATTACTGCAATAAAAAATTATATAAAATGGACCTCTGACCAAACCATTATAGAATAGTAAGGGAGAACCCTGTTCTCCCCTCCTCCCACCTGCCCCTCACTTCCCTTTCCTCATCCTGAGTCCAAAGGTGAGAGGCGTTATCCCTCAATGTGTAACAGGGACCTTAAGAGCAGAGATAAGTTAATTAACCTTAGTACAGTCATGTGTTGAAGTACTCTTGGCAGCTATAAGTCAGAACACAGATATTGATGTAGTACCAGCCATGAATAGAAATAGTAGTAGAAAATATAATTAGCAAATTTAAAAATTACTATTTGTATTCTTACTGTCGTGTTTGTTCATATACTCTTTAGATAAAAAAAACTTACATTTAAATTTTCTGGCTCTTTAAGAAAAACCTCTTTTCACTTTTTGGGGTAATTTTTTAATATACACTTGGAAAAAGGTACCAGAACGGTAGATAGAAAACATATCAAAGGAAACAAACATAATATGGCTGTTACAATGAAAAGAAGAAAATGGTTCACACTTTACATTGCTACCACTGGACAAAGAGGTACCTATTGGCTGTTTCTTTAAGAAAATCGATCATCATCATCGCCAAATCCCCCGACCTAGGTTTCATTCTATCGGAACTCATCAAGGAGAAGTTTGAAATTTGCATCGCAACTTCTTAGAGAGGAAACCAAAAAAATTAGGCAGCCAATACCTCTGTCCATTGGCAGCAATGTAACATATGAACTGTGTTCCTCTTTTCATTGTAACATCCATATTGTGTTTGTTCCCTTTTCTATCTTTTCTATCCACCTTTCCTGTTCCTTCTCCAATATTTAACTTAACATACCCCAAAAATTGAAAAGTGGATTTTCATAAAGATATAATCTATTGTCTAATAATGAGGTGTTTCATAATTTGTGCCTTAAAACTGTAAACAAGAGATAACTACAATAATTACTTTGTTACAGATATGTGCAGTTCAAGAAAGTTCCAGGCGGTGGTCGTGAGAGCCGTATAGTGAGTGGTGTGGTTTGCACTAAGAATGTGGCTCATCGTGCAATGGCTACTAGACTTGTCAACCCTCGTATCTTGTTATTAGGTTGTTCTATTGCTTACCAGAGGGTTGAAGGGAAACTACTGTCTTTGGAGCCAGTCATGATGCAGGTATATATGAAGAACTTTATGCAACATCAAGATTTAAAGCTGATTAAATACTTACATGACATTATTTTACAGTATTTCCAGACTGTTTTTAAAGTATAAATATCAAAGTATGAATTTTAAGTCATTAGGCAATTATTTTTTCTAAATTGATTATAAAGTGACTTGTTTTGTCTATGGTGTTTTTCCAGGAGTATGAATATCTTCGTAATGTGGTGACTCGCATAGCCAACCTGCAACCAAACCTAGTGCTGGTGCAACGTAATGTGTCCCGACTGGCCCAGGAATTTCTGTTAGGTCTTCAGGTGACCCTGGTGTTAAACATCAAGGCATCAGTGCTAGAGAGGGTTTCCCGCTGCACCCAGGCAGACATTGTCACCTCTGTAGATGCGCACATTGGTCGGCCACGTCTCGGCACGTGCCAGATGTTTCACTTGGAGACATTTAACACTGAGAGAGGTCAGTAAAGTTATAAAATAATGAATGCATTATTTTTTGAGGTAAGCATGTGGTGATTTTTCACTTTGAGCCGAGTTCGAATCACATTTGAGTGAAAACATTGAGTTTTTTCTTAATTCAAGTAATATAGAGCAATATTTGAAGTACATATATTTCAAACTGAATTTATTAAATATATCCAGGCATAAACCTAAACACTAGTATAAAATTTAACTGATTTTTTTTAATAAAATAAAAGTAAAGATGAAACATTCAAATCCTTGATTCCCCCAAATTTGATGACATTTGAGATTCATAAAAATCTCAAAAAAGTATCATTAATACAATGAAGAAGACCTTGATTTTATATAAAAATTGTAAGCAATTGGTAAAAGGAGTTATATAAACTTATTATAAAGTGACTTGATAATAATTGATAATAACTCAATAGAAGCATAACAAAATCATGAAAAAAAATCTGATTAATATAATTAATCTACTGAAGAAGTGTTCTCTTTGTTGTTCATGCTATAATTGACATGACAAACTAAATTACATTATTTTATCAGTTTTAAACAACTTTAAAAAAAATGTAATTTTTTTTTTCTTAACAAAAATGTAAATATTTTTTTTCTTAACAAAAATAATTGTACATTTTTAAAGATTTGAAAACTCGAATTTGGATTTGAGAACTTGAAAGAAAAAATATGATAGGGATTTGAATTATTTGACCCGTCTCTAGATAAAAGCTATCATCAGATAAATTTGGGTCTTTTTTAGTAAATTTAATATAATTATAATTATTGAACAAATATTTTCTTACAGGACTAACAAATAATATTGAGGGGACTCCATTTTGCAATAAAATTAAAATTGTATCAGATTAACTGTCAGGTAATTTCTTTTCTTTTGAAATATTCTCATCAATTTAGTTCAATTTTCGGGCTGAGAGGAGAGTCATTTTGACACATGTGCAAGTAAGTCGGCTCCTCCCACTCTGGTTATTTTGCGCTCACTCCCTATTAGCGATTGTTGGATGGAAGGAACGCAAGGAATTATATGAAAAAATAACAAATGAGGAATGTCGAGTGAAGTTGTTGGCTCATCAAGTTTGTTTACAAATCTAAATGAAGTTGGATGTATTTTTCCATTGATAAAAAATATATATATATAGTTAAATGAACAGTTGCGCTCAGATACCCATTGGATTAGATGTAGTTATAGTCTTTTTATAAATGTAGAAGTATAAATATATAAATACACTGACGTGACAATTCTTAATATGTAAGGACTTATATTTCATGTTGTGCAAAATATAGTTAAAAAAACTCAATAAACTCAACAGCTGAATCAAATATGTGAAAAAGTAATAAGTCTATAGTTTTGGATGACCAACACATCCTGTGGCTGGTTAGACATTATTAATGGACCGCTTCATATGCTCAACTTTCTTTTTAGATATATATAATAGAAAATTTTGAGCACTCATATTTTTGGAGTGTTGGAAAATTTTCTGAGTCGAGTTTGAACAATTACTAAAACTCTACCCAAACTAGAATTTTCAAGTACGGCTTATTATTTGATTTGTTAATTTAAGTCATAAGTTTTTTTTAAAGAAAACTCCTTTTTTTTATGTGGTACATAATATTACCTATAGATGAAGGTGTTGAGAAGAGTGGTCAGAACAAGTAGTAGGAGCAAACAATATGGTTTTTGCAGTGTAAAGAAATTTAGAGCTCTGACTTTATAATATTGCTGGTTGGTAACAGCAGTGTAAAGTGTGAATGTAGGCATTTCTATCGTAAAAATCATTTTCTTTTTGGCCCTCCTACTCTTTCTTGACACCCTGTTCGCTTTTTCACAGATTTCTATAAAACTTATTATAATATGTATTAAATAAATATGATATAATTGTAGAAAAATAAAGCGCAGATAAAATTAAAAACATTAAAACATATTTAAACACACACTTCAATATTTTGATGCTTTCAGTGCATCTTCTACATGTATTATATTTGACTTAATGCACTTTTATTTCTTACATATTATTATAAAAACTACTAAAAATAACTATTGTATTTAGGACAATTTGTAAAATAGTAGGTTTTCCTTGACAAATTTATGCATGACCCTTGATTTGTGGAGATATTTTGTAAAACATTCTGTTTTTAATCCACTAAATATTTTTCAGGGGCCAGTAAAACACTGATGTTCTTTGAAGGTTGTATATCCCCCCACTTAGGATGTACTGTGTTACTCCGTGGTGCATCAAACACCGAGTTAGCCAAGTTAAAACGTGTTGCTACTCGCATGATATTCATTGAATACAGTTGGCGGCTTGAAAAATCATTTCTAATGGACGAATCTGCTAGACCACCTAGTCCGCCCTCGGATACATTTTTCGAAGATCATGTTTCCAATGACGCAGCAAATAACCTTGATCAACATTCAAATATTTTGCCTTTCACTCCTGTTAAACCTGAAACTACATTGAATAGCTGTTCTGATGCTGATCTAAAATGTCACTCTGTGAGTAAAGGATTTTCGGATTGTATTCACACTTCTTCGCCATCTTTAGGACTTTTAGATTGTATTCAAACAATTTCAACATCTTCACCGTGTACAAAGGAAGGCAATGTCCTAATAAAATGTGATTCTTCCAAAACATTTGGAACTGATGTACAAAGATGTTTGTTTTTTGATAGTTTATCATTTGACATGAAGGAGGAAAGTATCAATGGTTCAATAAACATATCAAATGTTGATCAGCAACTAAACAGTCCAACATCTCCTCCAGATGGTTGCATAGTTACTAGCGATGTATCACACAAAGAGGTTACAAATAGCCCAAGTGATTTACACACTAGAAATCTTAATGTGTCACATTGTAGTTGTAAGGAACGTTTTCCTTTAGAAGATGATTGTACACATTACTGCAAAAATCTTTCATTTGTGGATGAAAATAGTTCTCTTCAAAGGGTTGATTTGTCATATCAATGTAATAACTCTAGTACAAATGTAGAAAAGACTTTAAAGTGCACTTGCAATATTATTGACAATGGTACTATTAAGGATAATGGTGAAACACAGTTTCAACGGCAAGAAGAAATTTGTAAATGTAAAATTACTAAATTTCAAACCTCTAGTAAAGACAAGTCATCATTGAGTGAAGAGAAACGAATGAACGTAGAGTCTGTGAGTGATTTTAGTGATCCACTCCATTTGTACCTGAGTCTAGACGATGATGTGTTCAGTGCTGGTCAACAGAGTGGACAGCAACTGTCTGTCGCGGAACTTCCTCTTTCCAATCATTTCCGCAAAGCGCTTGACGAAACTATTCTCTCAGCATCACCATTCCTCAAGGTAAATTTACCAATCATTGTTTCGCAATTTAAATACCATATTTACTTGCTAATCAAAGTTAATAAAGTCTTAGTCATATCTAGAGATTATATTCTGAAAATTGAAAAATGACACCTGGACACGGGAATCGAACCCGGGACCTTTAGCTTAGTACGCCAGTGCTCTAACCACTGAGCTATCCAGGAATCGTCTCATGCTCAGGGCTATTCTTCACTCATATTTTAAGGCAAAGTCTGTGATGGACGTGCGGAAATCGTCGGCTACAAGTATGTGATTATATTATCACGAGCTATCAGATGACATAGTCCTGTGTCCAGGTGTCATTTTTCAATTTTCAGAATATGACATCTAGATGGAGTAATCCTCACTAAGAGCAAAAATAATAGCTTTAGCTATTCAATTCATATTTAGAGATGTCAAAGAATTTAATTGCCAACAATAGAAAATTATATGTTGTAATTTTATTTATTTATGTTAGTGCTGGGCCAATCCGATCATTGGCATTTTGGAGGTTGATTATTTAATAAGATCTTTTGAACTCTATAAGAACAAATTCAGTGGTGACTCGCCAGTTTTGAGCTGGGTAGCAGACAGTCTTGTATTTTGTACTATCACTTGGTGCCGCCGGGGAAGATATAGGCAGATGGTTTGTGAAATTATGTACAGTTAGAGAGTGGGGAGGGGGGTAGAATGTGAGAAGTACCCAACAAAGAAGGTATTGTACAGATGGCCATTGGAATATCAAGGTCAGAAACTGAGTAAACTGGTTATTGAATAGAGGAGGGTATGAAGGATATATATGGAAAGACATCTCTCTGTAGAAATATTTGGAAGAAGGTATAGGAAAGGTGGATAGAATTGTTAGACTCACTGAAACTTATTGCGTGAGGTTGGCGAGACTGGTGATTACAGGCGAGAGAGAGGACAGTCAGTACGCGATATAGCGGCGTGTGGACGTAAATAAGGCGTGTGCGAGTGAAGGTCGTGAAAAGGGGTTGTGTTCGTACATGTGCATAGCACATGTTATGTTGGATCACCAAGTGTGCAATAACTAGACCATGTGTAGTACAATAGAATGCTCTGGTTCAATACCAAATGAACAGCTGTGCTCCAGCCGAGCAGGGAATTGGTGGTTGGGAGGTTCTCATATAAACATTTCTAAATCTACACATCCAAAACTATTTTCACAAATGATTTTTTTAAATTCTACTTAGGAATGTTTATTTGATTCATAATTAGTGTTTCTGTTACTATTACAGTTTATTTAAAAAATTAATTATCCCTATGATTAATGGCTTGATTTTTTTTAACTATTTAAAAACAAGTTTATAACATATTTTATATCTGTCTTTTATTTCATTCAAAACAAAAAAAATGACATTAATACATATCATACATATCATACATAATTCAGTTTTAAAATTATATAGTTATTCAACCCAAGCTCGACTTTACTTGATACTTGGGAGCTTAGTGATAAGCTCGCTCGTGATCAGCTCGAATTTGAAAACTTAAGCCCGCAGACCCATAATGTTAGTTTTGAAACAATGTATATACATTTATTATTACTAATTTATGCTCAAAGTTGAGCATTTTGAATTGAGAAATATATAAAAAAGTCTAAAACACTTATCTAACTTCTACTTCCCGCTTCCTCTTTTTCAATTAGTTGTCACAACATATTTCAGTTTATTCAGATTATTTTTTATGTTTATTATTATTATTATTATTTATTCTGTGAATTTTATGGAAAAAAGGCTACATTCAAAAGTGTATGTGTGTTGCTTTGCATAGGACCTTTGTAATATTGAAAATAAAATAAACCAACTAATCGGCAAATGGGTTGATTGCCCCATTTCTACTTTATATTGTGATAATTTTTGTCTAATTTAGGCCTAATCTTATTTTATTTTGGATTGGTGGATATTCAGTAATACTCTTACAGATATGTTCACACTTATCTTTATTACTAACCCTTTTCCCCTTTCCCCTCACTTCTTCTTTCAAATGTTTGCTCTAAAATATTTGAATTATTATTTTTTATTTGTAATTTCCTTATAAATTAAATGAAGATAAAATAAAAATGCATTGTTACATCTGTTATGTTGGAAACAAACTAAATGATAGCTAATCGGTATGATCAGCAAAATAATAATGATCATCCCAGCCATAATAATGTAAGTTATTCTTACAGTTAAGCTTTTTGGATTTGTAACGACAGATTTACAATACTATTTACCTTATATCGCTCTTCAAGCAATGACCACAGCCTATTTCAGTTATTTATAATGGCTATTAAACATTTTATATTTTACACAAACTAAATATTTGCTAAATAAATAAGAAAAAAATAACATAATTTTTTTAGCACCACATTTTTTTTCCAGTAAGTTTTTTTTAGCAGCATTGTGCCTTACTACTTGTGTGGGCTATATGCCTATGCACTAATTCTTCTAATGGTTTTAGGGATAAGGAAGGTAAATTTCTGAGAAGTGTACCCACATTTGTGTTGAAGGAGAGTGGAAAACCATTTTGGAAAACCATCCTCAGTACACCCTACCGATATTCGAACCTTGATCTCCATGTCATCGGCAGTCTAGTCTATCGCGATATTAGTATCATAAACAAATAAACCACGCAGCCACTGAAGCAGGTTGCGTCTCATTACTCGTTCGGGTTTTACGCTAGATATATCTTCCTAGACATGTTTGTAGTTTTTATATGCTTTCTATTTGTTCTTTTTAAATTCAGCCTCAAAATGTATAACCCTAAGTTCATACTGTCTGTTATTAGAAAAACTTTGTTTATATCTCTTTGTGACAGGAAAAGTAACGATTGTGTTGCATTTGTTTGAGATATTTTACCGTGCAAAGCAAAGTTTACCTGAACAGACTCAAGTGTAGAATCATTTTATTCTAATAATAATAAAACTTTGTTCAGAAAACTCAAGCACTGATGTGACCATGGTTTTAAATAGTTCACAGTTCCTTATTTGGAGACTGAAGCAGGTCGCAACTGTGTTCTTAGAAGATTCTTTCCTGATGAAATCTTTTGGTCAGCTCAGTTTAATTCTAGCAGTGACACCAATACAAATTCTCGAGCTAACAATGGAATGGAGATGGCAATGCAGCCGGACAATAAGGTAAATTGAAGGGTTGCTTTGCAGTATGATATATTTTATGACAGAAAAATGTATTATATCAGAATATATGAGGGGAGACCCAAAAGAAACCGGATTGAAAGCACATAGCCGTTCCTAGGCGTAGTAGAGAGTTCTCCTGCTAGGTGGGTCTACTAGAGACCTTCCCAAATCAGTTGCCCAAGCGGCGTCTGCATAGAAGGCTACGTTTGATTGTAGTGTAGTTTTTCTCAACTGTTCTTGTTTGCTACCTACAAAATCGTTAAGGCAGATTTAAAGGAACAAAGAGTGTGTTTGAAATTTTGCTTCCTTCTTGAAAAATCGGCAACGGAAAGCTTACCAAATGCTTCAACAGGCTTTCAAGAAGTATGCTATGAGCCGCACACAAGTTTTTGAGTGGTTTGGGTGCTTTAAACGTGGTGACATGAGTGTTGAAGATTATGCTCGTTCTGGGTGCCCTTCATCATCTCGAAACAACAAAAACATTGAAAAAATCCACTAAAAAATCAACAAGAATCGTCGTTTCACGATTGACGAAATTTCAGAACAGACAGGAGTGAGTTGGAGCTCGTGCCAGCAGATTTTGACTGAGGATTTGCAAATGAGACGTGTTGCTGCTAAGTTTGTTCCTCGTCTGCTCACACAGTATCAAAAAACTATTCGTCTAAATTTGAGCCAGAACTTGAAAAACCAGATTGAAAGTGACCCAAACTTTTTGACCAAGGTCATTACAGGTGATGAAAATTGGTGTTATGGATATGACCCCAAAACCAAGCAAGGGTGTAGCCAGTGGAAGACCCCAAACTCCCCCTGACCAAGAAAATAGAGGTCGAATGTTAAGACGATGATCATTGTTTTTTTCGATGTTCGTTGAATTGTGCACTGGGAATTTGTCCCCTATAGTCAGACTGTTAATCAGCACTTTTATTTGTAAGTTTTAAGACTTTGAGGGAGGATGTGCAAAGGAATCGCCCGGAACTCTGGCAATCAGGTGACTGGCTCCTTCACCATGACAACACCCCCACACACACGGCCTTGTCTAGGAACTGCTATTTGGGCTCTCACGGGTGGGCTATCGTTGCCCACCCTCCGTATTCGCCAGACCTAGCCCCATGTGACCTTTATCTGTTCCTGAGAATGAAAAAAAAAATCTAAAAGGGAAGTGTTTTGATGATGTGCAGGCTGTATAAACAGTTTTGCAGAGGACACTGGACGATATCAAAGTTGAAGAGTCCCAGAGGTGCTTCAAACAGTGGGAAGAAAGACTGGACAAGTGCATCAAATCTAATGGAGAGAGTACTTTGAAGGAGACTGAAAGAATTTTATAAAAAACTTAATAAATTAATTTTTTAGAGCAAAAGTCTGGTTTCTTTTGGTTCCCCCCTCGTATACAATTCATGTGTTTAAGAGTCACATAAAATTTCAGTGACAGGTGCTTGCTATCCCACCAGAGTAAACATTTGTAAAAACACTAACTCCAAACTAATAATATGGAACTAGAATATATTAAAAGGAATACCAAACTTGAACTTTTTTAATTTCTCAACATAGCTACTACCAAGACATGAGTTTGTGTCTGCCAAAATCACCAGCTCAGCGGATAGCAAAGAAGTTCAGACACTCCTTGCTCACTTCCGTGCTTGCGGGAGTAGACTTTGCCCCTCTGAGGCTTGTGTGGAGTCTCCTCTACTAAAAGGAAGTACTGAGCAACCCGGTAAACTCCAGGCCACTCCTTGGCCTGATGCCCTGGACCTAGCAAGACATCAGAGACTTGCCGTGCTTTTCTGTAGCTACTCCCAAGAGTCGAGCAACTTCCCTGCCTTCTGTGTCAATCCATGGTAAGGATTACAAACATTTTCTAGCATAAAGCATTGTACAGTTTCACAAAATTATGTTTCATAATTAAGCTAAGTTATAATGCTACATGTAATGAATATAGTTTTCATCCAGCATGTTTTGGAGTGTTATAATGATAGGACTATAGTGTTATTGGTCAAGGGTAAAACTGATATTTTTCAGGTTAAAGAGAGTGCATCAACCATAGTAAAATATCAATTAATTTTTTCAAAATTTTAGCATACTCCGGATACAACTTAAATTCACTAAACCTTTTAGTAGCTTTAAAAAAAATAGTAAAATTTGAAAAATAATGACATCTTTAATCACACAATAATTATTCTAACTAAACTATAAAATTAATGATGATTTTATGCCTTGATTTAAAAAAAACTGTTTGGTTACTATTACAACTATTACTATAACTTAATTTTTAAATGATAATTTTTTAACTGAATAATAATTTTCATATTTATTTCATTTTTTTTTGTAGGATTTTCTACATGGACTTTTATGGTCACTATGACATTCCTCTTGGCAGTTTCCTAGAACGTTATTGTTTTAGCAAGTCGTACATGTGTCCTTCCACTTCATGTGACACACCCATGATGCATCACATCCGTCGGTTTGTTCACAACTCTGGCTGTGTGTACCTCATGCTTAAAGAACTTGACTCCAACTTGATAGACTCGGCAGATGACAAACACATTCTGATGTGGAATTGGTGCAGCAAATGTAAATCTGTAAGTTTGATGTAATTAGCCTAGTTTATTTTATTTCACGGTAGGGCTCTATCCCAGAAATAGTGGGAGTACATGAAATAATAAAGGAACAAGACTGAGAGTATATATTCATGTCATGAGGATGGAAAAGGAGAGAATACAAAGAGACGGAGACGAAATATATAGGGAAAAACTGCATGGGAGACCAAAATAGAGTTGATAGGAACAGATAACAAAAAGTTTGCAAGGAAGATAAGAATGAAAGGGATTAAAGGAGGAAGAACAGAGTTAGATGAAGGCGATTTACTAAATGTACCACTGTAATAGCTTATAAAAGCATCAAAATTTTAAAAATTTGGCACAGGAAGATTACTACAAATAGCTTTTAAAGACATCCAACTTCTAAAAAAAAAAAATGTTGAGGCCCCAATGGCTTGAAGGGCTTTGGTTCTAATACCCTTTAGATTTTTAAATGTTTTGCTAACCACCCCATCCTACACAAATAAAGGTTCTTTTATCACTGATGATCGCCAAATAGTTATGAAATTTTCATAATCACAATTCAGGTATAAACATCTATGAATTTAAGACTTTTATAGATAGACTTTATAGGGTTTAGATAAACCTAAATATGCTTTTCGGTTTCATCTGTTACATTGTGTATCTATTAAAGCATACTATGGATATGCCCCATCTATGCTAGGAGAGGTAGTAAGCTATTATGATTATTATGTTCTTAGTAATAATATATTATCAATAATTATTTCTGAGCAGGTTGACATTAGCTACTTTTAGTCAATGTTTACAATAAATAACCTTCTATAAGCTGTCCCATACCACCTCTCTGTCCATAGATAAGGTGTGCATGACCAGTGGAGCACCCCAGGGGTGGGGAGTCTCCTGATAGAGACCTCAAAATAATTTTCTTAATTTTCAAAAATTTGCCATGAAGGGACCACTCCAAACAGCTTCTAGAGGCACCTCATTTTTAAGAATTTTGCGGGAAGAGCAACATTTCAAATATCTTATAGTTAGGTACATTTAATTTTCAACCCTACCAAATGGTTTTTAGGGCATGTCATTCTCAAAAAATCTTCAGACAAAAACTATTCTAAATGGTGTCTATAGCATCATCATCATCACTATTACCACTACCATGATCATCATTATGAACTGTTTCCAGCCTGTGGCCGGGAGCCAGAGCATCCATTTTTCAAAAAATTTAGGGGTGAGACTACTTTAAATAGCTTTTAGAGAAAACTAATTTAAAAAAAATCTGGAACAGGACTACTCTGAAAATCTTCTAGGCAAATCAATTTTTCTGGAGACAATCTTTGGACTCCACTTTGGGTTGGAGGGCAAACATATTTATTCTTCTAACTCCCCCTACTCCCTACACAAATAGGATTCCTCCACAACTGATTCTTCTCTTCAAGTAAAACAATAAAAATGTCCCAGCTTGTGGGGAAAATATTACGATAAGCCTACCATCACACATGTTAAAAGTGCCCCAAAAGTTATAAATTGGAAAAATACTAGTACCTTTTTGAAATTACTTACCATAGCAAAATTTGCAAAATTTAATAGTCATAAATTGTTTTTGCCTCCAGTGTTTATGGAGCTGTGCCCCTTAACCCACCCCTCCCCCCCCCCACGAACATTTCTGGGTACACCACTGTAAATGAGCTATGAGAAGCTATTTTTTTATTTATAGAAATATTGTGTGTGTGGCTGGTAGAGGGGGGATGATGAATTTAACCATGGTGTATTCAAGTGTAAGCCAAGAATGCCTGAACCTAGAGCAATACATTTTGAGAGGTAGCTAAATTGCCTTCTCTTGAGAAGCTAGTAAAGTGATAGCTATTCTTTTCATTGTTAGCAATCACACGAACATGAGAGACATAGCATAAGTGGTTAGAACATCAAAGGGCCACTTGTCCTTTGACCCTCACACTTGCCGCTTGACCCAATCACTGGTTTATTAGAGATAGCTCATGCCTTTTTTTAAACTCTTTATATTTCATGGCCATATATAATAGCTATCTAATTGTTGTTTGGATTTTGATTGGCAAGTTGTGTGTTTTGGCATAATCCAAAGCAGGGTTTGAGAAAAAAAAATTTAATCAAAGAGCCAAATTAGTACAAATTTAAATGTTGGGAGCCACAAATATATTTTTATATGAGCTATTTAACAAGATATTTAAAAAACACATTTAATAACAGGTATAAAGTAAATACTCTATGTGTAAACTTTTAGCGTGACTTTTGAACTTGAATTTCTTCAGCTAGCTTTTTCAAGTTTAGAATATATTTGGTGTTTTTTTCATTTTACTAATGCTTTTAAACTTTCATCTGTTGCTGTGCTTTGAAACTTATTTTTAATTTACTGCAAAGTAGAGAAATGTTGTTCACAACTAATATGTTGAACCAAACAGCATCAATAGGCCAAAACCATGCTTTTGGGAGTATGCATAATAACTGGTAGAGAGTTCCAGCATTTGAATATGATATCTTATGGCGTATTCTCCATAGATGTAAGGTTTGTTTAATCTCGTGTAACCATTTCCTGTAGTTTGGCAAACCATACACTTTTATTTTTAATTTCCAAAATCTCCAATTTGTAGTTCTGAAATCTGTATTCCAAGAAAGGCTTTGACATCCAAGACTTTCAAATTGCATCTGAATGGGTGTAATAGACATTTCACTGTCTCCAGATAATTCCTGAAGTATTTAAATCTCGCATTGTATGACCTTAAAATATTGATTATTATATCACTGAACACTTTACAGTTTGTTTTTTTATCTTCACAACTTAATTTGGATATTAAATTGATCACATTTTCAAAATACACAAATTCATCTTTGGAAACATCTTCAGAGAACAATTCCAGTTTTTGCTTAAAAATAAGCACTTCTAATAAATGGTAATGCACTATTTCCTTTTCCTTGCAACTTAAGATTTAGTTTGTTAAAATGCTTGGTCATATCAAGCAAAAAATATAAATGTTGAAGCCATTTGGAATGAGAATTTGTGTGTTTTCTGTTATAATCCTTGACAGCTAAAAACAATTATTTCTTCCAAACACTCTGAAAATAGTTTTAGTACCAAACCACTCGACAACCATCTTACTGCTTTAAATGTACGTGAATCTGTTTATTTGCTATCCATTTCATGTAGCAGTGCAGAAAATTGTCTGTGATTTAATGCCTTTGCTCGGATAAAATTAACTATTGGAACAACAATGTTCATTACATTTTTCAGCTCCGGTATTATTCCTAGAGATTTTACAACCAAAGTTTCCTGATGCACACTACAATGAAATTGAATTATTTAATGACAAATATTTGGGGAAAACAGTTTAACAAAGAGTTTATTTTTATTTATTCCATTCATAAAGGGTGCTTCATCCGTCGCAATGGATACTATACGATTGATGTCAATATTTCTGTCCCTCTAACACAGGGGTTTCCAACTGGCGGCCCGCGGGCCACATGCGGCCTGCGAGACCATTTTTTGAGGCCCGTGCAATCATTTTAAGAATTTTTTTTTAATCTCAAGAAAAGTTATGAAAAATATTTCATAGCTTGTTCAAAAGATATTCATACGACAAAAATGATCAAACAAAGTTGATAAATAATTAATAGCCAGCCGTTCTACAAGTTACGCACTGCATCGCTCACCCAGCAAGGCTGGCTGGCTACTCCTCCCGTCTCCACTCACGCTCAATCGCGCTTGCTTGACGTGTAGTGAAGTTTCACAAGCTACTGTCCATTTTGAAAGCTTTGTTTTGTGTTGAGTGTGAAGTGTACCACTGCTTGAGTCTTTTACGTGTACAAAAAATGAGCGGAAACTCAAAGAAACGCAAAATTGAAAATGAAAACAGAATTAACAAGGAAAGTTGGGAGAGTGACTATTTAATTACTAACAACAGTGGGAAGCTTCAATGTTTGGTATGCATGAAAATTGTGTTTGTACCGAAGGAGAACAATGTTAAACGACACTACTCAACAATGCATGAGAACAAGTATGCAACATATAAGGAAGAAGCTCGACACGCACTGGTCGCAGACTTCAAAAATAAATTAAAACAGCATACAGGTATGTTTAGTAAAGTCTTCCAAATTAGTTATCTTCCCTGTACGCCTCCTACGCAGTGTCGCTTGAACTTGCAAAGGCAAAAAAAAACCTTCACTGAAGATAGTCTGGTTAAAAAGTGTGCTATGGAAGTGGCAAAGGCTTTTGGAGATGCTAAAATAGCTGAGAAATTTGAATTAGTGCCACTTTCCAACCAAACTGTACAGAGAAGGGTCATTGATATGGGAGAACAAGTAGAAAAATCGCTGATTTGATTGGTTAAAGAAAGCAAGCATTTCTCGCTATGCCTTGAAGAAAGCACTGACCAGTCAGATGTCAGTCAGCTATTAATATTTGTGCGCACCACCTTCGAAGATTTCAGCAGTAAAAAGGAGCTATTTGATGTGTGCTCTCTTCAAGGAACAACAAAAGGGAGGGACATTTATGATGCTGTTAAAAAACTGTCGACAGAGTTGGAGGCTTCAGTAAATGTTCAGCCATTGTGACAGACAGAGCGCCAGCAATGACAGGGGAGAAGACAGGTCTGACGGGATTGCTAAAAGAAAATGGCGTAACGTGTCCTATGATCCACTGTCTTATTATGTGGGAAATCAATGAAGAAAACTGAAGTTTTTAAATTTGTGGTTAAAATTATTAATATGTTAAGAGGTGGAAATCGAGCCCTTTTGCATAGACAACTAAAGCAGTTTTTGCTAGAAATTGAGGCAGAATATGGAGACTTGCTGCTGTACAACCATGTAAGGTGGCTGAGTGAAGGAAAGTGCCTTGAACGGTTTTTTGCTATTCGCAAGGAAATACCTGAATTGCTTAATAAATTTGTCTCGTCTGATACCACTGAACTAGAAGAAGAAATTCAAAGCCCAGAATTTTTAAAGCAGTTAGCTTTCCTAACAGACATGACAAATCACCTTAACACCTTAAACCTGAGTCTTCAAGGAAGAAACCAGGTCGTATCAAATATGGTGGGAATTGTAAATGGATTTCGAAACAAGTTAAACATTTTCATACGTGCTTTGGAAAACAATGAATTGACACATTTCCCTTGCTGTCTACAATTAGCGGCGGAGAAATACAAGGAAACTATATATTTTTCAGATCTCAGTTCACACATTCAAGAAATCATTGAAGAATTCAACACACGATTCAAGGAAACTGAAACATTGAAAAGCAGTGTCCAGCTTTACATGAATCCTATTGGTGCTACAATCGAGGAACAAGAACCACACCTACATATTGAGCTGTGCAATCTACAAGCCAATATGTTCCTACAGACCAGAAAAGAAAAAGGATCACATTTTTTTAAACTGTTATCCAGCGAAAAATACCCAAACTTAAGACAATTTGGACTTAAAAATGACTTCAATGTTTGGGAGCACGTATATATGTAAAAGTATTTTTTCTTCTATGAAATTCATTAAAAATCAGTACAGAAGTTGACATGCAGATTCTTCCTTGCTGCATCTTTTGAGATTAGCAACAACAGAGCTGGAGGTGGATATTTGTTCAACTCTTTTATGCAATTGTAAAATAGTGTTTTAAGCAACTAAAATGATTAAACCTTTGTTTCAATTAAACTATGCATATTATTTCATACTGGTACTCTGTTCTATTTGCAGAATTATACGAAAATTTCCCTATTATTAAAGTGCGGCCCGCAAACACGCCTAAGGTTTCCACTGTGGCCCTCGAGCCCTTACAAGTTGGAAACCCCTGCTCTAACAATTTAGGAGGCCTTCTAAAATATCTTCTCCTCTAGTTTGTTCTTAAAGTTGAGTTCTTCTTGAAAACCTGACGGTGTTACATATCTTACCATCACACAACACTGCGAAATGTCACTAAAATTAGTAGATTCATCACTAGCAAGAGATAAAAATTCTGCAGAGCTAATATCAACAAGTTGCATATTTGACACCTCTGTAGATATACTGTCAAATCGATCTTTAACAGTTCTAGCTAGTTCTAGCTATATCCCCTCTCCTCCTTCCACAACCCTTAATTTCCACAGTGCTATGGTAAGCAGATTCTCTCTTCAATACAAACAGTAAACGAAATAGGTGGATCATTAACTCACACGGTTATGTTGCTTTCGCAGAAGATATAGTTTGAAAATGACACTATTAAAGAATTAGAATACTATGGTTTACACTTTTATGTATTATCTATAAATTTAAGGAAGCATTTAATGAAAAGAGCCACAGTTTGTTGGGCTTGGAGCCGCATGTTCCTGACCCTCGATCTAAAGCATGATTCCATTCATGCTGTGTTCACTGTCATAGCTCATGGTTGAAGAATATACTATTGTGTGTCGAGTTGCAAGCTTTAGCTGAAGATCCACATTCCCGAATCAGTCTTCTTAAATTTTTAAATTGTATTTTTCATCACAACAAATGCTTATAACTCGCTTAGATGGATGCATGGTCCAAGTTGCTACTCTCGCAGTAGACTAGACTGCCAATGACTGGGATATTGAGGTTCGAATCTCAGTTGGTTGTACTTAGGGTGGTTTTCCCTAAATGGTTTTCCACTCTCTCTTTCTCTCAACATAAATGTGGGTACACTTATTCTAAATATAACCTTCCTAATTCATAAAACCACTAGCATAATTGGTGCATAAGCGTGAAATCTGAATAAGCAGCAAGACATTCTTAAAAAAAAATTATGGAAGCTATATAAATTATTTTAGTTAAATTTGAATCATCATGAATCCTAGTTTCATAACTTACTTAAAAATATATCAATTAAATCTACTATGTCCACTTATGAAGATATGAATCAGCCTTTTTTTTTTTTTACTTGTCACTGTTCTCACGTAATTTACTGTTTTTTCAGTCCAGGCACCACATTAAGCTTTGAGGGTGGGGTATGACTCTCACTTTGGGCCTAGAGGCAGTAAAAACATGTGAATATATCAGTTTTGTTTAACTTTATTACAGGGCACGCCATTGGTTGAGATGTCGGAGGACACTTGGGCCCTCTCGTTTGCCAAGTATCTGGAGTTGAGATTCTATGGTCACATGTACACACGCCGTGAACGTGACACTACTTGCAACCATTCCTTGCATCATGACCACTTCCAGTATTTCAGCATGAAGAACATTGTGGTTTCATTCAAGTAAGTATTTGGATAGGAGCTTTTCGAGTTGTAGTTGAATCTAATCTTTTATATCTTAGCTCTCATCATCTTCTATCATTATGAAAATCTTCCAGGCACTGGCTTGGTCTCTTTGGAATACAAGCCTCTCCGCTGCCTGCTTTCCTCCCACCACCTCTCTTCCTCCACCTTTGTCCAGTCCTCTCTTGACTATACTGAATGCTTTATAAATAATTTAGTTCTGCTGTGTGCTGATACAACACATTGGTTTTATAAAGTGCGTATGCTGATAATCAAAACAAAAAAACAATAAAACTTTAACTACTTTGGATGATGCCTCTTGCAGGAGTTGGTATAGTATTGTAGTAATTTTTAGATAAGGACCGAGGGAAATTCTTGTTCCTAATTATTTTTCTATTTAAACATATATTTTTACCCTCTTTTTTCTATAAATTATTTTTGTATTGTATAATATTCACATTATATTTGAATTAGTACCAATAAGTAAAATAATAGCTTAAACAGGTGACCTTGTGGTCCAGGGGTAAGGTGTCAGACTTCTTTGCTGGAGTCCGGGGTTCAATCCTCGGTCCCGGCACAGATTTATCTGATTGCCGAACCCTTCCTTCATCCCTGATAAGACATGCATCATAACTTGTGAATGTGAGGAATGACAGGCCTCCACCGTGGTTTGGATTTCACGTTAAACTGTAGGTCCTCCATTTCATATCACAATCACCCTACCATTTAACATTAGCGTAAGTGCGTATAACCCGAACGGTAGTAAGACACGGTGCTAATAATAATAATAATATAATAACTTTTAAAATGCGGATATTCCGATAGGTTGTAATAAAATTGGTCAATAATTTGTCAGTATTTGGTCACTAAAGTCAGTAATTTTAACCTTTTAGTTAGTTTCCACCATTGCTCTTTTCATTAAAAAGACCCGCTTTAAGTTGGATCTAACTTTTAACATTTTAGTAATCTAATTTGTAACATTGGTTTGGAATAAGCAGTAAAATGCGCGAGTGTAAGCTTTATTTGTATCTTTATTTTTTGTAAAACTTGATTACTCTCCATTTAACTTAATTTTAAATTGTCTTGCTTCCTCTTTCTTAAAGCCATGTTAAGAGATAAATATATGTCTTTTACTGAATGAGTTGTTTTGAAATGTTATTCAACGTTAACTTTCGTGCTTGCTATATTCATGTTGCGCAATAAACAAACACATGTGAGTACAAGTACTACTCTTCCCTTCCCCATCCTGAAGGGAAGTTATATGTTTTTGTTTTTTATTTGCACTCATTATAGCTCAATCAAACTCTATACACTTACACATTAAAAAAAAGGCACAAATGAATAGATGTAAATTACTCTTTCATAAAAAGACAACTACTACTCGAGCAATTGAAAATGCTACCATATGCTAATGGTAGCTCACGATCAACTGTTTGGTGACCCTTGATCTAGACAAAGAGAAAAGAATAAACGATACAACACAGGAATAAACTCACATATCAAGTTTGAAATGTAAAGTGTTCCTATATAATTTATTTATGTTCCCTGTTGGTGCTAGATACACCAGTGTAGTTGTATGGGAAGTTTCACTGCCACCTCCTATGATAATCCTGAGATACGACCCGCAGCACCAGAACCACATCATTGATGATTTGAAGAAACTTGCTCTCAAGGGCTATGAAGTGTACAGCGGCATTCTTGACAAACTATGTTCGTTAGAAACAGACTTGGAAGGTATGTGTATTTAATTAAATAACTCTTGAAAACATTTTATAAAGGAGTGCCATAGACCTGTTAAATTGTAAAAATTAGAGCAAATTTATTGAAATGTGTGTTTTACCAGTAAAAAGACGTGTAACGTTACAACATGACTACTTACAATCTGGTCGCCACAAGCGAGACACCAGTTCAACCTGGTCGCTGCAACCAAGGCATCGGTTCCCAAAGCCTTATTAAATAATTTAAATAAGGCTTGGAGAACTGAGAACTGGGTAGTGACAGCGTCTTGGTCACAGAAATGAGTGACTTTTGGTCATCATACAATTAACTAGGCTCTGTGTGTTGACGATCAGGTTGCGAGTATGGCTCTCTTCTTGGAGCAAAAAGCTTTCAAACTTTTAGGGTGCATACAATTTTTGATAACCTTTTCCTTTAACTATTCTTTAAGTCACTAAAGATTTGATGTAAAGTAAAACCTGACATTTTTTCCATTCATTATCTTGGTTCTCTAAAGGTGTCAATAAAGCCTGCTCATCCATGTTTCTGTGGAGAGGTTGTGGGTGACAAGTATTTGTCTTTTTATCTATTTTTTTTTATTGTTCTTCTACATAGCCAGTGTTGTGAACAATGTTAACAAAGACACTAACTAAACAAAGTCTACTTTCACTTTGGGCTACTGTGAAATACTTGTGGCAGCAATTATTGTAGCAATTATAAGAAAGGGCTGGGAAACTTATGGCACACAAATTCAATGTCAGCCAAAGTTTTTTTTATCAACCAAGTAAAAAAAAATTATTGGTCCTTTAATTTTTGACAAGTAATTAATTTTTTTCTCTTAAAGTATTAGTGTTAAGAAATGGCATGTAATTTCTAAACCGATTATAAACATTGCCTAAATAGTTTTCTTAAAATGCTTTCAATTATTCTTTTCCTTATACATGTAATATTTTTCATTGACATTTATGGATCAATATCAATATAAATAAAATCAAGTTTATGAAGATTTAACATATCAAGTTAAATTTAAAAACCCTATATGTTAAATATATATCTAAGATAAGAATCATACTAAGTGAATGAAGATTTAAAATATTAAGTTAGCAATTTATACTTTACATCCATCCATATCTTCTACCAGCCTGTGGTCTAGGTTAATTTTTTACTGAAGCCATAAATTTTCCACTATCGGCCTGTTAGGACTGTCATATCTTCATATGCCTTATAATTTAACTTAAGACTAGGACAGGCAAAACATCCAGTCCCCAGCCGTTAATTCATCAATGTGAAAGGGTAAACCCACATTTTACCAATGATAAATTTTTTGTCCATGCCAGGAATCAAATTCGGAACCTTTAGCTCAGTAGGCAGACGTGCTATCGACTGAGCTAAGGTGTTGGATATAGCATAAAATTAATGATGAACAACTTAATAACTTAATAGTAAATTTTTTGGAGATACTCTAAAGTCTAAATTCTAAATTTCTTTGGGTACATACATATAAGAGTTCCTTTAAAAATTTGAACATATTGAACACACACTTTAAACAAGGAAAACAAGGTTTGCTATCCTTGCTCTAGGTGTGCCGGTTATGGAAACACCTCTCGATCATCTGATCACTCTTGACACAAGCCTGAAATGAAATATTCCCAATGCTCAAGTTTGAGTATTTTACACTAATTGTTACTATACGATAGAATGATAGAATAATAGAATAATGAAGATGAAATTAACTACAGAGGGAAAAAGGTGGAGGAGATACAAGTGTACGCCCACAAAAATCTGTCGCACTTATTCATTGCTTTAGAGAATATGGACAAAGTTCTTAAATCAAAACATATTTCCCAAACTTTTTTTTTTCATGACATAGAGTTGCCGTTATAGTAACTATTTTTACTCTGAGCAAAAATAATGTAAATATATTGTATATCTGCCTTTCTGAAATTTTAATCTGTGTGTTAAACATTTTTTAGGCCTTGCTACAATGAAACAGCAGTTGCAAAAGGAACAGAACAATTTAAAAACATGCATTGATGAAGTTCAATTACAGTTGACCTCACCAACTTTAGAGTCCAAGAAACTGCAAGGAGTAGATGGAGAGCAAGGTAACTGATATAAGATTAATATTTCTAAAGTAAAAAGTATTAACTTTGGCTATTCTTGACCATTAAATCTTAAATGATGTTATATAGTGAGATTAAATCTTGGAATATAAATTAGTGGCCGCATGGTATAAGGCAGTAATTCACAACCTTTTTATCAGTAGCACAAGTTTATTGATTTTCTAATTGTTTCAGTCGCTTGCGGTGACTTTTCTCAAAGAGTACTAGGTTTGAAGACACCTTTCACTATGGGGCTAGAGAGGAATACTCTCCATATAATATACAATATGTAGCTTAGCAAATACACTTTTACAGGCTACACAATTTAGCCCTCTTAAACCGATTTATAATATTTAGACATAGAATAAACAAACATATACATAAATAAAGATATAAATTAAATTCAAATAAACAAATAAGTAAACAAGTAAATATAAAATTAATAGTAGAATCTTACCTTTAGTTGTATATTAGTGCAATCCTTCTGTCACCTTTCTGAATGAATTTATCGATAACAGCGTCATAGAATGATTTTTGACTCTGCAGTTCATATAGCAAGACTTTTTCAACTGACAACAGGGAAAGGGTAGAGAGCCTATTCTCACACTGGGTGCTACTCACCGTCGTCTTAATATGTTTCAAACAAGAGACGTGGATGTGCTCACCGGTATTGTTGATACCAAACAACATAATTTATATGTTTCATGGAACGCTTCTGTTTCTTCCAGGAACTTTATAATTTAAGTCACAGTCTTGTCTGAAAAGTCTAATAGTCTATAAACTGACACTAATTCATTCTGAAAATCATCAAAATTAAAAAGACTACCATAACTTTACTTAAGTGACCAAAATAAATTGTCAAGAAATAGATATTTGAAGCTCTGATTTTTTTTAAATCTAGCAGCTCAATAAATTGCAGCTCATTAAGATCTTGAAACCTCAGCTCCATTTGCCCAACCATGGTATCATTAATTTCAATATAAAGACGCACATATTTATTTCTGGGATTCAATGAGTAAGCTTCTCTATGTCTCTTCTTAGGAGCTTCTACATTGTCATCATCTTCTAATTTTCTCTATGTCTCTCTCTTCAAAGTTGTTTCTAGCATCTTTGAGGTAACTAGAAAAGAACAACTTTCAATTCATGGATCAGAATTTCATTCAAACGAAAGGCACGGCGATGGGTACAAGGATGGCACCTTCATATGCCAATCTGTTCATGGGTAAACTGGAAAAAACATTTCTTGACCGCCAAAACAACAAACCACTTTGCTGGCTTCGCTTCATCGATGATATATTCATGGTGTGGACAGCTGGCCAAGACAATTTAACCCTTTTTTTAAACAACTTAAACTCCTTTTCAGCTTTGAAGTTCACCTCAAATCAATCCCACGACCAGGCAACATTTCTTGATGTGGACATTAGGCTGTCGGATGGCCACTTCAAAACTTCGGTACATCTTAAACCCACTAATAGACAACAATATCTGCATTTTGATAGCTGCCACCCATTCAACACTAAAAGATCTATCCCATACAGTCTTGCCATACGAGCTCATCGCATCTCCTCCGATCCAGAAAGTCTTCAAAACCACCTTGAAAACCTTCAAGAAGCCTTCACAGAGAGAGGATACCCTAAACCTCTCATTAATAACCTACTTCGACTAGCTGAAACTCCTCAATCACCCAAACCTGACAAACCAGATACTATACCTCTAGTGACTAAGTACTACCCAGGCCTACAAAAGATAAACAAAATATTAGCGTCGGGTTTTCACATATTGGAAGCATCCAGCCGTACCAACAATATTCTTAAAAAACCTCCATTCCTTGTGTATAAACAGCCTCCATCACTTAGAAATCTTCTGGTACACCCCAAACTCAAAACTGAAAAGGACACAACCTTCATTCAACCACAACAAGGCTCTCGACCTTGCAACAAAACAGCTTGCAAAACCTGCCAAATACATCATCCAGCAGTCACTTTCTCCAGCAACATCACCAACTCCACCTATACCATCAAAGGCAGTCACACATGTGAGTCCAGTAACCTAATTTACCAATTAGAATGCCAACAATGTACTGCACAATATGTTGGCCTCACCACTGAAACTCTCCGTAAGCGAATGAATGGACACCGCCATGACACTAAAATTAAGAATCCAGAAAAACCAGTTTCAGCACACGCCACCAATCATAACCTCAACTTTGAGAACTGCTACACTGTCAAGGTGTTAAAATCATTCCACAAGACACAATGTAATATGTCTCAGTTAAGAAGATGGGAACTGGCACATCAATGGATCACAAAATCTAGAAAACCACCTAACCTAAATATTCGCTAATCTCAACCCAGAAACTACACCAGCACCACCTACCATCCATAGAGCAATAGAGAATCATTCAGGAATTTCAACTCCACCAGAGAAGTTTTCATCCTCACCAATCAAGTTGGCATCACTGAAGACAACTTCCTGTCCAGTCTAATTACTACTTCCTGAGGAAGATGCTACAATAGCATCGAAATATTGAAGTGTGTGTAAATATGTGTCAGTGTTGTTACTTTTATTTGTGCTCTACCATTTTCCTAATATTCTATCATTTTATTTATCACTAAATGTTTTTACTCAATATCTTAAAAAATATCTTGGATTCTCTTATATGATTCACAGACTGAGAAAAAACAAGATTGAGTTTGTGAGTATAACAGTGGATGAAGAGTCCACATGGGCTTTTCACAAGCATTTGTACACCATTTAAATGTCCAGAAAATGTAGCAGCTTCATCATACGCTTGTGCTACAAGTTTTGGCCAACAATTGAAACGAGAGAGGATTCGAAAAACATACTCACTTAAAGCATTTGCAGTGCGATCACTGCTGATATCTGAAACACCAATAAATCTTTCATAAATGTTGCCATCTTTCACATAACGAAGGACTGTCGAAAGTTGAGAGAGCTTTTCAATGTCTGTAGATTTGTCCAACATTATTGCTAGAAAAAACACATAGTTTATTTCCGACTTAATATTATCCAAAATTACATCACCAGCACATTCAATGATGTCGTTTTGAATTTTGTTGGAGGTTCCTTTAAACGCCCCCCCCCCTAATCTGGAGATGAAAATCTAATTTACTATTATATTTAGAAAGTCACTGCATTAATTCAATTTAGTTTCCCTGGTTAAGGGAATCTTCCTGTTCGCCATGACCTCTGAATGGCAGCTCTTGTTTGGACAAAAAACAACACACATCATTTAATCCTTTCATTAGTTCCCAGTTTGAATCAACCTCTGCATTATGTTTTAAAATGTGTAACCTTTTTTGCTCAGTTGAAAATCTATTCTGGTTTTCCCAAAAGTGTTTAATTTAGCTACTGCTGATAGGTGTGAGTGAAAATTGCTGATATCACAAAAGCCGTTGTTATTCCACACTCCCTGATTTTTTTCAAACAACACACAAGGCCAACAATACAGCCTGTTTCTTGATTTGCATGAAGTTAACCATTTTGAAGAAGTATAATATTCTGTTTTAAAATGACGTGTATTGTCTTTCATTTTTGTTTTACCAGAAATGTCTGGAGTTGTCCTACCTTTCATTAATACTCGCTGCTTTTCTTCAAAAGTAAGGGCTCCAAACGAAACTACTAATAATCAGTTGAGAACATAGCATTTCGAAAGGTGATCGGCACTGCTACATCCCACTGAACTACCTTCACTAACCTTGATACTTGTCTCAGGTCCTTTTCCCAAGCTTTGTTGTGAGGGAACAGTTTCCAAATCCGAGTCCCCTTCCATATTTCACACTTTCAAACATTGTCAAACTAAATTGACAATCGAACACTTTAACACTTCACAAGATCTCTTTCATTAATGGGAACAATTACATAAGCTTAACAATCACAACATTACCACTATAAGAAGCAAACAAAAATTGTTATTTGTGACAGAACGCTGAGCGTTAGCATATATCTTATTATACAGACTAGAGTGGCTTCAACTGGTCCTCTTCTCGGGGAAAGCCGATACGACTCGAGCACTTTCGATGCTAGTTTGTAGAGGGAAAGAGGGCTGCACAAATAGCGAGAATATCGAGTATTGTGCCAGTGCTTCTGATGTTAGTGTGTTGTTGTTGTTGTAAAGGCAGGTAGTGCACAAATAGCGAGAATATCGTTGAGTATTGTGCCAGTGCTTCTGATGTTAGTGTGTTGTTGTTGTAAAGGCAGGTAGTGAACAAATAGCGAGAATATCGTTGAGTATTGTGCCAGTGCTTCTGATGTTAGTGTGTTGTTGTTGTAAAGGCAGATAGTGCACAAATAGCGAGAATATCGTTGAGTATTGTGCCAGTGCTTCTGATGTTAGTGTGTTGTTGTTGTAAAGGCAGGTAGTGCACAAATAGCGAGAATATCGTTGAGTATTGTGCCAGTGCTTCTGATGTTAGTGTGTTGTCGTTGTAAAGGGGAAGGGGAAAGTGCACAAATAGTGAAAATATCGTTGAGTATTCTGACACAAATTGAGACTCAGATAGATTTTATTTCCTGTGGAAACTTAACTCAAAATAGATAAACTAAAAATGTCTGGAGACTAGCCTAGTCCTACTAGTCCATTTACGGCATGCCACTGAATTGTTTACGGGCTGCACAGGGTACAAGTGTCATGGTAAATAATATACTCTTACCTGAGTATAGACATATTATTATTTCAAATTAAATGGGCACATACCAGACACTCTGGTAAGTCTCCACTCTGCTTTACATACATATTTACAAGATGCCCTAACATTGAAAGACTTAATTACTTTCATTAAAGAAAATGCTTGTTCGCAAATTTAGATGTTTCTGAAAAGTCTTGCACACAACTCAGCCTAGGAAAGTGCTCTTCAAGAAGACACTTGTAAAAATTCTCAGATCACCTTTTTGATATTTTGATCTCAATTGATTTTGAAAGTTAATAAACTCCATTTGCATAGCTAGCAGCCTTAGTACATGTTTTCAATAGCATCACAGAGAATTTCTAATATTGCTTCAATACATTGTGCTCTGACAAACTTTTGTGGAGAACTTTGGGACAAATAGTCATTAAGTAGAGTTGGGACGAATCCACTATTTCACAAATCTGAATCTTCATTTAATTTTTGAATCTCAAATATCGACGTCCAATCTGAATCTTGGAAAATAATATGAACCTAAGAGGAAATATAAATATAATGGAATAGCAGAAAATATAAATAGTAACCAAGTTAAAAAAATAAATCTTTAATAGCACTCATGCATCCAGCTAAGAGTTAATTAATGGTCTGGAGCCTGGTTGTCGAGTTTGTCCTATAATTACTCTGGCTCAGAACCACCAAATTACCACTATTATAACTTTAAAACAAATTTCAATTAAAGTAATTTGAGTCTAGAATTTTTTTTTTTTAAATCCTCGAATCTAGAATATCCTTAAGGATTTGAGAGTATCATCCCTATCAAATAGCAGTTTGTGACATGTTGTTAAGACTAACTCGAGACATGTGTTCCAACACGAGGCCCATGAATGTGTATGTCAGGTCTACGCATAGTACCGTGTCTTGTTTTGAGAGAATCTGAGAAAAATGAGGACTCTTTTGATGATGAGGCATGATTGTGTAGCTAGCTAGGTGATATGTAATTCACCCATCAAACTTTACTGTGAAGTACTGGTCCAGGTTGCTCATATCAGCGTGTCATATAGTGTGCTGTTGGCTGCACCAATTCCCTGCGCTCAACTTGTGTCATCATGTGACCCTGCCTCACTGCGGACGACCAAGCAATGTCTATTTTTACTACATGATCTATAGTTGGCACCCACTAACTTGATGCACAAGCATGCTACTTTGTTTCAATGGTATTGACCAATCGTTAGATACATAGTGTTTTTATCATCTTTATTGCTGCTAATGCCTGTGGTGTCTTCAAACATATGTTATCTTGTTTTATTAGACTTGAATATACCCATCCATCATAATAAAATCATCACAGCGATTAAAATAGGAAAATTTCTCACTGGCCAAAGTTGAGAATTAGTCTTAAAATTGTGAAACTACTTTGAAACGGAAAGGAAGCGAAAAATACTATTTTCTTAGACTCACAATTTGATGCACATTCATCGCTATATGCTACCACTTTTAGAATTTGGAGTGCCACACCAAAGCTATAGCGAGGTGACTAACCCTACACTACAGAATATATCAATGATATATATTGCAGCACAATAATCTTTAAAAGTTATAATTAAGGATTCTACAATGTTTCACCAAAACCTACTAGGTAATTATAGGATATGCTAGGAGAAGTTTTCCCATATTTCATTTAGTTGGCGGGCCACAATAAATGGCATGGTGGACTGCAAGTTTTGCAGCATCACATATACTGTACTTCCTGTGATGGATGACTCAGGATTTGAATCCTGGTCAGCAGAACTGAGGGTGAATTTTCACATTTGTTTTCCACACTCCCTCCTCACAATTTCAGGCACTTTACCTCTAAATTATACCTTCATCCATAACTCATTAGCATTAACGAAGTGCAAATAGCGTGAGCATGTATTAAGATGTGATTTAAAAAATAGATTAGAAAATCAATTTGTTTATTACTTGGGTGAAAAATAAAACATTACTTATAATATGTTGAAATGAGTATAGATGGCATTAATTGATTTGAGAGGGAATGTGTTAAACTTAAGCCATAGTTGTGCAATTGAATGTTTCTTATATAAAATGTGATTATATTTTATTCCTTTCCAACAAAGTAAGGGATGTATAACTCTTTGAGTTTGCACCAGATCTCAACTTGTGGTTTAGCTTAATGTACACTTGACCCTTATCATTTCTACTACTTTAAAGTATCTACTGGAGATTCTTAACCTAGTTAGTTTTGGCGAGTATTCTCTTTTAATGGTTTGCCCTCATTACCTCTCTGCCTTTCAGATGTTCAGTTGTTAATGTGGCGTATCGAGGATTCTGTAGTACATCTGAAGCAACTTATCGCTGAAGGATTTGCGTCATGGAATAGTCGAATTCAAGATATAGCTATCCATTCCAAGAAAAAGAATAATGACAATATTAAACCAGTACCCCTTAACACCAGCTTGCCAGAAGCAGAAGGAGTAAGTCGATATAAGGTTAAATATGCTAGAGCTAAATAACTACTTTTAGAATAGTTTTTGAAAGTTATATAATTTAGCTTGTTTGTATAAAATCATTGGTTGAATGCAAAATGTTTTCTGGAGAAAAATAATGTCAAATAATTTTATTACTATTAAAATATTCTTTTGTGTTTCTTTTGGGTGTTAAGTTTTTAATAATCGATACCTGCCATATCATTTATTAATATTGAAAAAAAGAGTTACTAAAGATTTATCACTGTGGTTTTCCCCCTTCTTGTTAAAATTAATACAAAATATTAAACAAATAGAGACAGTGTGTGTTAAATAGGGCATACTTTTTACCCATAGCTATGTATACAGCTGAAACATGGTCATCAAATGTAAAGTTGCGTCTCCACTGGAGAAACATTGAGCAACATATAGCAACAGTAACATGGCTACAGTTGAAAAGTTGGCATTTATTGATGTAAGTTGCTCTGTGTTATATCATGTTGATGTCACATTAAGCACATATTGGTGTTTGTTACAAGTAGCAGTTTGACTATAAACTGTTTCTTTAGTGCAGACACCAGGGCTGTGGTGTCTATATATACACCAAGCCTTCAACTCCGACTCCTCTCTTTTTATATTGTCTGACTCTTTCATAAATGGATAAAGTATATTAATTAGTAATAACAAATCTACTGCAGTAAAGTGCTTCAATACAGATAACTTCATGGGAAGCTTCTTTGAACTTATAAATACATATTTAAATATATTTATTAACCCATATTACAAATATTGATCCTAAAGAATAAAAAAAGGAATAAAATTAAAAAATATATTGTTACAAGCTTTGAAATGTGGTGCAAACTGTATCGGGCACATCCTTAGGAGAAACTGTCTCCTTCACAACATCATAGAAGGAAAGGTCGAGGGAAAGAGCAGCTTAGGAAGAAGGAAGATTCAAATATTGGATGACTTGAAGGAAAGAAGAAAATTCTGGGAATTGAAGGAGACAGAGAACAGGGCTAGGGCGCATTGGCTAAGTTTACTGACAAAAGGAATGGACCTGTCATAAGACAGAACACATAATAATGATGATGATGATGATGATATTGATGATGTTGTTGATGATGATGATGATGATGATGATGATATTGATGACGATGATGATGACAATAATAATAATAATAATAATTATTATTATTATTATAAAAAAGAGATATTTTAGAGTCAGAGTTTGTGAAGTCTTACCGACTCCAACTTCACCTAAAATTGCTTCTTACTCAGAATCCACAGCACTAGTAGACACATTGTTGCATCTACTTTTAACTATGGACAACAAACACCAACATGATGCAACAACTTTTCTCCAGTTTGGACAGTTTGTTGCCTAAAGTTGATTCAAATAATTTTCGAATGGGAAACATCTTTTCAACATTGTGCAACACAAAAGTTGTTCTATGTTTCTCCATGGAGACAAATCTTAAGTGAGGAGATCACAAAAGTGCAGGCCATGCTAATAAGGTTTGTGAGGAGTATGTTAGCCGTCACTAGGAAAAATAGTGATTAGAAATTAAGATGTTTGGGCAAGGGGTACATAAAATAGTAGAGGCAGCAAAGGTGAGATTATTTGGATACATAAAGAGAATGAAAAAGTAAAAGTATCTCAAGGAGAATGCTGAAGCTCAAAAATGTTGGAAAAGCCCGCAAGGTAGACCAAGGAATAGATGGGAGTCGAAGATAACAGCAAGTATGTGAGTGAGAGAATAAGTTTAGTGGAAGGGCATACGGAGATGCAGGCTTAAAAAACTGACCTGGCCACAGGCTGGAAATGGTTCCTGGAGATGATGATGATTGTTAGTAATCCAACAAATTATTGAATTCAACTAATAAAATATGGCAAATTTTAGTCTTGTGTGAAATTCTCTCTACCTGTGTATATCAAATATTGTATGTTTTAGTCAATGAACCGGATCTTAGAAGATGATACTAGTAGTTGTTCTGAAGGACGGGAGTCACCTCTCACCTCTGGTGAAGGAGTAGGTGTTACTGTGATTGTTGATTCTGAAGAAGCAACAGATATCGAGGACACTTTAGGTGAAACTCAAAACAAGATGACTGATTCCACAGATGGTAAGCTATGTATAAAGCATTGGTCTCTGTGAAAATTTAAGTTTTGTGTTTAGAGCCAAGCTCTTAATTTAAGCTCGGGTATTGAAATCAAAAGTTGTGTAGGCTCGTCATTTTTGAGCTTCCACTTGATTTATATACAACTCAATTTTTAAAATGCAATGGAAAGCATGGGCTATTAATTTATATGATTTTGGCAGTTCCACTTACAAATCATTCGGTAACTTAACAAATTGTTAAAATTAATATCATATTTCATATTAATAATATAATAGAGCTTTAAAACTATTTTCGACTGGTAAACTTATTCAATAAGGTCGGCCATTTTTAACTATCCTCAATTGAAGTTATGTTGCCACGACAAAGCAATGAAAATAAAAATAGCTAAATAAATGACTAAATAATTTAATAAGGTTATTTGAAATAGAACACTAGGCTAAATCGTGGTTAAAATTAGGAGGGATATCCAGCACACCTACCTTGGTGATACTGGAGTAGAAATTGTTGAGAGAGAACACTAAAAAACACTGCAGAAATTGTTTAGCTAATAACACTTTTTTAATGTGTTTTTAGTATTTAGCTGGAACATTAAATAAAACTGCAGAAATAGTTAAGATAGAACCCTAAAAAGCAGTGTTTTTTTAGTGTTCTATCTAAACCATTTCTACTCCAGTATCGGTAAGGTAAGTGTGTTGGCTATCCCTCTTAATTTAAACCATAAATAATTACATAATCATTATTCTTACTATTTTTTACATAGTCACTTTCTGAATAAAAATTTCAGTTAAATTAAGAATTAAACATCGAGAATATATTATATTGAATGTTTTTGAACTTACGATGTGCATCTGTAACTATGCATAGAGGAATGGAATTGGAACAGAAGACGAGATCATGCGCGATTATTACTATATGAAACATTTTAAATTTCTAACTGGTTGTGATTTTTATGTTTTCACATAGGGTAAATAAAGTTACGGAAGCATATTTTTGGGAAATATCAGCTCATTAAAATGTCAATTTTATAGATTTATAATTGTTAGTGTAATTTTATTGTCTTTAAAGACATGATATTTTTAAATCATGTTTTTAAAGTGTTATTTCTAACTTAAAAACTAATACTTTCAGTTTTTAAACTTTTCTCAAAAGTATTTACTATTTATAAAAATGAGTGTCATTCTTATTTCAATAACATATGTTGTTTTCATATAGTTTAAAATCTCAAATTTTAAATATGTGATATTTACATTTTATATTTGTTTTGACTGGTGACATATTAAACATACTATTTTACTTTTAAAATAAACATAAATATTCTCTTAACCTTTTCAAATAATGAGTATTCTCGAACTCTAGAGCTTTTTGAAATACTCAGCTCGAGTATGACTCAAATGAAAAAACTCGAGCGTGCAGACCTTTAATAAAGTATGGATGTAAATGTGTAAGTAATACCTACTGATGACACATATCTTAAGGCTAGGTTAAAGTGGAATCTTTTATTTTTTTAATGAAATTGTGAAATAATGTAATGTAAATAATGGGAAGGGGGCCAACCTGAAATGATAGATTAGCTAGACTCTTTCAAAATCAAGCTTCTCTGTTTATTTCTTCAAACATTCCTCACACTTCAATCTTCTCTTCACTATTCGTGTTAGTTACACATTACACATGATTTTTAATCTTTGGACATTCTTTGATTAGATGAAGAAAGAAACAAATAAAATAGCAGTTACAAATTTCTCTTTTGTTCAAATCCTGCTTTCTGTTGATGCATTGCTATTTAACTTGCCTGCCATTTACTTCTCTTTTCTTTACCTCTGATTCAAATAAATGTTTTAATTAGTTTGTATGGCTCATAAAATATACTGGGCTCTGTATTGCATATTACCATTCCAAATTAAATAAACTAAACATTTGATGTTTTATCAACCAGGGCAAACACAATACTTTTTAGAAGCTATTTAATCCTCGTCATTATACAAATTGTTAGTAATTTGTGCTCATATAGTCAAGAGTTGATATTACTCAATTTTTTATAGGGCATAAGTCCAATCAATTAAATAGGAAGAAAAGTTATCTTTTACTGAGAATTATATTGAATATTTTGTCATGTAAGTTTGCGGTTTTTGATTAGGGGTATTATTTATTTTGATATTTAGTTGTAGAGGAAGTGTGTGTGGTTCAACCCCAAGGTTCTCCTAGAGGTCATGTGAGGACTCCTTCGGATGTAAGTGCAGCTCTAGAGGAGAAACAGTCACATCCCAACACAGATAAAAAGAGTGTGAAGACTATTCTGTCACAATTATTACCTTCTACATCTGGTACAGCAGCCTTGCAGGTAAAATGGAATTTTAATTTGTAAACTATACTGTCTATTTTCCATAAGGTTAAAAATATATTACATTTTCATTAGGGACGGATCCTCGAATCCTTAAGTAAATTTGAGATTTGAGGATTTGAGAAAACTTTGTATTGAGACCCAATCCTTAATATTTTTAAAATATAATTTTAGGTTGAACTCAACAAGCAACAAGGCACCAGACCAGTATTTTAACACTTAACTGAATGTATAAATGTTATAATGAATTGATTATAAGAAAAAATATTAACAATTAGTTACTCTTTGTATTTAATACTATTCTATTATATTTATATAAATTTTTCCTAAGATTCGGATTCAGATTTTAGATTCACGATTCAAATGTAAATTGAATATTCAAATTCAGATTCGTAAACTAGTGGGTTTGACCAAACTCCTAATTTTTGTATTTTGGAACCATAACTAGCAATAGCCAATTGGTGATTCATACTACAACACCACAGAGAACACAGTTAACTAAAATACATTTGGGCTACTCCTGGCCCAAGAATTGCTTCCCAATTTATTTATTTAACATTAAATTCTTCTTAAAGTGTTTCACAACATAATTGAAGTTTGAATTGTATACAACTCCAATAAGCTATTTACTAGCGTAGTTATCAAGTAGAAATCTGTATTAATAATACCTGCTCAAATACAGCACTGCACTCAACACTTCTTCTACAAAACATTTTCATTCGTAATTTGTTCTCAGAAAAATCGGGAATTTTACTGAAATTTTATTGTAGGTTTTGAGGGGCCTCCTGTGATCAAGAGACTCTAGTATCTAGAATATTCTTCCCTTACGATGTATATATTGTACTGTTCCAGAGTTCGTTGAGTCCCCAGGAGCACCATCTTTCTTCTCTAGGCTGCACTGTGCCTATAGTTGTGTATGAGAATGAACCATCTTCCATCATTGCGTACGCTCTTAGTTCACCAGATTACCACTGCAGTCTGGATGATGCCATAGCAAAACAACACTCGTTTGGGGAACCACCAAGTGCAAGGTATTAGTGCATTTCAAGATTGCATGAGAATAAAACACCACTTTTGGACACTCTTAAGGTGGGATTCAAAGGAATGTGATTTAAGGCCAGTCCTTTTTTTCTTTTTTTTTTTTAACCATTATTTTACAAAAAATAAATAAAATAGTGTTGCAGTAGATATTTTTAGTTTAATTTTCTACACTTAGTAATCTCAACTATCCTTGAATATTTGCCATGAACATAATGACATTTATTTAGAAACTTTTTAAATAAGAGAAAAAGTTATCGTATATAGGATAGCCATGAAAGATATTCAAGAACCGTTGAGATTTTTATGAATAGAAAATCAAACAAAATGTATCTACTGAAACACTATTTTATTAATTGTGTCAAAAAAAATTGTTAATAAAACTGCAAAAATAGTGGACTTTATTCATGTTCCTTTCTAATGTTTACTAACTCTCTTCTCTTTACTTATATGTAAATCAAGTTTTGAATGTGATGAAGCAAGTCAAAACTGTTATCTTAAAAAATCTATAAGATTTGGAGATTACAAATCACTAAGAAAAACATAGGTCAACATATTAAGCTAGGCCATTCAACTGCTAGATTTCTGTAAACATTCTTCAAGAAATATTACATTGGCAACTGTAGTATTTACATTCCAATTTTCATAAGAAGCGCATTTTAGAAAATACAAAAATATTTACTATGGTCAAAATTGATCACATTATACTATTCTCTTGGTGTAATTTTATAGCTATCAATAATATCTGTAAAAAGTGACAGCTGCAAATAATATGAATGTGTGAATTTCAATCTTTGAGAGCTTTAAATAAATACTTAGGCTCAAACTCGATAGATTTTTATGTAAAATAGTACCTCTTTGCCCAGTATTGTATGTATTATGAGTTGTTTTTATTTAGGTACTTAGCCTGCACTTTCTGAACCAATTGATTATATCAGCCCATAACTTATAAACTAATTTAAATTTAGAATAGACACCCCCCATTCCCCTGGCCATTAAAATGTCACTAAATTTCACTAGGGCTACATTTTCCGGGCATGTAGGAAATCGGACCTCGGACCTAAAGATCAGTAGTTAGCTGAGCTAGAGTATTGTACATTGTTTCTGATCGTGATTGACTCATTATTTACTTCTTGCTTTACTTGTTGTTAGATGTGGTTGGTGAAATGGGTAGTTTAATGGTGGTGAGGAGAGGAAAGGTTAGAAAGACCCTGACAAAGAGATTACTGTGCAGGTGACCATTGGAATGCCAAGGTCAGCAACTTATCAAACTGATTATTGAGTATCAGGAAGCATTTGTAGAGAAGATGTAGAATTACATCTCTTTTTATGACTGGTGGAACACACCCTTCTCGCCCTGATAAGCAGCCAGTGAACTGCTGCGCTCTAGATGGGCTGGGATTCTAAGGATATATGTATGTAAAAATATTATATCTGAAAACCCAATCCCAAATACTTTTTTTTAAAACTCCACTTTCAGAATTTTAAATTAAATCATAATTAATGTTTGGGTTACTAGCGATTGGAGGTATATTCACAAATCAATACTGTACTTAATCACGGTTAATTTTTTAAAATGATTGCTTATTTTTTCCATGACATCTTTGTATCCTTTGGGCTATATGCACAAATTACTCAATCTAATTTAATAGGGATGATAAAGGTAGACTTTTGGAGGAAATGTACCCACAATTGCATGGTGGTAGAGTGAGAAATCACATAGGAAAACCTCCTTCATAACACTTGACCAAAATTTAAATGCTCAATCTCCTAAATATTGTCATTTCAAACATAATATCTATTTTGTTTTAAATAGTTGAGAATTAACTTCCCTAAAAATAATGGTTAAAATAATTATTTTGACACATGTGTTTTTTTTATTTACAAACCTAAGTCTTAAAATAAAGTATTTATTCAACCCAAGCTCTACTCGAATCGATAAACTTGAACTCACAGTCCACTAGTGAAAGTAGGTTTAGTAACTTTTCTAGCTGTCAAATAAGTCTCTTCATATGAAAATTGGACTGTATCTTGCTTTTAATATTTAAAAGCAACTAAATTAATCCAGTTTAAATATTCAATAGCGCTGTGATGTTTGAATTTTGGGAAAGGAGCATCCATTCAGTTTTTCTGGATAATGTCTTGGCATGGACTGTATTTTGCTTATAACACCTCTAACCTCATCAAGAGTCCAGTAAGGTTTGATTGTTGAAATACCATTTTATTTTCAAAGTACTTAAATTCCAACAGTTATATTTATTCACAAACGCACAAGAGAAAAGCTTAAATAAAGCATGTTTTAGCTGGAAACCAAGTATGTGATTTAATTGTAATGTCTCATTACTTGACTACTTATTGCCCATTCATATTTTTAAGTGTGATTTTAAAATTCAAACTTTTAAAGATTTAATCAAACACTCTTAAGTTTTATGTATGCTTCATGGTCACATAAATACTATCAACAATTTGTTATTTGTATAGATAAAGCTCTTTAAGGAAAACCTCTTTTTACTTTTGAAATTACAGTTTTTATACTTGGAAAATGACACAGGAAAGAAAGTGATAATTTCATTTTAACCCTTTCCCTGATTGAACAATGTCTTTGTTTGCCCGAACATTCATGGTGTGAGTGTGAATCAACGTTTCATTGCAATATGTTATTGTAATGCCATCTATCAATGAACCACTATACTTTTAGCCAGTCTGAATACTTCATAATGAAGCTGATTGATGGAGCTAACAGTTCATTGCTATACTGTGGCCATGAATAAAGCAATAAATGATAAAACAAATGATTAGCGAAAATACTTACCAGGTAAGAATATACGAGTAGAAAAATGTTTGCCAGTCCTGCGCAGATAGATATACCATGGCCATAGAATGGGTTGATTAAAATGTGATAGGGAAGGAAGTGTACCTGAAAGTAATAATACAACTAATTGGGCCTTGACGTTTGAGCATTACAGAATAAAATAAAATTTAAAATGTAGAGAATATTAGTGTTGAACATTTATTTTAGTCTTATTTGATTGTATTTATAGATTTGAGTTGTTTCAGTATATTATTAAATAATCAAACAGATTAACAGTTGTGCCTTTGGGACTCTTGATGATTTGCTCTGACCTAACATTCCTGCCATATTTGCATGAATTGCAGTCCTAGTCACAAAAGAAAGAGCGGTCAATCCCAAACAGAACGAGAGAGTGGGGGTGAGTCGACAGATTCTCGCCGAACTGGTGTGTTGTCCTTTCTTCGTGGCACTGCTGCCAAGTGAGTTTGGGCCTGCGGCTTGCTTTTGGGACTTAAACCTGCCCACTGTGCATAGTACTCATTGAATCTGTAGCAATAACTTGTGTGTAGAGAAGCTGATTTGTGGTAATTAAAATATCTTTTTAGCTCAAAATGGAAATTAATCAACTTTTATTTAAGTGATAGTGTAGGGTTGTGAGAAGTCCACATTTTTAATTGGAAGCAAACTCAAATTGATTGCATAAAATATTCTCGAAGCTGAATCAAAGTTTGATTTGATATTTTTTGTTGTTTTATGTTTTAATGATATTAAATTGTGGTTATTAATATAACTTGCAAAATGTTTTATAGCACATTTATTGTTAATATCTGGTTTTAATCCGATTAATCCAGTTAATATTATAACTTACAATTACTTTAAATTTCTTACAGATTAGTCCTCAACAAATATACCGTATATCTTCGATTCTAAGACTCCATCGAATGTAAGACGCACCTTAACTTTTCAGTACCACCAACAGAAAAAAGCAAAAAAGCTATTATTTATCTAAAAATATATTTTTATTACAGAATTCAATTTACTAACAACATAATACATTGGGTGATATCACTTCCCTCTGAATCAATATCAGTCTGATTCTTCTGAGTCGTTGTGTGGTCAAACATGGAGGTAGGGCTCCCGTGTGAAAATAAAACATGTGGTGCCGTGTGCAAAGTGTGGGGAAAATCTAAAAGAACTGTGATTCTAAGACACACCCCATTTTTATAGATGTTTAAATTGAATAAAAAGTGTGTCTTAGAATTAAAGATACACGGTAGTGATTATTTTACTGCAAAAAGATTATCATGTAGTCAAATTGATTCCATTTTAAAATGCATTAGAAATTATTTATAGTAATTGTTATCATACTGCATGGTTTTGTTATGTTTACAACGTATATTTAGAAAAATGATAAAACTTTTTTTATCAGAATGTTATTACTAAGTTACATTTAAATCAGCATAATTTATCATAATCCATATTTAACCCTTTGAGTGCCAAGAGAAATGACAAAAAAATGTGCTAAAAGTGCCAAGCTATTTTCCTGAAAAATGCAGGAGTTTGTTTAAATTTTAATAACTCATTAGTCTATGAACTTCTTGCACTCAAATTTTTACATAAACTAGCTAACATGCTTGCCAATCCGATGATATAATTATACATATACTTTTTTAATTTTTAAATATAATAAAAAAATCACTAGCCAAGATATTAAAAAAAAAAATTTACTGTTTTATTTAACATTAATTTTTAAGCATTGAAAATTTAAATAGCTTGAAATAGAATATATCACTGAAAAGAACATAAAAAAACTTAGTAAATAACAAAGTTTACAAAAAAAAACTAACTTTAGATTTTACGCTAAAATTGGGTTATGAATAGCAGCTGTTTCAGTGACCATCAACTTTAGCAGGGTTATAGTAAAATAAAGTCTAGAATAAATAATTGGGTTGGAATCAGAAGGGGACGGTGAGAGGACCTCAAACCTGGTACTTTTGCATAAATATGAAGAGGTTGGGGTGGATTATCCTGATCTTCAAAATTTATTTCATCCCTTTAGGAATAACTAGTATTCACACTCGTGTCATCAATGTCAGCTGCCACTCCTACTTGATTCGATCTTTCAATTTCACTAGAACAAAATTCCTGTTCAGTTTCATTATTTACAAGTTCAGAATCAGTGCTTTCAGAATGACAAACAAATTGATCACTCTGGGTTGAGCTGTCAATAAATATTGCAAGTATTTCTGTGTCTTGAATCACAGCTTTCCTCTTAGTAGCCATGTTTACAAACAAGGCCAAAGATAAAACTCATAAAGTAAAAGTTATAAAATAATTTTCAAGTTCGATATATCGCAAAGACAAATAAAAGTAGCTTGAACATACGAGAATGCAATGGAAATAAAATCTACTCTATCTGTTGACTTAATACTGAACTAAGAGCTCGAAAACAAGGGATCGCTGTGAGCGACGCTGGCAAGTTTAGCAGATATTTCGTGCATCGCTCTGAGCGACGTTGGCACTCAAAGGGTTAAAAAATCAAGCAGAAAATCTTGTGAAAAGATATAATTTATTGTGATTTTGTGTGTGTATTATTAATTTTAAAACTCCACAGTGAATTTTAAAGATGTTTTGATAGGTATTTTAATGGTTTGAGGGATATGATCTGGGATGAAAACAGCATAAGAGAGTGATGAAGAAAGTAACAGAAAATAGGGAAAATAATATGATGAGTGAAAGAATTAGCGAGGCTGAAGTGTTAAAAGCTATAAAAGTGTTAAAGGATGGCATGGATGGGATCACTAGTATAATGCTCAAGTGTGGGGTCACGGTACTACTTGCCAGATTGTGTGTGCTTGGATTTTGAATGTTCCTATTGACTGGAAGAATGTTGTCATTGTTTCTTTGTACAAAGGCAAAGGCAGTAAGCGTGAATGTAAGAATTACGGGGCAATTAGTTTGTTGAATATTTCAGACAAAGTTTTTGGAAGAGTCTTAATTGAGAGGGTGTGAAAAAACTGTGGACAATATTTGGCGTGTCTAAGGTGGTTTCATGCCATCCAGAGGTTGTATGAACCAGATATCTGCATTGCAACAAGAGATTGAGAAATGTATGACAGTAAGGAATAAAGTCTGTATTATGCATTCTTTGTTCTGGAGAAAGCGTACAATCAGGTGAATAGGAGTATGTTATGGAATATGAGAGAGTATGGGTGGATGCATGGTTGATAAAGGCAGTTATGGTGGTTTATGAAGGAAGTAAAACTTGCGTTAGGGTGAATGGAGCTTTGAGCAAATGGTTTGACAATGAACAGGGTGTTAAACAAGATTATGTTATGTCTCATATCTGTATGAGGGATGCTTGTGAAGATGTGGTCGGTGTAAAAATGGACAATGTAAATGTGTGTGTGCTGCTATATAATATGATGCTGTATTAATGGCCGAGAATGTGGGTGACTTACAGAGTGCATTAAATCGTTTGGATGTGGTGACAAGAAGAATGGATCTTCGTACAAATGTCTCCACAACTTAAGTGATAGTTTTTGATACGAACGGATCAGGAAATAGACGAGTTTTCATGGTTGACCTGGTATCGATGTTAACGAAATGTGTATGATCAAGACAATACCAAAGCTTGGTTTGGTAACGCTTTCCTTGACCAGACTAAAGAGTATGGTTACAACCAACGAGCCGAGAATGTGTGTGCCAATTTCAAAACAGCATCATTTACTATGTTAGATTTAAACGAGTATAACTTCATAGTCAACAGATTTTAAGTTTTTGTAAATTAAAATGGAGAGCAATTACTAGCTAGAAATACATGACAATAAATAGATACTTAAAAACTTTTTATTTATGGATAAAAGAAAGAAAGTACTATGTGATCTAGGCCTATTTAATATTAGATATATACTTCATGTTTTATTAAGGTTATTTTTGGGAAGATAGGTTTAGCTTGACATGTGTGAATATTAGGACTGGTCAAAATAATCACCATTCTAATTAAGAATAAAATTTAAAAGCTCATTTTCATCGATTTGCAGTACATGTAGTAGGATTAAATAAATTCACCTACCAGCTGTTAGATCTACTCCACCCCAACCACCATTTTTGCTTAAGCAAAAATCTCAAAATCGTTTTCGCACTCCACCTTGATCAGAACTACTTGTTCGAAAACACTCGATACCAAGACGTAACCAAGTCAATCGCGAAAACTTGCCTATTGATTGTCAGCTTAGTATAAATGGAAAAACTGTTGAAACAAGTGAATGATTTTGTATATCTGGGCAGAATGTTTTATAGAAATGGAAGGATATAATACGGTTTAAACCGGTAGATGGGTGAATGTATCTCAGAGAATAGTTGGATGTATATGGACTATTGCAAAGATGAAGTAGTATCGAAAGAGGCAAAGATGTCAGTATATAAAAATATGTTAATGCCAAAATTCTTTTATGGAGGTGAAACGTGGGTTTGTCAGGAGAAACACAAGAGCAAGGCGAATGTGGTTGGAATAAGATATCTAAGAAATTTATGTAAATGAATGGGTGATGAAGGAGTGTGGTTTCAAAGGGAATCCAATAGGTCAATGTGAAATAAATGTCTTGCGTTTGTTGGGGAATGTTGAGAGAATGAATTTTGATCTAGTGAAGATGCAAATATATGATGGTAGAGTGTGTGGATCAAAAGGAAGGGGTAGGCCATGTAAGAAGTTGTTAAATTTTTTAGACAAATTTGTGAAAAAGAGAAACATTAAGAGTTTTAAGAATAAAAGAGCATCTATGGCTTGGTGTATGGATATAGTTGAAGCAAAGGAGTATAAAAGGATAGGGAAGGGAAGAGAAAGTTGGTTAGGTTGGATTGTGTACGGAGCTGTTTTTTTTAGCTATATGCACAGTTTATTGCTTATTCCGTATAGTAGCAGTGTGTTTAGGTATGTTTGTATGAGTAAAATTTTGTCAAAACATGTCTTGTGAAATTTTTGTGTTCTTACTCATAGGTCATACTCTAAAAATAACATCTCATAATTGATTGGCTTCAAATATTTAAGAGATATATTATATTTTATAAGAACTACAGTGGAAAATTGTTATTGAATTCCCCTTGAATAAATCTTATGGATGTGATTTAACACAATTATGCTTTATGTATAAAGTTCACACATTTTTAATATTGTGAAGTTGTAAGATACAACAAGGAGAAGTTAAGTTCTCGAAGCAGTAATCCTCTTTTCCTTTCTTTTCCCTCTTTTTCGCTTCTTCTTTCTCTCTCCAATCCATTTTTACCCCTCCTTTCTCTCTCTACCTGCTCTTTTTCCCATCTTCTTTCTTTCTCTTCTTGCTCTTTTTACCTTCTTTTCTCTCTTTATCTCCTTTCTCTCTCATCTTTATCCTCTTTTACCTTCTCTAGCTTTCTTTTTTCTTTAGCTCACCTTCCTAGTCAATAATATTGACATAGTTAATTATTGCATTAATAAAACCCATTATTGTAGGATAAAACTTAATAGATTTTTTCCTTTTTTTTTTACCAGTTTTTGAATTTTCCATTAAAATTGTTAAATTCAAATAGTTATTACTTGATAAAGTGATATTTTAACAAAATAAAATAATTTAGGATATTTTAAATTAAAAAAAATTCCAAGCCATTTAAAAATTATTTTTTTAATCCATTCTAGTTTCAGTTTGAGGTACAGATTCTTTGAGTGCTTTGTATAATTTTGCTTTTCTAATCCATTTTTTTCAATATTTTGAAAACAATTATAAAATGGTGAATACTAATGCATGAAAAGGGATTTTTCTAATTCATGACTCTTTTTGTATGTTTTTATGCTTTTGCTTTCTCTGAAATATGTCACTGTTTAATAAACTTCTTCAGAGAGTCCAGCGACTTGTAAACCGGGGAAATGTCAAGGAATTTTATAAAATTTCTGGAATATTTACAATTCAGAAAAAAACTACCCAACTTTTATTTACAGTGGTCAAAATAACATTTTCTTCTAGTTAATACACACTGTGAATCTCTTTTAACATTAGGCGAGTTTTCGCAATTGACTTGGTTACGTCTTGTTGTCGATTGTTTTCAACCAAGCGGTTCTGACCAAGGTTGAGTGTGAAAACGTTTTTAGTTGTTTTTCTTAAACAAAAATGGCAGTTGGGGTGGAGTAAATCTAACAGCTGGTAGGTGAATTTATGTAATCCTATTACATGTACTGCAAATTGAAGGAAAATGTACTTTTTAATTTTATTCTTAGTTAGATTTGTGCTTTTGACTAGTCCTAATATCTACTCATCATGTGAAGCTAAACATATCTTTCCAAAATATAATATTAAATAGGCCTAGTTCAGTACTCTCTTTTATCAATAACTAAACGGTTTTTAAGTACCTACCTACTGTCATGTATTTTTAGCTAGTAGTTGCTGTCCATTTTAATTTACAAAAACTTAAAATCTGTTGATTACGAAGTTATACTCGTTTAGATTTAACATAGTAAGTGATGCTGTTTTGCAACTGGCACAAAAATTCTCGGTTCATTGGTCGTAAGCATACTCTCTAGTCTGGTCAAGGAAAGCATTACCAAACCAAGCTCTGGTATTGTCTCGGTCATAAACATTTCATTAACATTGATATGTCAACCGTGAAAACGCTCTGGTCGTACACATTGATACCAGGTCAACCGCGGAAACTTGCCTAGTGTTATCTCTGTTAATCATAGTAATCTCAATTCTCTAAGCTAACACGTGATTTTCGTGTGGTCTTTCCACCCTTCTACTGCAAAGCTTTGGCCAAAATTGAATCATGCTTATGCGCATGTATGAGAATTTGTTTATGTTATAATAATAAGAAAATAAAAAATAATGTGTCTCATAACAATTTTAAACTGTTCCTGGGTAAGGAAGTTTCTAAATGTTGAAATCCTCTAACTGCTTCATAGAGTTACACAATTTCAGAATGTGTTGTCTAAAGCTATTATTACTTCAAGTTGCAATTTTAATAAAATAATTATTGTAATATATTTGATTTTTTACTAGGGGTGGGACTTTGAATCCCTCGAATCCAAATTAACCCTTTTAGTGCCATGAGCCGATCTGATCAGCTTGACCTTCTATTGCTAAAAGTGCCACTGGCCTATTTGATCGGCTACACCTACTACCGTTAAAAGTGCCATGAGCCAATCTGATCAGCTTGACCTACTATTGCTAAAAGTGCCACTGGCCTATTTGATCGGCTACACCTACTACCGTTAAAAGTGCCATAGCCGATGAGGTCGGCTCTCCATATTTGAGCTAGTTCTCACTTTATATGATAGATAGTGTAGTAATGTCATATATCACTGGAAAGAGAACATTTCCCTCTATAATATTATATAAGGTTGGCAACAAAAATCAACCGTAAAGAGTTATTTTAACTGGGAGTTCAGTACATTTACAATGGGATGGTCACGTACTCAATGTGCTAAGTGCAACACCGGTTTATGTACAAGCTGTGTGGTAAAACATAAGTGTGGCTCACTTTAATACTGAAGTAAATAATTTTGTAAACAGTTTTCATATGTACGGATTAAATTGTTTTGAGTTTAGAAAAGTAAACTATTTAGATTTTCATGTTATGTCATGTGAATGAAAAGATTTCTTTAACAATGTAAGTAAATTCGTGTAATGACTTTATAAATCTATATAATTTTTTTTTAAATATGAAATTATTCATTATAAAAAGTTTTTTGAAAAACGCATTCATTATGTTTAGGCCTAAATATTTATTCATGTGGTAAGCAATATAATATATCTTGCTGTAAGGTAAGCAATAACAGCCCAAAAATATCTAATGTAGGATATCAAATAAAAATTCCTGTAATTACTATTTATAATCATATATTTTCAAAACTTTATTTTCTTGTATAAAATTAAATGCACTACAACAAAATAATCTTTAAATATATATATATAATTAGCATTAGCGTTGAAAAAAAATAATTTAAAATTTAGAAATTAAAATTTTAATTAAATCGAATTAATTTATTATTATTAAAGAACAGTACATATGGATTAAAATGATAGAAAAATCAAAATAATCGCTTCATAAGTAAAGGTTTGTGAATTTTCTTGCAAACCCTTACAAAATAGTTGGGGCATTCTTTGCACACAAAACCTAATAGGCGTGGCACTAAAAGGGTTACGGAGATTTGAGGATTCGAGATTCAAATTATTAAAAAAGTTTTATTTTTTATTTTTATAGCTCTAATACTACTTATTGGTGGTTCATAAACATTTATAACTATAGGATAAACTTAATAACCAGACCCTAGAGCAGTAATTAAACACTTAGGCCCTAACTGAATGTATGAATATTATAATGAATGGCTAGTAAGAAAGAATGTAAACTTTTAGTTACTATTTGTACTTTCTATTATATTTAGATTTCCTCTTTTGTCCATAATTTTTTTCCAAGATTCTGATTCTAGATTCAGGATTTGAAGTTAAACTGGTGATTTGGATTCGTAAAATAGTGAATTCAACCCATCTCTATTCTTTTATACACAAAAAGTTGAGGAAAAGTATTAAATTAGCTCTGGAAAACCTGGAAAAGGCAGGGAATTTAAAAATATAGTTTTGATTAACAACTGTTCTTGTGCTTAGCTTCCAATACTTTACATTCTTTAAATTTACCTTTCCATTCTAGGAAAATTTGTTTTCTGTAGATTGCAATTTTTCAAAATATTTTATTTGTGTTATTCTAAATTTAAAAAAATAAATACTGAAGTGATCATGCTGTTTAATATTATTTCAAGCAGCGGTGTGAATCTAGGGCGAATGGATGGTGTCCAGTACAGTACAGCTGCAACATTTGGGGAAACAGCTCCTCAAGGGGCAGAGTCAGATGATAACAAACCCAATAAAACACAGCCTTCTTTACACATTGAGGTAAGTTTAGTTTGTATTCTTAAAATAATGTGTTTGGTTCCTAAGTGAATAAACATTTGTTAGTGATGAAACCTGCAAGGGCATAATTAATGTGGGCATGTGAGGCTTTAAACAATATCTGACTTCAAATGGTGGTGAAAATGAGATGTTAGCTTTTATATAATGAAAGAGCAAACACTTAATAGTAGATTCAAATATCGTCATTAGTCCACAAACAATGGACCGCAGGGTGGAATGAGCTTGTCTGGACCACACGCTTTGACAAAAAATAAAATAAAATTTTTAATGAGGAATACCAAAATGATGGTGCACCTGTTTGCAGTACACAAAATATCTACATACATGCCATCATATGCGGCTGGTGGTAGTACTGTAAACGAGTAATCAGAACAGCCATACTGCGGTGTACAGTTCCTCAGCACTTGCTAGCTGTATTTTATAAAGTGTCTGTCAATTTAAGGGTCTGAAAGTAACGCTTTCAATTTAGGGAAACCCGCCTCGGTGGCGTAGTTGGCTAACGCGCCAGTCGTGTTGAGTCAGACCACTGAGGACGGGGAGATCGAGGTTCGAATCTCGGTCGGGTGAACTGGGGGTGGTTTTTCCTAAATGGTTTTCCACTCTACCTCCACGCAAATGCGGGTTCACTTCCTCTAAATTCAACCTTCCCAATTCCTAATCCATTAGTGTAATTAGTACTTAAGCGTATAACCCGAACGGGTAGTAAGACGCGGTGCTAAATAATAAATTTAGGGAAAGGGGGGGGGGAGTATACTTATGTTGTCTGCAAAGCTAATCTTTCAAAAGAAAACACTGCACTTGGTGTGTATCAGTGATTGTCACTTGACACCAACAGCGGCCTCTGCTCCAGCAGGCCACACTTTGATTTTTACATTTATGTGCGCTACCTACATACAGGGCACACTACAGCAGTTTAATGGTTGTAAAGTTATAGGCTATACATATAAATTGTATTTTTATGTTATATTGTTTCCTAGTGAAAAAAACTCATACAATAAGTGTATTAATTAATTGTTTTAGCTCAGTGGGTAGTACTTCTGCCTACTGAGCTAAGGGTCCCGGGTTTGATTTCTGGTATGGCCAAAAAATTAATAATTGTAGAAATGTGGGATTCCCCTTTCACATTGATCAATTAACGACTTGGGGCTGGGTGTTTTGTCTGTTCTAGAGTTAAGCTAGTTTATAAGTTGTGTTCATATATTGTCAGTTCGTTCAGAAAGTACATATTAAATACCTACAATTAATTAATTGTTGTTGTGTATATTAATCTAACTTGCGTGCTCTCTACTATTACCTTGAAAAAATAAACTTACATCTATTCTTGTTTGGTTATGGTTTTAAACTCCCTGTTTGTGTGTGTGCATGTATATATGGATTCTCTCTTCTTTTTTATCCGTGTCACCTAGTCCTTTAAACAGCCTAGTGTGGCCCTCTTCTTGGTAAGTTTGGAGATCCCTGTGGTAATAATCAAACTGATGTTATCTGCAAGATGCAGAGCAAAATAAAAACTCGTTAAGAGCTCTAAAAAAACTTTTCTAGTAGTTATCTTAATTTTATATTTATTTAATATTTAGCACCGCGTCTTACTACCCGTTCGGGTTATACGCCTAAGTACTAATTACGCTAATGGATTAGGAATGGGGAAGGTTGAATTTAAAGGAAGTGAACCCGCATTTGCGTGGAGGGAGAGTGGAAAACCATTTAGGAAAAACCACCTCCAGTTCACCCGACCGAGATTCGAACCTCGATCTCCCCGTCCTCAGCGGTAGAGCTCAACACGACTGGCGCGTTAGCCAACTACGCCACCGAGGCGGGTGTTATCTTAATTCAGGTAATATTTTCATTCACCTGAATTATGAGCTCTGCCTAGAGCCCTTAAAGGAATTCTCAAACAGCACTCTTATTCTAAGAGTCTAGCAGAGCTTTTTTTATTAGCTCATCACTGCTTACTTTACATTAAAAACTGTATCATTGAATTTTGGATATGTAGAGAAAAAAAATAGAAATAGAAAACAGAAAAAAAATTAAAATTCTCAAGGTTTTGAAAGGGGTGTGGTGTGTACAGCGGTAATGGAAATAAATATGGTTTGAATAAATGATTATCTGGCCTACCATTAGATGACAAAATGTGCTATATCATAGTTTATTTTATAAATGAAATAAATGTAACACATAATTTATGTTTATTTCTAAAGTATTTACTCAGGTAGTCTAAGAATATATATATATACACACACACACACACACACACACACACACACACACACACACACACACACACACACACACACACACACACACACACACACACACACACAGAGGGCTATTACAAATGATTCATCAGGTATTAAAAAAATTGTATTTCACAAAGTATTACACATAAAATAATGAATGATATGATATAAGAAATAGAAAATGTCCTAGTTTTAGTTATACCCTTACAAATGTTTGATGTGTCCTTCTTTCATCACACTACATACGTCTATATGGTGTTCTGAACAGCACCAAGTCATCCTCAGCACATCACCCAATCCAGCGGCGTGGGAGCTTCTAGTTCAGGCAGCGATTTTGCAAACTGAGCTCATGCTGCCACCTGGTTGGTTTCAAGGAAGTCTGCAAGCGTGGATTTTAAATTTTGAGATGTGCTCTTTCGTTATGTGACTAGCACAAACAAATGCAATTAAAATTAATGGTTTTGGAGTTAAAGGATTTTAAAACCCGATGAATCATTTGTAATAATCCTGTATGTATTTTTAATTTTATTGTAAAATTACAATAGATTTATAATAGGCTATCAAACAATATATCACTAAAACATGTCCTCCTTTTTGTTTATAACTATTTAAATGGAAATTCTGAGGAACATCTCTCTTATAAATTTGGAGACTATTCAAAAAATGTGTGTGTGTTATATATATAATATATATATATTTATTTCTGCCCAACACCTTAGCTCAGTCGGTAGCATGTCTGCCTAGGGAGCTAAGGGTCCCAGGTTCGATTCCCAGTGTAGCCGAATATTTAAAATGGATGAAAATAGGTGTTTACCCTTTCACATTGATAAATTAATGGCTGTGGACTGGACGTTGTGCCTGTCCTAGTCTTAAGATAGATTATAAGGTACATGAAGGTACAACAGGCCTAGCAAGTGGGTAGTGGAAATTATATGATTTGAACAAAAAACTCACCCAGTCCATAGGCTGCAAACGGTAATGAATGTAAATGTAAAACTACCATATATATATATATATATATATATATATATATATATATATATATATTTAAAACAGTTTATGGTACTAGTAATTTCATCTTTATAATTTTTCAAATTTGGTTCATATATCTCTCTATAAGGAAATCCTATTTTCGCTTTATGAGGTAATTTTATTATATCTGTAAGAAGGTACAGGAAAGGTGGGTAGAAACATGTAAAAGGAACGAACACAAATTTATTTTGTAACTGGCCATATCTACCATCACTTGTTTCCAAACCACTAGTTGTATACAAAATTCTAGTAACTAGTTTCTTTCTTCAAAATTTGTATAATTTATTGATAGGTTCAGTTCTCGGACACCACTTCCAAGTTCTTTTGCATAGTATATTATGCAGAACAATTTGCAGCCATTCGTAAAATGGTCCTGCCATCTGGTGAGGAAGGTTTTGTAAGATCACTGGCTCGCTGTGTTCAATGGGCAGCTCGAGGAGGGAAATCTGGCTCATCATTCTGCAAGACTAAAGGTAATGCCCAAGATGCAACAGTTTGTTACCACCAATATTGATGACCAGGCATTTCTTTTTATAATTATAGCAAGCCACTGATACCCTCTTTATAGTAGGAATGAATGTCTGAAAGGCCTTTTTTTCCTGTCAAAATTCTACTATATAGGGCCGGTCTTATGACTCCTGGATAAATATTATTCTAGCCGATAAATATTTTTATCTGGTCAATAAGTTAAAAGTGTGTCTAATGACTGCCAGATAGCTTTTATCTGAAAGTTAAAATGGGCGTTTCCATAGTTACGCTTTGTTTTTCATGATGTCTTGCCTATCAGAATCTGTTTTTAGGTTAAAATCTTGGTTCGCGTGTTTAGTAGGCACAGGCTTAGGCTCTAACTATATATAATGTTAGAGTAATCATACTTAGCACCGCGTCTTAATACCTCTTCGGGCTATACGCTTATAAAGTTAGAACATTTAATTCACACTTTTATAAAAACTGACAAGCTATTTGTAGAGTTATAGTTATATAAGAACAAATTATTTAGATGTGAGTACAATAAATGAAATTTTATAAACGTTGTACCAAAATCTTGACCACATTTTGGCAGACACCAAAATTAATACTTGCAAGACATCTTAGCTTCTGCGCCCCCGTGATGCCATCTGTTTACTCACACTCGTTTAGCCGCCATTATTTAACAAATGTTAAGCATTGTAGCTACTAGCCAGGTTGTACGCATGCATGCACGCACTAGTAAAAACTGTACCAACCTTGCATTTTATGCATAAAAATATATCTATCCTGCAGAATGCAAATAACTATCTGGCAGATAAATTCATTTCATAATACGCGTAAAATATTAAAGTGGCTGATAACCTTTATCTGGTAGCTAACTTTAACGTCCCGGTAGCAATATTTATCCGGTAGTAACAAGTCCAGCCCTTAGTAGGATTTTGGCAGAAAGAAAGACCTCTCTCTACCATAGACTTAGATAGAATGCTCTGGAAATAACTATAACAAAATATAAACAAGTGTGATATAATGAATTAGATGGTTTCATAATTGGTAGACATATTAAGGGACATTAAAATTCAAAAAGATTGATTATAATTTGCTTTTAATGAACAACAAATTGTCAGATATGAAAATTTTCAATAAATTAATATAGCATCAGCAACTGAGCTAAAACATAAGTTGATGACAAGTCTAAAATACAAGTATTACATGTTAAAAATATGTTACAAAACATGGATACCATAAAGTAAGGACAAAACATAGTTTTAAGTTCAACACTGTTGTGAATAAAAATTATAGAATTTGAATTAATAGGTTAACATCTGCTATATGAAATTTAAATAAAGTGATTAAGTGTTCTTGTTACAAAAATTTGAAAATATAATATATATTGAACATAAACAAGGTTTGAAGTCCAAATATGTTAAGTAAAAATTATGAAATTTTAAAGTGTTGTTTAAAATCTAAGTCTTATCTTATTCCATGTCTCATTACTCCCTGTGATAATCATGGAAACTGCAAAATGAAATTAAAGAACATAAAAAAAAATTGAAATTTATGATATACAAAAGTCTTGATAATTACTGTAATATTAATGAATTTGTAAAAGATAATTAATAAACAAACATACCAAGTCGTTGTGAGAAACACTAGGTGTTGTTACAACGGCGAAATGTTAACTAACTAGGGTGTGGTTGGAGGGAAAAGATTAGTTCCTTATCCTTCATTTTTATATTCCTTTCCTAAAATCGATCTATCCTTGCTTTCATAGATCATTCTACATTCACTGGTTTCAATAGTAGTTTCCCAACCTAACAATTTACACCGTGGTCATGATAACTTTACCTTGTATAGCTCATTTTTCATTAGTCTTTTGTGTTTTTGCCTCAAATCTTTTCTCTCCAACCACGCCCTAGTTAGTTAACATCTCACAGTCTTAACAACACCTAGTGTTTCTCACAATGACTTGGTAAGTTTGTTTGTTTATTAATTGTCTTTTACAAATTCATTAATATAACAGTAATTATCAAGACTTTTGTATAACCTAAGTTTCAATTTTCTTCATGTTCTTTAATTTCCTTTTGCAGTTTCCATGATTATGGTATTTTAAATACGTCAATGTCAAGAATATAATCCAGCATCTTTTGATTGCTGATTATCACAGGGCGTAATGAGACATGGAATAAGATAAGACTTAGATTTTAAACAACACTTTAAAATTTCATAATTTTTACTTAACATATCTGGACTTCAAACTTTGTTTATGTCCACTCTATATTATATCCTTCAAATTTTTGTAACAAGAACACTTATTCACTTTATTTAAATTTCATATGGCAGATGTTAACCTATTAATTCAAATTCTATAATTTTTATTTACCACGCAATTGAACTTAAAACTTTGTTTTGTCCATACTTTATGGTATTCATGTTTTGTAATACTTGTATTTTAGACTTGTCATCAACTTATGTTTTAGCTCAGTTGCTGATGCTATATTAATTTATTGAAAATTTTCATATCTGACAATTTGTTCATTAAAAGCAAATTATAATCAATCTTTTTGAATTTTAATGTCACTTAATATATATATCAATTTTGAAACTGTCTAATTCATTAAATCCCAATTTTTTTATATGTATGTTGTCATCGTTATTTCCAGAGCATTCTATCTAAGTCTTCACTTTGATTATTACCACTCCTTACTTTAAACTACTTTGGAATGTTTTCTAAATCTGGTGAATAGATGATGCATATAACTAGGTGTTCTAATTTTAGATAGATATATTTAATTAGTGATGGTCAAATCCAATTTTTTATTTTACTTAAAAATTCTGAATCTTGAGTCCAAATTTTTACCTTGGGAAGTATGGTAAACATAAAAAGTTAACTTTCTTACATTAGTTGATTTAGTTTTTTTTTTTGTCCTGATTCTGTTCACCTTGATTATTAAGTGATTGTTAGAGAATAAAAATAGTAACTAAATGACAATTTTCTTTATAGGTCCCTAATTCACAAACTAAAATATAATTTTATATGTTCAGTTAAGTGAAAAATTAATGATCTGGGGTCTAGTTGTTTGTCCTAAAATTTGTTTGGATAGCTACTATTAAGTATAAAAATAGTTTTAAAACCTATTACAATTATTTTTTTTTAGTTAAAGCTAATAAGGATGGTCCCTCAAATCCTTAGGGATATTTTAGATTTGAGGATTCAAGAAAATTTTGGATTTGAGACTTTTATTTTTTTGAAGTGAAATTTGTTTTATAGCTCAAATACTACTTATTGATGGTTCAGAACCAATTATAATTGAACTTAACAACCAGGCCCCAGACCAACAATTTAACACTTAAATGAATGTATGAATGTACGGTGATGAATGGAAATAAGAAAAATTGTTCCATCATTTAGTTATTATTTTTATTTGATATTTTCTCTTATGTTCATAATTTTTTCTATGGTTTGAATTTGAATTTGAAATTCAAGATACAAAGATAAATTGGAGATTCGGATTTGTAAAATAGTGGAGTTGACCCAACTATAGTTAAAACTTATTTTGTTTCTCAAATTTGATGTATTTTCAAATCCTCATATCCCCTTAAAGATTCAAGGATTTAAAAAAAAACAGGACCCTAACTGTAATTTAATGATTTATTTCCAGATGATCGATTTATCCTGAAAGAAATGTCTAAGCTAGAGAAAGAGCTGTTTCTGGAATTTGCTCCAAACTATTTCTCCTATGTCCAGCATTGTCACACATCTAATCAACCCACTCTACTCGGGAAAATTGTGGGGGTGTATCGTGTGGTGTATCGTAACATGACATCTAACGCAACATTGAGATCCCAACTGCTTGTCATGGAGAACTTGTTTTATGGACGTTCTGTTACGCACAAGTTTGATCTGAAGGGCTCTGTACGGAACAGACTCGTCAACCCTACAGGACAACAAGGAGAAATTGTGTTGCTTGACGAGAACCTTTTGAAAAGTAAGTTAAAGATTTGTCTTTTTCATTTAATGACGAAGATTACCAGTACAGCTTTATGTAGAAATTTTTAATACAAAGAACCTCAGGACTTCCAGAAAGGCAAAGCATATATTGTGCAATATTACGAATGCTCACATTGAATTATTAACAATGAGGGGACCAGATATAATGCTAAAAAAGGAGAAGATTCAAGTTTATAAAAGTAAAAGACTTAAAAATTTACCCAAGACATTTAATATAATTTGTGTTTACTTCAATTTCAGGGTTCAAATAAAATAAAGTTGCTCATTTTTTAATTATATATAAGTAATGAAGTGCATTAAGGGGGCCGCCTTAATAAGCGAGAAATTGCCACCCAGATGTTCAGCTCTAACATAATATTTAGTTATAGGATGTGTTATTTAAAAATATGGCTCACACCAAAATAGAGTTGAAAGATTCCAACAGGGTGCTTTTTCTTTAACAACCCCGAGAAAAAACTGTGTGAAAATGTGACATAAGCTCATTTTTAATGACTTTATAATACGATTTGTGTAGGTGTGAAACCAGGTTTGATGAAAAAGGACTTTGGATTTAGCCTTCCTTTAATAAATAGTAAAGTTTGATAGGCTCACAACAAACAACTTTAAGATTTTGAGAACAAGCAGCGACTGTTCTTTTTTACCTTTATATAAGTTGTGTAGTTTTTTCCCCCATCTTTATTATTGACATGACAAAGCGTGGTTGTAGGTTAAGGTTGAATGGTAATATAAGCTTGGACAGAATAGAGAAGTAGTTCTAGAAATGACACAGATCATTGTATTTGAAGCTGTGTGACCTGACCTTGATACTTTTTCGTTGACCTAGGTGCCTTAAGCATGTTGTAGTTTTACATCCATTACTGTTTCCAGACTGTGGTCTGGGTCAGTTTTTTATTCATGTCATATATTTTTCACTGCCGGCTTGCTAGAGGCCTATCTTTGCTTCATATGCCTTATAATCTAACTTAAGACTAGACAGGCACAACATCGACCATGCTGGGAATCGAACCTGAGACCCTTAGCTGAGTAGACAGACACGCTACCAACTGAGCTAACTTGTTGGATCATTATTATACTGGCTATTATACTATTGTATTAAAATATATGATAGGTTTGCAAAAAATGCTATACAAATAAAAGTAGAAAACACTTCATTATTTCACTCGCATGTGACATCTTCCTCAGGAAGTTGGCTTCAATGTTGCCAACTTAGTTGAAGGATGAAAATTTAAGTGTGAATTAAAATTCTCTTGAAATTCTGTTTTTATTCTATGTGGCTGCCAGGTGATGTTAAGTGGTGCAGCATGGTTTAAAAAATATGAAATAACTAATGACTATTTAAATTGGGTGCTTTTTTAGACTTTCTGGTCCATTGATGTATCACTTCCCATGTTATTAACTGGCACATTTAAAAAAAAATGATTTTAAGACTTTGACTATGTAGTAGTCCTTAAAGTTAATGCCGTGGTTGTAAACATGTGCTAAAGTTAGTTATAAATAGGGATATCAAACTTGATTCTTCCATACATCAATACCCTCGATTCTTAGCTCTCAGTGAAATTACTAGCAAATAAGCAAAACGGCAAAATTCATAATGAGTAGTTTTATATTATATCTAATATTAGTTTATTTGTTGTTAGTGGATATATATTTTGATTCAGATAACAACCCTAATTGGTGAATTTAAAAGACTTGTGTTTTCGATAATTGTTTATTATACCTATTTCTAATTATTATTAAATATTTGTCTCAATGAGGCTTTATTTGTAGATAGCACTAAAAATACTTTATTACTATTGTAATATCTAATCATTTTATTAATTATGTATAATGTGCTTTAATACTTAGTAAAATGTATCTTTTCCTTTGTTAAAACTAAAAATGAACTTTTTAAATTTTATTTTTATTTTTTCTGTACATTAAAGTTGGATAAATATGTTTTATATAAGGTTGGAAGGTTGGAAAAATACTGAAGTAGGAAATAGTTAAGAATCAAAAATCGAGATTGAACAACTTAAGAATCGGAATTTAGACAAACGGGTATTGTGAATCTCTAGTTATAATTGTGTTATTTGTCATGCTCATAGTTGAACAACAAATGTTTTTTCTAGTGACCTGCAACTCTCCACTCTACATCTTGCCTCACTCCAAGACTGTGCTAACTCAAGCTATAGATCATGATACAAAGTTTCTGGCCTCACAGAAGGTGATTGATTATTCCCTTCTAGTGGGACTGGACCAGGATCGACGAGAACTAGTCGTGGGCATCATAGGTATTTTTATTAATACTAAACATGGCCATTTCCTTGAGTAATGTTTAATTAATGCATATCAATCAACGCACAGGTTGCAAATCATAATTATGACACTGTCTGCATGAAGGAGACCACACCATCACAAACTCGGCATTAAACTATTATGAGTAAAGAATGACCTCAAGCACGGGACAAATCTCAAATAGGTCGGTGGTAGAACATTGGTACGCCAAGCAAAAGGTCCCAGGTTCAGTTCTTGTGTCCAGGTGTATTTTTCAACTAATTTAAATTAACTTTTAATCAAAGTGAAGTGACATAACACCATTAATGTATCAGTTTGAAGAAAGCAAAGTTTGTTTGAGGCTCAATATATAATACAATCTGAGTAAAATAAAATAACTTTTTTTTTTGTAGAAATGTAATTTATCTACTTATATGAAAAATAAATGGGATGGTAAAATAATTAATACAAGTATGATAATGAAACATAATAAATAGATAATTAAAATTAAATTCTATAATGTCTCTTGAGTTGAGAACTTCTGCACTGTTTGGGGAATGCTCTGAGTATTTTGGTGGCGCAACCGTTTTGGAAGTTCTGGCTGCGGATATAGATGAGTTCAGGCTTGTCCGGTCCGGGTCTTATGTAATTGGTGATGAAACTTTGATTATTCATTTGCTTTCCCAGAGCTGACCTTTAAAATGTTTTATGTTTATTGGCATTAAAAGATATGCCATAACTTTATTTACCCTTTGGTTTCTTGGCCATATCGATTATCAGACACTTTTGTTGATAGAACAAATTTCCAAATTATGTTAAAATAAAATAGTTAAAGTTTGTGTACAATAGTTTTTACTGCGGACCGGCAGTATGCTCATTTTTGAGCTTGAGCTGAGCATTGAAAAGATAACTCAGGCTCGTTTTTGACAAATCTATGGGCTAGACCAAAAGTGGGGAACCTTTTGACATTTTATGGCTACATGTCGCTTCAAGGATTCATTATAAAACCACACACTTCATGTGTAATACATAGAGACACCGATATTTCGTGAGGCTTCGCGAGTTGTGTTTTTACGAACTTTTACTTAGCACATTAAAATTGCCATAGAAACATAATTAAACATCAATGTGGCATTTTTTGAGTGAAAATATTATCGCGAAATAAAACGAAATTAAATCTATTCGCGAAATTGACGATTTGGCCATTTAAACGCGAATTATGGTCTTTTTTTTCTATTTAAACGCGAATAAATAATAAAACATTGCTGACATCGGAAACCATTCTAAGACTTGGACAAAAAATAAAAATAATACCAACTGAACCAATATAATTTTCTTTCAAAAGAAAATTTATTTCCCTCATCCAAAGACTTGCTTTAAAAAGTGTTAAAACTGGCTACTACAACGGCCATATTGGGCGCCAAGGCAAGTATTTAAAGAATTAGAGGCAAAAAACAAGGCCATGTCTAAGCTAGAGTGAGATCTCTCTACACTCATATCTTTGGCTTCCTGGTGACGTCACTACCATCAAGGTCGTTAGATATTGACATTGCTTTAGTAAGATCGTTTTTAACCTCTCCTCTATTTATTTAATATTTAAACATGCCTAAAGTTTTAAGTATTTTTGAAAGAGAGCGTGAGTTTGGAAAAGAAGGATTTTATATATTTGATAAAGTTAAAAAAATAATGATGTGCAAATTGTGCAACACACGCGTTGACTGGTTCAGAAAAGACACGTGTTTGAAGCACATTAATAGTGCTTTGCATAAACGGAAAAAAAGTAATGTTTTTGAATCATCAAAACAAGCAACCCTAGAAAATTCTCTAATAAAGTCTAAAAACTCAAAAGAAGACCGCAAAGAATTCATTATGGATACCACGAAAACATTTATGGAAGCCAATATTCCCATTGAAAAACTAGATCATCCTTCTATGCGATGTTGGATGGATAAATATGTGAAAGGTAACCATTTTGCATGATTTTTAAAAATTTCTTTTATTATTTAAAAATCAAAAGCAAATAAGGACCTATTATTTTCCGATTTTATTTTCCTAATGACAAAATAGTGTTTTTTTAAACACTTTTGATTATTTACTAATTTATCAAAAAAATATATGAGATAGAAATGTTTGATTTGGGTTATTTTTAAGATGTTTATCTTTAAGTACAAATAGTGAAATAGCCTAATAAATTAGTGTATACACACTTTGTCAACCAACATAGCCTAACATTAGTTTGTTCTATCAAAAATTAGTATGCCTACAATTCGGTTTTAGGTGGAGGAGACCTCCCTAAGGCAGAAACTATAAGAAGTGTTTGGATCCCAGAAGTTAACAAAAGTCAAGAAGATAATATCAAGAATAATGTAAAAAACCAGCAAGTTGCAATTCTTTGTGATGAGACAACTGATAGGAAAGGACAGTGTGTTTTTGTTATTTTGTTGAAAACATTACGTGCTGATTCGAAGCAAAGCTTGTTTGTTGGTGCAGTTAAAGTTTTGCAGAACGCTTCAGCAACTGAATGTTCACGGGCACTTGTGGACACCATCACCAAGTATGAGATTCCTTATGAAAATGTAGTTTGTGTTGTGACAGATGGTGCGCGTTACATGACGAAATGTGTGACTTCTTTGAAAGTTCTCTTATGCGATGATTTTCTGCATATACAGTGTTGGGACCACAAACTTAATTTGGTCCAAAATTATTGGTCAGTAGAGCTGCCAGAGCTGAATGAGTGTGTAGCTAAAGCAAAGGCCGCATTTCTGAACACTCGAAAGATAAAAACATAATTATCTAGCATTTCTAAATGAAAAATACAGTAAAGGTGAAAAGTCTGCTAAGCTATTTCCAAACCCAGTTTTAACGCGATGGAACTCTTGGTTTTGTTCAGTGGTGTACCTCTGTGAATATTTGGTCCCTCAGTACGAAATTACTACAAATAAGCAAACATCGGCTCGAATTCAGAAATTGAATAGTTTTTGTTATATATTATCTAATATTAGTGGGGTGGTGGAGTATTTGCGTGGGGGGGTGGGGTAGTGGGTAATATTTTTGGTTCAAGAGAACAACCCGAGAATTGGTGAATTTTAAAAGACTTGTGTTTTCGATAATTTTTATTAATACCCGTTTCTAAATTATTATTAAATATTTTGGACTCAATGAGGCATTATTGTAGTAACGACTAAAAATACCTTTATTACTATTGAATATCTTAATCATATTTTTAATTATGTATATGGCGTTAAACTTGGTAAAATGATCTTTTTCCTTTGTTAAAACTAAAAGGATTTTTTTTTTAAATTACTTTGAACATTAATTTTAAATTTTTCTGTACATTTAAAGTTTGGATAAATATGTTTTTATATATAAGGTTTGAAGGTTGGAAAAATACTGAAGTAGGAAAATAGGTAAAGCGCTCCAAAAAATCGAGATTGAACAACTTAAGAATCGGGCGAATTGAGCGCGAGCGCGACGGGTAATGTGAATCTCTAGTTTATCATTTGTTTGATTTGTTCTAGCTCAAGTTTGAAACAACAAAAATTTTTTCTAGTGACCTGGCAAACTCTCCACTCCTACATTCTTGCCTCCACTCCAAGACTGTCTAACTCCAAGCTATAGATCATGAACAAAGTTTTCTGGCCCTCACAGAAGGTTGATCGATTTAATCCCCTTCTAGTGGGACTGGACCAGCGAGCGACGCGTGAACCTAGTCCGGGGCGAACATAGTAATTTTTTTATCAATACAAAGGCGCGATGGGTCATTTTTTTTTGGGGGGGGAAGGAGAGGGGAAGTAAATGTTTTAATGTAGATGGCAGATAAGTCGAGTGGCTGTGTGGTTGTTATTGTTCGTACTTTTTGTTTTTTTTACGCACAGGTTGCAAATCATAATTACGACACTGTCCGCACCGAAGGGAGACCACACCATCAACAACTCGCATTAAACAATAGAGTAAAGAATGACCTCAACAACAGGACAAATCTCAAATAGGTCCAGTGGTAGAACATTGGTTACGCCAAGCAAATTGAACAACTTAAAATCGGATATTAGACAAACGGTATTGTGAACTCTCTAGTTATAATTGTGTGATTTATGTCATGCTCATAGTTGAACAACAATGTTTTTTTCTAGTGACCTGCCACTCTCCATCATAGGTATTTTTATTAATACTAAACATGGCCATTTCCTTGAGTAATGTTTAATTAATGCATATCAATCAACGCACAGGTTGCAAATCATAATTATGACACTGTCTGCATGAAGGAGACCACACCATCACAAACTCGGCATTAAACTATTATGAGTAAAGAATGACCTCAAGCACGGGACAAATCTCAAATAGGTCGGTGGTAGAACATTGGTACGCCAAGCAAAAGGTCCCAGGTTCAGTTCTTGTGTCCAGGTGTATTTTTCAACTAATTTAAATTAACTTTTAATCAAAGTGAAGTGACATAACACCATTAATGTATCAGTTTGAAGAAAGCAAAGTTTGTTTGAGGCTCAATATATAATACAATCTGAGTAAAATAAAATAACTTTTTTTTTTGTAGAAATGTAATTTATCTACTTATATGAAAAATAAATGGGATGGTAAAATAATTAATACAAGTATGATAATGAAACATAATAAATAGATAATTAAAATTAAATTCTATAATGTCTCTTGAGTTGAGAACTTCTGCACTGTTTGGGGAATGCTCTGAGTATTTTGGTGGCGCAACCGTTTTGGAAGTTCTGGCTGCGGATATAGATGAGTTCAGGCTTGTCCGGTCCGGGTCTTATGTAATTGGTGATGAAACTTTGATTATTCATTTGCTTTCCCAGAGCTGACCTTTAAAATGTTTTATGTTTATTGGCATTAAAAGATATGCCATAACTTTATTTACCCTTTGGTTTCTTGGCCATATCGATTATCAGACACTTTTGTTGATAGAACAAATTTCCAAATTATGTTAAAATAAAATAGTTAAAGTTTGTGTACAATAGTTTTTACTGCGGACCGGCAGTATGCTCATTTTTGAGCTTGAGCTGAGCATTGAAAAGATAACTCAGGCTCGTTTTTGACAAATCTATGGGCTAGACCAAAAGTGGGGAACCTTTTGACATTTTATGGCTACATGTCGCTTCAAGGATTCATTATAAAACCACACACTTCATGTGTAATACATAGAGACACCGATATTTCGTGAGGCTTCGCGAGTTGTGTTTTTACGAACTTTTACTTAGCACATTAAAATTGCCATAGAAACATAATTAAACATCAATGTGGCATTTTTTGAGTGAAAATATTATCGCGAAATAAAACGAAATTAAATCTATTCGCGAAATTGACGATTTGGCCATTTAAACGCGAATTATGGTCTTTTTTTTTCTATTTAAACGCGAATAAATAATAAAACATTGCTGACATCGGAAACCATTCTAAGACTTGGACAAAAAATAAAAATAATACCAACTGAACCAATATAATTTTCTTTCAAAAGAAAATTTATTTCCCTCATCCAAAGACTTGCTTTAAAAAGTGTTAAAACTGGCTACTACAACGGCCATATTGGGCGCCAAGGCAAGTATTTAAAGAATTAGAGGCAAAAAACAAGGCCATGTCTAAGCTAGAGTGAGATCTCTCTACACTCATATCTTTGGCTTCCTGGTGACGTCACTACCATCAAGGTCGTTAGATATTGACATTGCTTTAGTAAGATCGTTTTTAACCTCTCCTCTATTTATTTAATATTTAAACATGCCTAAAGTTTTAAGTATTTTTGAAAGAGAGCGTGAGTTTGGAAAAGAAGGATTTTATATATTTGATAAAGTTAAAAAAATAATGATGTGCAAATTGTGCAACACACGCGTTGACTGGTTCAGAAAAGACACGTGTTTGAAGCACATTAATAGTGCTTTGCATAAACGGAAAAAAAGTAATGTTTTTGAATCATCAAAACAAGCAACCCTAGAAAATTCTCTAATAAAGTCTAAAAACTCAAAAGAAGACCGCAAAGAATTCATTATGGATACCACGAAAACATTTATGGAAGCCAATATTCCCATTGAAAAACTAGATCATCCTTCTATGCGATGTTGGATGGATAAATATGTGAAAGGTAACCATTTTGCATGATTTTTAAAAATTTCTTTTATTATTTAAAAATCAAAAGCAAATAAGGACCTATTATTTTCCGATTTTATTTTCCTAATGACAAAATAGTGTTTTTTTAAACACTTTTGATTATTTACTAATTTATCAAAAAAATATATGAGATAGAAATGTTTGATTTGGGTTATTTTTAAGATGTTTATCTTTAAGTACAAATAGTGAAATAGCCTAATAAATTAGTGTATACACACTTTGTCAACCAACATAGCCTAACATTAGTTTGTTCTATCAAAAATTAGTATGCCTACAATTCGGTTTTAGGTGGAGGAGACCTCCCTAAGGCAGAAACTATAAGAAGTGTTTGGATCCCAGAAGTTAACAAAAGTCAAGAAGATAATATCAAGAATAATGTAAAAAACCAGCAAGTTGCAATTCTTTGTGATGAGACAACTGATAGGAAAGGACAGTGTGTTTTTGTTATTTTGTTGAAAACATTACGTGCTGATTCGAAGCAAAGCTTGTTTGTTGGTGCAGTTAAAGTTTTGCAGAACGCTTCAGCAACTGAATGTTCACGGGCACTTGTGGACACCATCACCAAGTATGAGATTCCTTATGAAAATGTAGTTTGTGTTGTGACAGATGGTGCGCGTTACATGACGAAATGTGTGACTTCTTTGAAAGTTCTCTTATGCGATGATTTTCTGCATATACAGTGTTGGGACCACAAACTTAATTTGGTCCAAAATTATTGGTCAGTAGAGCTGCCAGAGCTGAATGAGTGTGTAGCTAAAGCAAAGGCCGCATTTCTGAACACTCGAAAGATAAAAACATAATTATCTAGCATTTCTAAATGAAAAATACAGTAAAGGTGAAAAGTCTGCTAAGCTATTTCCAAACCCAGTTTTAACGCGATGGAACTCTTGGTTTTGTTCAGTGGTGTACCTCTGTGAATATTTGGTGGATCTAGTGGAATATTTTTCCACATTGGAGGAGGTGACAGCAGCACTTAAGTACTTCCAGGATATGTCACATGATAAAGTAACCCTAATGTTGATTGAATGCCAAGCAACATTTTTAATTGAACACTGTTCTGAATTGGTGGAATTAATTACTATACTCGAAGGTTCTACCTATGCCTTTAGTCATAAGCTGTATGGTAAAGTGACAGAGCTACAAAGTAATTTTAAACTAATTTCTGACACGAACTACGGAGAAAAAACACAGGAAAAATTGAAAATTCTTCCAACTCTAAAACAAGCAAATGTCAAAAGTCAGTTTCAATCTTTAGGACGGCAGTGCCTTATAAAGCTGAATTTACTCCATCAGTCAGACCCATCCAAAACATTTTTTGAAAACATTGGTACTCTTTTTGACACTCGCTCGATTGGTACAAAACAAGTTAATTCTGATCTCTTCCAATCAACTCGAAAAATACCATTTTTAAAATCCTGCTCTGAAATTAATTTTCAAAGAGGATACTGTGCGCTGCAGACACAAGTGAGAGCTTTGCAAAGCAATAGTAAAAAAGTTGACATTTTGGACATATTGTGTGGACTGAAAGAAGACCATGAAGAGTTTGCCATCAACAGCATAAAAGCAATATGGATTCCAGTGTCTAATGTTGACAGTGAACGCGCATTTGCAGCATATTCCAACATTATGTCAGACAAGCGCACTAACTTGAAAATCGAAAATTTGGAAACAATGTTGTCTTTGTACTTTGGTGATTGACGTGAAGTATGTTGAAAAAAGTATGAACATTTTTGTCTTATAAAATAATTCAGTGCAAGTACTTTCTAAGCTATTTGAGTTAATTTATAACCATTACCTTAAAAAACCTCTTAAGACTTTTTATACCGAAAATCAGGGTCTTACCATTTATTTACAGAAATTCAACTTTTTATTTAACGAAATTAAGTAATTTTATTTACCGATTTTATTTACCGAAAATCATGGTTTTACCCTTTTATTTACCGACTTTTTATACCGAAATCCAACTTTTTATTTAACGAAATCCAGTGGTTTTATTTACCACAAATCAGGGTCTCTAGTAATACAGTTTTCCAAAATATGATAGTGCAATCATAGGTAGTCAGATAAGAGCATTTATTTAACATTATGCTTTAAAAATTGTGATACTTTTTATTTTAATTAATTAAGATACGTGACTGAGAATTCATAGTTTTTTTTAACAAAAGATACATACATGTTAAAACAAAAAATTGCTGAAAGGCCGCACCGAACACTTGAAAAGGTCACAGTTCCCCATTCCTGGGCTGGAAAATTTTTAATATTGGTTTTAGGGATTGGTGAGCTCAGGTTTTTTCATTCAGGTATAGTAAATATTATAAAATATAAAAACTTGACTATATAAACAAAAATAAAATATTAATCAAAAAATAATAATTTTAAGCTAACAAATAAATATTAAGATTAATTTTTAAATAAACTTGTGATAATTAGTTTCTGAAAATTTATTTATGATTCATTTTGCAGTTTTAAAAGAATATTCATGAAAGTATGGTTGTATGTATGAAGATGTATCCATAAACAACCCTAACTTAATTTCCTATCTAAAGAGCAGCTATTCCCTTGGTCCTGACCTTGTCAATACCCCAGAAAGAGACCAAAATCTTCCTATCAAAAAAAATATTTTAGGATGTGCATAGTACTCTTACACTAAATTATATAACTGATATAGTCCTGCACTCGGCTATATCCTTGTTCCTGCCTTCTTAGGTGCTCATTTGCTGAACTTGTCAACGTTTCACTGACCATTCTCACACCCTTCCTCACTCCAACACACGTTCCACAAACAATAGCAAGACAAGAATAGAGAAGAGTAAACAATGAGTCAATCATGAATAGTCACACAACACTGGTACTAAATAGCCCTATACAACAAGTTTGGATTCCACGAGTCCATAAATTTGCCAGCTTGAAAACTTTAATATTCAAATCCTTAAGGAGGGATGAAAGGGTACTTGAGAAAAGACCATTGTTTTGGTTTTTTTTGCAGTTTTTATGGCAAAAATTTTTTTGGTCAAAATAAATCAAAGATTGTTGCAGTACAAACATAGAGTTTAATTTTTTTCACATGGTGATATCATCAGTTCTGAATATCTGTCATGAGTATGGTGGCATTATCCAACAAACTTTTCAAATGACGAGAAAAAGTTGTCATTAAATTCCAGAACATTCTTGATAGACATTTAAAAAAATTTGAGGTCAACACGTGAAGAAAATTAAACTCTATGTTTGTACTGGAGCAACATTTTATTTACTTTGGCCTTAAAAACGGTAAAAACACTGGCTTTTTCTCGAGTCCTTTTCCTTCCTTAATTATTATTTCTCATTGCTTTTAGGTTATAGTATACCTTTTTTATCACCTCATCTTACTAACTGTTCAGGTTATACTCATATATAACTACTCTAATAGGTATTATGAAAATTGAAAAATGACACCTGGACACAGGAATCGAACTCAGAACCTTTGGCTTAGTACGCCAATGCTCTAACCACTGAGATATCCATGAATCGTCAGTGTTTAGAGTATTAGCGTACTAAGCCAAAGGTCCCGAGTTTGATTCCCATGTCCAGGTGTCAATTTTCAGAATATGATATCTAGATGCGAGTAATTCCTCACTAAAAAACAAATATAATAGCTTTGACTATTTGATTCTTAAATATGTGATCCCTTACAGTTATTATGATTGTAGAAGTGGCAGCAATAAGCCAATTACTGAGTCGAAGGTGGCTGCATTATCTGATAGCTCATGATCTTAATAAATCACACATTTGTAGCCGACAATTTCCGCACGTCCATCATAGACTCTGCTTTAAATTATGAATGAAGAATGATGCTGGGCACGGGACGACTCCTGGATATCTCAGTGGTAGAGCATTGGCGTACTATGCCAAAGGTCCCGGGTTCGATTCCCATGTCCAGGTGTCATTTTTTGATTTTCAAAATATATCTAGATGCGAGTAAATCCTCACTAAAAAACAAATATAATAGCTTTGGCTATTTGATTCCTACTCTAATATGGTCAGGATGAGGAAGGACGTATTTTAAAGCTAATCTACCCGCATTTGCTTGAAAGGAGGGTGGGAAATCGTTTAGGAAAAATCCAACCCCAGTACACTCGTCCAGGATTCAAACCCCACTCTCGTCATTAACAAAATAGAGTGACGCATTAGACCTCAAAACCACCAATGCGGGTTTTTATTATTAATCTTAATCCAAATATTTAGTTCAACTGCTATTACTTTCTATTTACCACATATTTATTTTAAAATGCATTGTTATTTATTTCTGTAGCTCTAATTCTTTTAAATACATTTAAAATATAGATAATAAATATGTGGCCTGAAGTTTTATAAATAATGTATGCCAATTGGTTCTGCGGTCCCTTTTCCATATTATCTTCTTTGTTCTCATTACATTACTTTTGTTCTTTTCTCCACACTTCCAACCTCACAAGAAATGGTTCCTAAAATAATATATTTGTGTGCCCTTATTCTAGATTACATCCGAACATTTACTTGGGACAAGAAATTGGAGACGATGGTGAAGTCCTCTGGTATTCTGGTGGACAGGGAAAGCAACCCACTGTAGTCTCACCAGAGATATACCAGGCCCGCTTCATTGCGGCTATGCACAAGTACTTCTTACCCGTACCTGATCACTGGACAGGGCTCGGCAGAGGGTTTGACTGCTGAGTTGATTGATTTTCTCGGACTAATATTTTGTGATAAACTTATGTTATATTTCATTTTTCTCTAAGAAAATTATATAATTAATTATTTATTACATTATTTACATTACATTTATAAATGTGTGAATGTATGCTGTTAATAGAACTGTGCAGGTAGACATTTAAAAATTGTATAAAGCTAATGTCTAATCTTTTACAGTCGCTTATAATATCAGTATTATAATGTATACATAATTATATTAGAGTTAAGTTTGTAATGGTTTTTTTCTTCATTTGTATCTTTCTTTATATGGTAATCTAATAATGTTGTATGTATAGGAAAATGAATTTTTCTAAATAATGGTGAACCATTTAACCATTTTTAATAGATTATTTCTATTACATTTTTGAAACAGATATTATTGAGAAAGTTAAGGCACCTGGTGCACTAATTAAGGACTAAATCAAATAAATTGTGTTAATATATATATGCGCTAATAAAATAAGAACTTGTTGATGAGCTCTGGTACTTATTAGGCCGAATTTTTGTTTTTGAAATATTATGTTTGTTTAAGCGTAATAATTTTTATATTTTATTTCATGGCATTCACTAGCAGGCCTCAGAAGAAATCCTGTGATAGTATCCTATATTCTGCTCCTAGTATATTGTTTTAAGGTAAAATAAAAGATCCTTTTTGTAAAATTTAAGTACAAACAGGTAGTAAAAGTTTATTTGCCAACTTAATAATTCTACTAAAAAAACATGTAATTTAGTTTTAATTGGTCAAAATAAATCAATATAATATTGCACAGTACCAGTTTTATTCCCCATCTTTGCTCAGAGAGTTTTAGTGAGATTTTATATACCATACAAATTTTGAATGATTTTGGAGCTCTTGTTCTGTATATTAGTTATTTATCTTAATTAAAAGTTAAGACTTAGATCACTCTAAACATAAATATAAAGAATTTAATTTTATAAAACAACCAGTTACTAAGTTAATAGATGTATTAAGTGAAATTACAAATAAAAAAATATGATGAGGATTTAATTCAGGTGAAAAACATATTGTCAGAATAAATATTTAATATAAAATTAATAATTCATCATCAACTGGACTAAATACAAGTTGATGAAAAGTCTAAAATATAGTTTACACGTTAAAAAATGATGTCACAAAAACTTTATGTATTACATATTATATATATACAAAGTTTTTGTGACATCATTTTGACAAAATTTTGACAAAATTTAATTAGAAGTTACCATATGCCAAACAAATTTGAATGAAATAATTAAGAGTTATTACAAAGAATTTGAGTAATACAATATCAAATGTACAAAACAAGGTTTTAAGTTTTAATATGTTATGAAGTATAAAGAATAAAGTTTGAATTTAGAGGTTAATATCTGTCCAAACTAATTTTAATGACGAAACCAAGTGATGTGGAATAATCTAAGTCTTATCCGTTTCCTTGTCCCATTACTCCTTGATGACGTCCAGCACTGTAAAGATGCTGGACTACATCATTCCGACATGTATATGTAAGTTTTTGTAACATAATTTTTTAACGTGTAAACTATATTTTAGACTTTTAATCTACCTGTATTTAGTCCAGTTTATGATGCATCAAATATTTATTCTGATATGTTTTTCACCTGAAGTAAATCCTAATCATATTTTTTTTACTTGTAATTTCACTTAATACATCTATTAACTTAGTAACTGGTTGTTTTATAAGATTAAATTCTTTATATTTATTTTTAAAGTAATCTATCTAAGTCTTAACTTTTAATTATAACCACTCCTTACAACAATTTTTTAGAATGTTTTCTAAAATTTATATTTATCTTAAGATAATTTTAAGATAAACCTAATGAACAGACCTAAGATTAATAAATTTTAGACTTTTATTAAAAATTGACAAAGAAAACTGTTTTTGGAATTTGAGGATTTAAGAAATATTTACTTTTACTAGATTAAATTATATGACTATTACCTGAAACTTACGAGTTATATGTCCCAGTAGGCCTACCTGGGGTTTCCGTGGGACAAGTTAGATGAATCTTTTCACGGTATTCACTTCACTCGTAATTATATAAAAATTATTAATAAATTAAATAATAAATTAATAAATATTAAGAGGTTGATTAGTGTCTAATTATATTTAGGCTACATTGAACTAGATAAAACCAATAGTGAGGGGATCCATTAAGTGACCAACCAAATGTATAACCTGAATGGCTAGTAAGATGCGGTGCTAAAAAAAAATACCAACCGTTTTGCAAACTGACCACCAAAAGCCACGCGAGAACACATTTTAGCAGTTGTACCACCCCCACAAAAATATACTTAAATTAAAAAAAAAAATGAGGTGAACATATAATGAGTTAATTGTATAAAATAATAAAATTAATAAACAAATAAATTATCATTATTATCGATGTTCCACCCCAGCAGGCTGGGTGTGGATACAAACAAGCCTCTGTGCAGTTCTGTCCCGCTACAACACTTCCTCCAGTATTTTCTCCCACTGTGGACCTCTTCTCTTTTCACTAGTTTTATCCAAACATCTCGGCCTCCCCCACCATATTTTCAAAATAGGTCCTCAATGTTCTTGAAGGTGTCGCTCTCGTCATATTACCAAACCTCTTCAGCGATGTCACCTCCAGCAGGTCAATTAATGATTAACAACTTTAATAGCCAGGCTATTTAATTCATCTTTGATAAGTATTTGTACAATTGTACTTATGGCATGATAGAGCACTCCCAAGTTGAAGGTGGCTGCATTATCTGATAGCTCATGATCATTAGTATCACTCAATCTTATGCACATCCATCAAAGTCTCTGCCATAAAATATGAGTGAAGAAGGAATAACCTTGAACATGGGACAACTCTTGTACCTCTCAGTGGTGAACCACAGGATGTGATAAAGGTTCTTAGAACAGGGAACATTATCACTAGGGACCGAATTTTTGTCTTTTTGCCTTTTTTTCCCCCCTAGATTGTAAAACATAGGTTGTTGATATACATATTTATTTTATGTTATTACAATTACAATATGCTAATTTTATAGTGCCTATGATTGCCTATTCTGTTGGTTTTTGCCTATTTTATGAATAAAAGCCTTAAATGCACCTATTTCGGCTTTGTACTCTCTCTCTTTTTTCCCTTTCTGAAAGAGAGTCTAGTTTCTTATAAATGGAAGTTTCAGGATTATTGACGTGGCTTTAACTGACATGGCATGACATGACCTTGACAGACTATGTTTATACAGGTCCATGTGACACGCCCTTCCCTGGACATGTGACATGGCCGGCCTACACTACTCATTGGTAATTGCATTGCGTGGTAGAAATTCTCATAATTTACCCTAGTAAACGAGACATTCTTGTATATAGGCTTATTATATATTTGTACATTATTCCTTGAAAACGGGCGTAAGGATTTTGATGAAATTGAGTTATCTAACTTTTCCGGTGCGAAAAAGCAATTTAGCTAGGTGTCAACTTTGGGAAAACTCATTTAGGGGGTACGAGGGGGGGGGGGTGTATATTTGAAAATTATCTTGAAAACGGCCTCAAGGATTTAGATTAAATTGGTTTTTTAACTGTTTTTGGGTGCGAGAAAGTGATCTAGCTAGGTCTGGACTTTGGGAAAACTCATTTATTGAGCAGTGGCAGACATCTTGAGAGGAAACAGTATGCTATTGCAAGATAAAAATTTAATCCCTTCAGAATTGGCAAATTTAAAATTTTGTCTCTTGACATCTTGTTAAGTAGAACGAAGATATTTTAGCTATAAAATCATTCTCTCAGAAAATAGAACCAATTTTAAACTGAAAACTTAGGAAGTATCTAGTGATTCACAGCAATTTAAATTGCTTGTAAGCTGCAGGTAACATAAATTTTTCAATGCTTATTGTGTGCCTATTTTTTTATTAAGTGCCTAATTGGTGCCTAAATCCCATATTTTTAATGCCTATTTGCCTTCCTATTTTAAATATTTTTGGTGCCTAAAATCCTGTCCCTAGTTTATCACCTTCTTGACTAACCTCCATTAATCTTCGCACCTTTGGGCCCATACCCTATTGTTTATTTACAAACTGTGGACAACTTTTCCCCTTTTCTTAACATGATCTGTAGTTGAGGTAAAATCTGTAGTCCTGTACTGTTGAATCCCTCTGACTTTAAGCGGATAAGACTACCTTGTGAGTAACACTATCAATGCCGCTCCCAAGGAGTGTGTGTTCACTGAGCGGTTTGTTGTTGTGTCACCCCTGCCTTTGATTAGTGCTGATAACTCCAACAAGTAGAGAGAAGAGGAAACCAATAGGGATGCGACTCTTGAATCCTTAAGGGGTTCAAGGATTTGAGAAAATTTAAAGATTCGAAACTCAAATCCTTGAGTATTTTATTTTTATTTATTTTTTCAATTTGCAAGTGTAATTTGTTTTAGAGCTCTTATACTACTTATTGGTGGTTCAGAACCAATTATAATAATTATAGTATGAACTTAACAACCAGGCCCCAGGTCAGTAATTTAACACTTATCTGAATGGATTATATATAAGAAAGAATGTTAAACATTTAGTGACTATTTGTATTTTCTTATATTTATATTTCCTCATATGTTAAAAAAAAATTGTCAAGATTTGAGATTCAGGATTTTATTGCAAATAGGAATTTTACATTAGAGATTTAGATTTGTAAATAGTGGATTCAACCCAACTCTGGTAAACAATTAGTCAAGCATCACTAGAGACGCAAGGTGAATAAATAGCTTTTTTTCAAGGAGCTTGAAATTGTGAGTCCATAAATCTTTGAGCCTGGGCTCGATTATTTAAATCTCTGCTCAAAGTTTGAAATTCCGAGTACTTGCAGAGCCTTACTTTCAAGTGGTTTAGCCAAATATAATTTTCAGGGAAAATCCAACAAACATTATTAGTTTACCATTTAGATGAACAAAATTGAAATCGGAGACAAAAAATACTAATCTGGTAAAATTAGCCCCATATGGTTATATTTGATATGGTTTGGATTTACTCTTGGTAGATAAAACTAAAATCTGGATTTGTGGACATGTGGATTTGACCCATCTTTATATGATATTTTTGACATTAAAATAAGTCCACATAAGTAATTTTGAGGTTTCTCTAAAAATGTTTGCATTATAGCACAGCCAAATGAGCCAATACAACTTAGTAAGACAAGCGTGCATCAAATCCTAAAGAAAGCTCGTTGTAGAGCATTGATAATTTCCTTAGTTGGGCTTTCTTCACCCTATTTTCACTTAATTTGTTTATCTTTCCCTATTTTTATCAGTTCAATGTTTTGCGTAATTATTGGGCCTTGTCAAAACAGCTCTTTATTAATTATTCTATTCTGAATTTGATAAAAGCCATAAAAATTATAAAACAAATGACTTTTATGTTAAATAAAACTTTAAACAACTTATTTTTAGGGCAATTATTTTATTGTTTTAATAAAGTTGTACCTGATATAATAAATCAACAAAAATTGCATATTTACATTTTTTATTAAATTTAAAAATAACATGAATACACAACCTTAAAAAGAGTTTTCAAAGTAAAAATATCCTGAATATGGTCAGTATTTAATAATTATTGATACTTTGATGGAAAATGTTAAGTCACTATGGCAAGCACACAACATAATTCAGTATCAATTAAGAATTTAATATTTAATTATGTTAAAAGTTTATTTTGTATTAGAAAACTTTAACATTATTAATATTTTAACTATTAAAATGTATATTAAAAATCCTTTATTTGTGTGTCTACAAACATAGAGAGCAATTTTAAACAAAATATTAATACACAAATTAAATGATAATAATCAAATGCTATTTACACTAGTTTGTTCAGATATTCACGATATTATATATATAAATTGTCATTCAGTCTTCTTAAACATAAACGATGAAAGTTTTAACGAAACATTTGTTTTTTTCTTCAGAGGTTCTAATTCATGTATATTAGTTTGTGCTTCTGTTTCACAATTCGTCTTCCTCTTTTTTGAATCCTCTTCCACTGTATCAGTGTCATTTGATGCAATTGTGTCTGGAACCTTAATCATAAAATAAAAACACCTTATTTACATTAAATAAATTTATTTAAAAAATTAGAACACCCATGCTAATTTTAGTTTCTTAATTTATAGTGGAATTACGTTCACATATAATGATTTTCACACCCCTTAATTATCATAAATTAACATTACAACATACAAATTAATATTGCTTTATTTTATTTCATACTAAATTCAATCTCATTTCATGGGACTTGGCAGATAATGTTTATCTTTGCAGTTGGTACAATTTGACTCAAAACCCGACCCACACTTTGCACATTTAAATTTAGATAAAAAGAATTGCAGGATCAAATTTTTGCTAGTTCTGTTCCAAATTTTGTATTCGGGGATTTATTAGGTTATACAATACCCATTGGTCCATGTGACAAAATTATAGCCTATGGCAAGGTCGTATGTCATGGTAAATATTAGATAAATGTAACAGGAAAAGTTTTTCTGAAACAAGGGACAAAGAAAACCTATGCCTCTCCTTATCTGGGTCTCCTATTTTTTAATTGCATTATAAATGATTAATAAATTTTAGCAATCTTGTTCTAAATTAAATATTAAAAGGTGTCAAGTTATACAGTATTAAAATACACAAGTTTTTTTTATTTAATCATTTTGTTTAAATAAATCAAAATGGGGACTAAATAATATTCATGAAATACAATTGTTGCCAACTCAGGGCTATAATAAGTGAGATTATCACATTTTTATATTTATTTCTAAAACTACACCTGCATACCTGTGGACTTAATTTATTTCTAATCTCCTTGAAACGTTTCATCCCTTGTTTAGTGAGATCTGCTGGACCAAGGTTGGGGAATTCTTCTTGCAGTGCTGTCTTTTCTTGAGAAAACCACTCAACAAATGTTATCGGGTTATCAGCCTGAAAGTGCAAACAATTAGATGGCGATGTGTCTGCCAGTAAAATTATTTTTGATATATCATATTGGCCCGAATATATAGTACGGCCTCGCATGTAATACGCACTATATTTTGAAGGTATTCTACATGAAAACTAAAAGGTCTTGAATACCATGCGGTAAAACCTTAGAAAAATTTGACACAGTTATGTTAGGCCCTCTGAATGCTTGTCTTGATGCGCAGGCACTCCAAACATTTTCATTTTTCTCTCTCATGTCAAACATAAGCCTCAGCAACCTCAAACTTGTTGGCATCCTGTAATCCTATCCTGTCATCAATGAGTATAGTTGGTTCTGAGTCACCAATAAGCAATATTAAAGTTCTAAAACAAATTTCACTTAAAATTTTTTTTTTTAAAGTTAAGTCTCGAATCCTCAAATAGCCTTAAGGATTCATGGGCCTGCCTTGTGCTGATTTCTTTCTAAGTTTTTTTTTACTTGAGCTTATTACTAGACGCATGCATGTGCACTTATTCCTGCCATCCATACAGTTACATAGCACAAAATATACTTGAGAATTGATGTTTATCGTGAAAAATTAGGCTAATATATACAATAATAGTCAGTATTGGAGGCGTGGGGGATGCATATATGGGCCAATGCAGCTTTACAGTAAATATTTCCACTTGAAGGAAGTTTAAGAGTGATAAACTTTAAAATACTTTAAAGAAGAAAATTCTAATTGATATTTTAAACAACACTATGAACTTAAAATGTTTTTAAGCTACATGGTGTTATTTTACTTATCATAAAATCACTTGATGATAATGAGTGACATCTATTATTTATACTTTAATATGTTAAACTAGCTCATAGAATTTATATAGGAATAAAAATGAAAAACCAAATTAAAATTACCTTTTTTATTTCTTGTTCTTTGTTACCTAGGGGAAGATTCAGATTTGGTTAATTCTGTAATTTTTGGCTGTTTATGATTGTTATCTGGCCTTTTTCTCTGGGCAGACGAATTCAAGCTGATTTTGAACTGTCCATTTGAAGAGTTTACTTTTATTTTGTTGGCTGATGAGGCAAGATTAGCCAGTCCTCGGCCGACTTCTGATTTCCCTGCACACTTTTTGAAAGGATTAAGTTTTTTTTGACTTTGACTCAAACCCAGGACTGGAGCTGGCCGAATGTTATTTATACCTTCATTCTCTTGCTGGGCCTTCCTCTTAGCTGTGATAAGGATGTTTTCTTTCTCTATTAAAAAAAACAATATAATCGGCATAAACAAAAATTAACATTTTTGACATGTCTGCTTGTTTCTATGCTTGTTTCTAAACTATTTACTATTAGATTAGCAGTGCTTTGTGCATACAACTTAGCCATTTTAATTAGTCAATTATTATCAAGTAGATATAACCCGCTTCAGTGGCCACATGGTCTAATGTGCTACTCTCGGTCGGGTGTACTGAGAGTGGTTTTCCAAAATGGATTTCCACACTCCCTCCATACAAATGTGGGTACATTTCCGAGAAATATAACCTTCCTAATCCCTAAAACCATTAGCATAAATAGTATCTAAGCGTATAACCCAAACAGCTACTAAGACATGGTGCTAAAAAAACTAATTTTTCATTTTAAACAATAAAATAATGAAGCATGTATTTTTAAAAGATATATTATTAATCTAACTGTACTATACACCCGTACCCACTTTAATTTAATTTTAAAATCAAGAATTTGCTCTTTCTATTTAGCATTACTAGACAAAGCTGCCCCTCCCAAAAACATCAAAATCTTGTAACCTTATTTATCCTGCTCTACCTTACGTTGTAGAAAAAAGACCCGTTTAAGCCGGAGTCGAGAAGATTAGTACCTTATTTTTTTTCTCCATGTTCATTTCCAATATTTTATCTATCCTAGATTTCATAGATCATTCAACACTCAATTGGTTTCAATAGTAGTTTCATAACCTATTATTTTTACACTGTGGTCTTGAAAACTTTACCTTTTATAGTTTGCTTGTCATACGTCTTTTGTTTTTACACATATTTTCTCCATCTGACCACACCTTATTTAGTTAACATCTAGCCATCATAACAACACATCGTGTTTTTCACGACGACATAAGTAAGTTTGTTTGTTTTAATGATTTCTCTTTATTAATTTATAACAGATTAATAGTATTTCACAATACTTCTTTTATATCATTAGTCTTAATTTATCTCCATGCCTTCTTTAATTTCATTTGCAGTATCCATGATTATGGTATCATAGTACCAAAACATGTCAGAATGAAGTAATCCAGCATCTTTCCAGTGCTGGATATCAAAAAGGAGTAATGGGACAAAGACATAGATAAGACTTAGAGTATTCTACATTACTTAACCACTAATTAATTATTTGAAATTTGCAATTTAACTATATATTCTTATTCACAACATATCTGGAAGAACATTGTTCGTACCACTCTATATTGTATCTTATATTTTTGTATTTATATTTTAATGGGTCAACTTATGTTTTTAGACTTTTCATCAACTTGTTTTAAGATTTATATTTTAGTTGATGCATTATAATTTTATATAAATTAGAGATGGGCCATTTGAATCCTCGAATCTACTGAATCTTTCACCTCATATACAAAGCATGAATAAAATAATCATTTAAAAAAAAATTGTTAGATGTGGAAAATCTAACATGCCTAATACCCTACCCTCCCACCTCTATGAGAAACTTGGACTCTTAACGTTTCAGCACATGCTAACTACTAAAACTTTCACCTCACGAACAATCTTGTAAATATTTTAATGAACACATTAACAGACATGCTACCAACTGAGCTAAGCTGTCACACAACCTAAGAACTACTGTAGTAAAATATAACTCCTATACTTACCAAGTTTTCTAACATTTGGAATTCGAAAATAAAATTAAGATTTGAATTCATAAAATAGTCAAATCAACCCATCTCCAAATATAGCAATTATGTTCTAAGGGAGCTCTGTTTGGTAAAAATTAATTTGACTGTTTTTTTAACTATTCATTTAAATTTTAGCATTCCTGTTTCTGACCAAATGAACTGCAATATAAAATGGTTCATAAAAAAATGTATGTGTAAACCAAGTTTGTACAAAATGTTATTTCTTACAAATATTTTCCTTACCTTTAGATACACTTTCAAAATCTCCTCTCAAACATTTTTTTATTGTTTAGGAGTAATGACATTACTAATAAAATATGGCCAGGTACATTAAAATTAGGGCTGGGCCGATGCCGATTATTAATCCGATCATCGGCCGATTATCGCATAACCGGTGATTCCGATGATCGGTGTTTGAATCTCCGATTATTTATGCCGATTATTCAGAATGTGTGGGTATATTTAAAGTCCTAAAAAAATAATATTTTATCTCTGCTCTCTCGTATGTGATATTTGAATAATTAGCTTGTTCTTAGCGACTTAGGTTTGAAATAAACAGCACATCCAACATTCCAAACAAAATATATCAAAATAAATATATTTACCATAGGTCTTTTTCCAATTTATGCACGTTATTAGAAATAAAAATACTCACAAATAACAAATCTAATAATCATAAAATAAAATATTAGCATATTGGTGTTGTTTTATTTCGATTTGTTAAAGATGCCCAAAAAATGAAACATCGGACGTAATAATCTCGCACATGCGCACATTTTGTTTTAAATGGAAACAGTTTTTCTTTTAATGCAAGTACAAAACTTTCCACTGGCAGGGAATTTGTTTCGCTCATATTTCAATATGAATTGAATTAATATATATTAATATTTAAATTTTACATTTTATTTAGTAGTTAAAAGTAAATTAAAATAAGTTTTAAAGTATTTCTTAAAAAAAACATGAAAAAAACTTTCGTCGCACTTTATGTTATTTATTATTTATTTTATCATATTAAAGTAGAGATGGGCAAAATCGTTCTTTTAAATGAACGATTCATTGTATCTGGTTCAGTTCGATGATCCGTTCATTTTGACCCGTTCACCGTTAATTCGATTTTCTAAAGGTAGTTTTTATTTAAATGTAGTTAAAACAATGATATTTTTCATTAATATTATTTAAATTGTTAGTAAAAAGATCGGATTACTGTTTAAAATGGTGATACCTTTTTATTATACTTTTTTTTAAGAAACCACTTATTTCTATACAATATTAAGATTTAGTAGTTAATTTATGATGGAATGCTTTGTAGAATCACAAAAACCTATGTTAAGATATATCTAAATAACAATTCACAAAAATATTACGATTGTTAAAAATTGTTTAATATTGAAGCCATATTTTAATAGACATTGGATGTAAAAATTCCTATTTAATCTAAAAACAAAATAGATGTAGGCCTATTCTCCTTGTGTGCAAAAATATGTGTGCCTTGATTATTTTTTATCATTAGAATTAAATTTAAATTTGCTGATTATGATTTGTCTTTGTCTAATGAAAGGGTCAGTAGGCCTCTTTAATCATAAATGTGAAATCATATTTTAATTATCTAACATGTAGCGGTATAATTGCTATTTATTAATGTGATTTGTTTTTGTTTAATGACAGGTTCACTTGTCCTAACAATAACAATATAAAATAATAATTAAACAACCTTTACATTTTAAAAGTTTCTATTTAAATGTTATTAAAACAAAACTATATTGGACATTATAAAACTAGTAAAAGTAACTTTTTTTTTGTTTTAAGGGTCATTTTACTTTATACACTTATTAAAATTGAAAACAAAAATAATCGGCACCGGTGATCGGCCTAATCGGCAACAAATGATCGGCATCGGACTAATCGGTAAAATAGCTGATCGGCCCAGCTCTAATTAAAATTGCCTCCCACGATGTGAATCGGCCACACACTAATAAAATACAGGTAAACATAACTGCAATTTTAACAATTAATAAAGGTTCATTAAAAGTACCAAATCACATCCACCATACTATTAGTTTTGATATTACCTACCTGGTGATGAATTTACTTTCTCATCTTGTGTCAAGTTTTGACTTTCATTAACACTTTGGTTTGGACTAACATAGTTATTATAGCTATCATTGTAATTGTAGCCATTTTGTTGGTTGTTCTGGAAGTGGGTTGGTTGTCTATCATATTCATTCACACTAAAACAAAAATAAATAATTTGAAAGTAGTCTGGTGAAATAAACAAACTAAATAACTGTATTGGTTTGTATATGTATCTGAAATGGGGATTTATATAAAAATGGTAAAGCTAATTTAGTGTTGCTCAGTCATGGAAAAAAGATTACACAAGAATAGGTTTTATACTTGCATTGATAGTAAATAATAATCTCCAACTAACACAAGACCTGGCTTTACATAACATATTCCTTTACTTTTAACCATCTTACTAATATTATTTCACTTATGATAAATCTCTATAACGAAAACCTCTTTCCACTTTATGAAGTAATTGTATTATATTTGGAAGAAGGTATAGGAAACGTGGATAGAAACATATAAAAGTGGACGACCACAATGGCTTTTACAACAAAAAGAAGAACACAGTTCACACTTTAAATTGCTGTCATTGGACAAAGAGGTAATGGTTGCCTCTTAAAGAAAATCGATTGTTACCGCCCAATCCCCCGACCTAGGTTTCATTCTATCGGAACTCATCAAGGAGGAGTGTGAAACAGCAACACAACTTCCTAAAAGAGGGGGGGGGGGAAGGGGGGTAGCAAAAATGGAAAATTGCAAAGACTAATAGGACACACAGATAGGAATATGTAAAAGGTATAACATAAAGGATAAGCACAGGAAAAGGACATTGGATGCGAATGTAAAGTGTGAACTGTGGTGTTCTTTTCATTGTAAAGCCATATTGTGTTCATCCTTTTTTTATGTTTCTATCCACCTTTACTATGCCTTCTTTCAATTATAATACAATTACCTCATAAAGCGAAAAGAGGTTTTCCTTATAGAGATACATTAAGCCAAACATAAAAACACACTGACTGCTACTGGCTTTGTAACTTACAAAAGTAGTGGGTGGAGATTCATTTTACAAACCTAAATATTTCTAAAATAGTTCACAGCTTTTGCCTGCTAATTTAAAAGTATTTCATCTAATGTAATTAGAAAGTAGAAACGGATCTATTAAGTGGACTGAATTGTGACAATCATTGATAATGAGCTGAAATAGCCCTGGAATTCAATTTACTTAACTTCATTTCAGCACTTCAGTTTAAAATGAAACATAACTTCAGTCGTATTAATTGATTCCGTATTGACCCAAAAATAAATCACCCCTGAATATGAGCTGCACCCTAAAAATTTGATCCCTTTGAAAGGAAAAAAAATGTCTGGAAAAGATACATTAAATTCTTATCACAATAGAATAAAAGTAGCCAAGAGACAGCAACCAAAAGTCTCTAAAAACAAGTTGTAAATGTAGTTGTAGCAGCTAATAAGGGTTTGACTATTTCATTATGTCAATATTTGCTCAAGTTAATTTTATTATTAGATCAAGGTCCAACTTTTCTTAAATAACATTGTGAAGCTAAGCAGTTATGAGCACTATCTGTTGTGGAGATTATAAACTATTTCAAAATATATCGATATAACTACATACAGTTCTCAAAGGTACAGTATTATTTGTTAAATATTACCTAAGAGTGTGATTATAGGCTTCACTAAGGTTTTATTAAAGGCTATTTTTGGGGAAAAAGTTACGGCCTTTTTTCAGATCAATATGGTATGTATATTAAGGGCTGTTATATGTGGTTTGGAATGTTTGGGACTTGCCAATCCCCCCTGAACCCAGATCTTATCACCGAAATAAAGCCTATCACAAACATGATGGGTTTGACTTTACAACCACCGATGCAGGTGTGTTATGTTTAAAAGAACATCATTGTGTTAGCTCAGTACCTTCTTTGTTGCTCATCCAAATGTGAAAAGTCCATATCAGCAATACGATCGGCCAGATGAGATTTTCCCAATTTGGAGGCGTACTTCATGGCTAGCTGCACAACTTGAGGACCTTGCATCAAACTGCACAGTTCCACTGCTCGAGCTTGTTGATCTGAGCGGCATGCCAACTGAAATTACACAATAATTTGATGACATCATTTTGCACTAAGTTTCTTATATGTACATATTTTATTAATAAGTATAAAAAAATAGTTATTTTTACATATGTGAGCAAAAACAAATAGTATTAATATCCTTTGTTATAATTTAGCCATGCACAGTTTCAAAAAAAGATAAAATATTATTTATTTTTGTTAGTGACAAAAAAAAAGTTTGTTAAAATAATTAAAATTAATTTGGAAACCTTAAGTTATTTTTAGAAAATATACATTCAACTTGGTCCTTTACACAGTAATAATTAGTAATAGTTGTAATCTATTACACTATTCATGAGTCTAATTTAACAGAGTTGTTAGAGCCTCTGTGAAAAAAAAATAGCAATTTCTTTCACATTCAAGGATAATATTTGTCTTTCACTTTCACAAGGATAAAATTTATTGTTTTTCACATTCAAGGATAAAATTTAATGTTACAATTTGCTAAGTTATCATTACATAATTGATATTATTGTTTGAGATGGCCTTCCACTGGTAGGTCTAATTATTATAATTTTGTGTTACATTTTGGTTTTAATTAGTTTTAGTGTTAATGGCATTGTATCGAGTGTTGCCAGAGTATAGATAACTTGTTAGAACTGTATGTGTGATATGTTCTCCCAGCTGGACCCCATTTGACCAATCATATATAGGCTTTGCAATATACATTTCACATGGGAATATAATTTAATTAATAACTAGCCATTGAATACTATTCTAAATGATGAGAGCAGTTCACAGTTTTGACAAACTATACTTACTCTGGCTACAAGCCAGAGCTAGCCATTGCATGGAATTATTTGAATTCGGGACTCATAGATAGAATTAAGACTCGAATGTGAATATAGAGTTGGGTTGAATACACTATTTTACAAATACAAGTCTTCAATATAACTTTGAAATGTGTCAAATTTGAATCCTAATCTAGGAAATAGTCATGAACCTCAAAGGAAATAATAAAAAAAATAGTAGCTAAATGTTAAAAAAATCCTTATAATCCTTTATTTGTTCATCAGGAATGGACACTCAAATTCTCGAATCTCTCAAACCCTTGATATTTGAGGATATTTCTGATTTGAAACACTTACTGAATGTATGAATGTTATTATAAATGGATTATAAGAAAGAATGTCAACATTTAGTTACTATTTCTATCTTCTAGTATTCCATCATATTTCCTTTTCCTTTTATGTTTATAATTTTTTCCAAGATTCGGATTAGAGATTTGGGGTTTAAAAGTAAATTGGAGATTCGGCTTCATAAAATAGTGGCTTTGACCCACCTCTATTATTAATAACATTTATACATTCAGTTTAGTATTAAATTAATGGTCTAGAGTCCGATTATTGAAATTGTCCCATAATTATGAATAAAATAGCTTCAACTGCTGTTCGGCTTATTTTTATTTTTTTATTACAATAGCCTACTCAAATTAGGAAATAGCACCTAAGCAAATATTTCCTAGATCCATATTGAAAAGTTTCTTCCTGACACACTTCAAGGTAAAATCATGTTAAAGTGAAGAAGTTTCTCCAGCAGCTTTCAGGCGGCAGGGTTAGTTGCGCGCCAGTTCAAGTTTGGATGGTTCGGTCATAGTTGGATGTATTGATGTTGTATCCTCCCCCCTACCCCAATGTTTCCAGTACGCTCTCCTGGCTAGTACTGATTTATTTATTCTTTCCGTTCTCATATTTACCCACTAAGTCTTATTAATAATTAATGTGACAATAATATAAAAAAAATGGGGTGTGGCTGTGTCATGGACACGGCCGTGTGTTGTACGTGAATACGTTTATGTAACGGGTTATATTTTTTAAATAAAATATTTTTATTTATGTATTTAGGATAAAAGCAAGGAAACAAATAATTATTATATTAAAACTTAAACGAACATTGTAGCTTCTCCGAGTCAAAAGTTATACTAATTGCAAATCTCGATACGCAGCAAAATAACCTCAAAATGGCGGCGCTTCCCCCTCCACCGCGCGCGATGCGTCACTGTTCTCGCTTATCGTAATGAATTCTTTGATCCTTTAGCTATCCTGTGGTATAATTTAATTTTGGATGTAGAGGAAAGATTCGAGATTACAACACCAAACTGTATCCCCGATTTTGTTATCATTAGGTTTTTTGGTTGCCCCCGTATGGTAGCAAATTTAAAGACATATTCACATCAAAAAATAATTTCAGATCAAATAATATATTTTTTTGTATATTTAAACAAAAAAAAAAGGCATCAAAAGGCTGTATTTAATAAAAATAAATAGTGAAATTAAAATAAAGGATACACTTACTAGAAAAATATAGGCCTTGAAATTCCCAACTAAAACACACCACACATAATGAGTCATTTTTACTGTATATCAGGCCTCCTATCCTCCTTTCAATATATTTCTACTTTTAATATCGATTCAAGCCATTGACCTGTTGTATTTGAATATTTGAATCAAACAAGTGTGTTATTTGCTTGAACATTTCTATGCGAACCAGAGTATTTTACAATTGCCAACTGTTCTTTAATTGAAATATCAGACTGTCACTAAGGTTGAAAGCATAGCACTCACAGCAAACAGCTTGATAATGGCCTCTTTCGCAGCTTTTTCAAGGTCATTTGGATCAGGGATTGATGGGCCAGTTAGGGTTGACCTCCAGAATATCTCTTCTAACTGACCCCTCTCTGTTGTGACATCCCCTAACCCAACCTGCAAAGTAAAAACATATTAACAAAATGGAATATTACTTAAATTATTTAGACCTTAAGATTTAGACAATTAAGATTAGCTTAACATTTTGAATGTAAATGTAAACAACACTATCTGTATAATATTTGAAGCAGTATTTTGTTTACTACAAATTAAATTAAGATTTACAGGTCCAGTACTCCATAACATTTGGTCCTTCCCAGTACAAATGTAATTATCGATCAAAGATAAGTGAATTGTTGAAACTTAAATGTATGCTGTAAAACTCTCTCCATTGTTTTAAATTGAACCGTTTTTTAATATGGGATTCCGAAAAATGTATCATATGGTGAAATGTGGGTTTACCCTTTCACAGTGATGAATTAATGGCCCGAGGACAGGATGTTGTGTCTGTCCTAGTCTTAAGTTAAATTATAAGACATATGAAGCTACGACAGGCCTAGCCAGCCGGTAGTGGAAAATATATGGCTTGAATAAAAAAGTGACTCAGGCCACAGGCTGGAAACAGTGATGGATGTAAAATAAACGGTGAATTTAGAGAAGGAGTAACCACATTTGTGTGGAGAGAGAGTGGGAAAGCATTTAGGAAAAACCACCCTAATTACAGTCAACTGCGATTGAACCTCAATCTCCCCGTCTTTAGCAGTCTAGTCTATTGACCATGTGGTCACCAAACCGGATCTAGAAAAATAGTAATATATTTCTACAAGAAAAACCTCTTTTTACCTCCGGGCTACATTTTGCTATATTTGTAAGAAGGCATAGGAAAGGTAGATAGAAACATATAAAATAATCAACACAATATGGCTTTTACAATGAAAAGAACAACACAGTTCACATTTTACACTGCTGCCATTGGACAAAGAGCTAATGGCTGCCTCTTGAAGAACAGAGAACACACAATCTGCCGAACAAAGTTTAATCCTATCGGAACTCATCAGGAGGGAGTGTGAAACAACTGCAACTTCCTAAAAATGGAAACCAGAAAACACAAATGGAGAAAAAGGAAATTGATATAAAGAATAGGCGTGTTTGGTTGACCTGGTATCTATGTTTACGACCACAGCATTTTTGTGGTTTACTTGGTATTGATCTTAACAAGATGTTTATGACTGAGAGGATACCAGAGCTCGGTTTGGTAACAGTTTCCTTGACCAGACTTAAGAGTATGGTTACGACCAATAAGCCGAGAATTTGTGCGCCAATTTCAAAACAGCATAATTTCTTGTGTTAGATTTAATTGAGTATAACTTCATTGTCAATGGGTTTTAAGTTTTTGAAAATTAAAATGGGCAGCAATTACTATCTAGAAATACGAAACAGTAAGTAGGTACTTTAAAACCGTTTTGTTATGGCTAAAAGAGACTTAGTATTATATGTCCTGGCCACAGACAAGAAAGAAACAGACTCTCCACCTCAAGGGGTTTCGCTGAGCTACTTTTGCCAGCTTGAGTCCTTCAACACTGGGCTTTGCTATTGTCAGTGATGGGTGATTATAGGACTAACGCAGCAATCCTAGTGTTGAAGAACTCAAGCTGCCTAAAGAAGTGAAACCATTTTAACCTGAAGTTGAGTGTCTGGGTATTTCATTTGTCTGTCCCATAGGCCTATTTAATATTATATACATACTTCACGTTTTCTTAAGGTTATTTTTGGGAAGATATGTTTAGCTTGATATGTTGTGTAAATATTAAGCCAGGTCAAAATAAGCACCAGTCTAACTAAGAATAAAATTAAATAGATCATTTTCCGTCGATTTGCAGTACATGTAGTAGGATTACATAAATTCAATTAACAGCTGTTCGATCTACTCTACCCCAACCGCCATTTTGGTTTTAAAAAAATCTCAAAATCGTTTTCGCACTCCACCTTGGTCAGAACCACTTGGTCGTAAACCCTTGATATCAAGATGTAACCAAGTCAATCGTGAAATCTCACCTCAAGATAGCACACATTTGACAATAATCTCTGGAGGATGAAATTTTATAATTGTCAAAGCCATAAACAAAAATGTTAGTTGAAGTCCAAAAGTTTGTGAAGAATTGCACATTCCATAATATTTTTAAATATTTTACATGTTTATGGTTTTAGTTGATCTAGAAATATATATTTATATTCAAATTTTAAAAAAATTCTGGTTAAATATAAACAAAATGAAATAATAATCATGTTACAAGAAATTGATCTAAAAATAAATTCCTCCAATTGTAGAAGAATGCTTGTTTTTCTCTATGTGCCTATTCAGTTGACATGTGCTCACCTGAAGAGGTATCTCAACAACGGGTGGTCTTGGAGTTGTAGGCGGGTAGTGTGAGCCTTTACACAAGACCGCTCGGATATTCTGAAATTCTCACTCACACCCAAGATAAAGTAGTGGTCCGACTTGCCCTTCACCTTAAGAGGAAACATAAGAACATTTGTTTTTGGAAGGTTTTTTTAATAATGGTCTGCATAGTGTTGAGTAGGCAAACACTTTTCTGAAGGAATATCCCATCCCATCCCTCCCAGCAGCTGAAAACATTCCCAATACATGAGAATATTGCACTTACAAGTATTTTACCTCACTGATAAAAATGGCTTTAGCTAAGAGAGTATATTTAATAATACAAGAAACGTACTTAGGTGTTACAGTTACTTAAATTTGATTGGTATAACTTCTTTGGTCAATTAAATCAAGATAAAAATAAGAAACATAACTTGCAAGATAATTTATTTAAGGAAAACCCTAATTTATCATGAATTATGAAGTCAATTAAGACAGGTACAATAATATTTCTAAAAAATCATCAATGAAATTTTTACAATAATAATGTTCTGAAATTATTAAATTAGCAGGAAACAAGGAAAGAATAATAATCTGTGATGATAAAATATTTTAAGTAATACCAGGTTATAGGATTGGCTGATAAGCAAAATGAATAGCGGAAAATGGGCAATTTGACTAATTAGAGTTATTAATACCTTAAAATGTTAAATGTTAACAAAGACAATTAATAAATTGAATAACTTTGAAATAAAAAAAATTTATAGGCTATATGAAAGTTAAGACATCAAAAATAAGAGGTAAATTGGTATGGCATCAATAATGAACTTATTAGTTGAATAATTATATTATATATCAGTAAATTGTTTGAAAACAAGTTAACAAGGAAAACATGTTCTGCAATATCTAAAATATTTAAGCAGTGACAATAAAAAATTATTAATAAAAAGGTTAATTAGTTTGATTAGATTGTTATTCATGTACCTTACGCATGTGAAAAAGACATTTAACATTATAAAATATCAACATGAAACATATTAAAATGAAATTTATCACTTAACAAGTAACAGCTTTCACAAAATTATTAAAATAAGTCTAAACGATCTAATTGGTACAAACTTGTTATTCGAGTCAATTGTTTATAAAATTTGCCTGTGTTAAGTATCGAGATAATAGATTAATTTAAAGGAGATTTAATGGAAAATCAATGGATGTGTTTCATCCAAGTTATACTTTACTCTGTTTTGATATATTACAAATACAGGATAATATAAATAAGTACAAATTCCAGCCAAGATTGGCAACATTATATGAGGAGAGGAAACTAAAACCAAACAGATAAGGAACTTCACTTTATTAAAACTTTTCAAAACTTTCAATTTTTACTTTTTTTTACACTTCTTTCATATTAATCAATTTGTACTTATTTATACTTATTATTCTTTCTTTGTTTTCTGCTAATTTAATATTTCAGAACATTATTATTTTAACAATCTCACTATGATTTTTTTGAAATGTTATTGTACCTGTTTTAATTGACTTCATAATTCATGATAAATTAGATTTTTCCTTAAATAAATTATCTTGCGTGTTATGTTTCTTATTTTTTTCTTGATTTAATTGACCAAAGAGGTTATACCAATCAATTTAAGTAATTGTAACACATAAGTACGTTCCTTATATTATAAATTTGTATTTCTCCTTACTACAACTATAATGAATATTACTGAAATAAGAGAATATGGATCAACATGGCCCTAATTAAGAGAGTATAAATAAACAAAGTTGAAAATAACACTTAAGGAAGGGCATCCAAATACTCGAATCCTTTAGCATATTCGATATTTGAGAATTCAGGAAAATTTCGGATTCAAAACTCAAATGCTTAAAAAAGAATTCTTCTTTTCAATTTTTCAAGTGAATCAACGACTATTAAATTTATATTATAAGTAATTCTTTTAGCAAAAATAACATCACAATGCATGAAATGTTTTGTGCATATTTATATATATATATTTTTTGAATATGTTAATAATTAGTTAAATACACAATATGAAACGAAAAATGGTAGACAGTTTTATCATAGTTTTGTTTAATGAATAATAATTTGACTCATATTTATGTAAATAATAACATAATTTTTAGCATAAAATATCAGTTTTTTAGAAAAAATAACACCACTTTTCCCCTGACAATAACCCTCACCTTTAGCATGTCTTTAGTCATCAGTTAACTTACCCTTAATTTGAGGGATAAAGTCAAAATAAAAAAATGCCCCAAGGTATGACCTATAACATCTAAATATCATGTTTGAACAAAATAAACCTAACCCTTAATAGACTACAAATATATATAAAATCTTTCAAATACATTAATTTAGTCAAATGAACATACGTGAGTCTTTGTGTCCAAGACAGGCAGCCAGAAACCTTTTGAAGAAAGCATGCGAACGCTACCAGTGGAGTCCATCATAAAGGGAGTGCCTTCATCACTGAAGCCTATCCACTGCACAGTGGAGCCAGGGGTGAGAGGAAGAGGCTGCCAAGGACTCATATGTCCTCGTATAAGATTCATCACACAATAACTTACATTTTGGTCACCTGCCACACCTAAAATAACAAGTTTAAACATCACATGTGTATTTATAATGTGAAATAGGTTTCCTCAAGTTTCTCATGATAAATTTACGTTGTAGAGTAGTGTTACTATGCTCCCTGATAAAAGTAATGTTGCTAGCAAAATAATTAAGTTTGATTGTTTGTGGTTGTGAAAAGTGAGTGTTTCTTTCATAGTAGCAAACTCTATGGGAGTTAAGTTAATGCGTAAACTTTTTATTCACCAATTTATTGAATGTATCATCAAATACTGAAAATATATCTACCCATTATGTATTATTTTATCCCCCTTTCCCAAGAGCATACAGCTCCATTACAGTTAGGACAACTTGTGGTTTCAGAAATTATTGTGTGTGTTCTTCAATTATTTACTACCCTTTGCCAAAACTAATTTGGAGTGTAATCCCACATAAGATTTTAAAATTTAATTGACACCCTAAACTAAGGGACAAATATGTTTTATAATGTTTAAAAGTCTTATTATAATATATGACCTATACTTATGAAATTTCAAATTGATATTCAAACCAAATAGACACTATATTTTAATGCTTATAATAGAGGTTTGATTGGATGGCAACCAACAAGACCAATTTCTCAATATGAATCAAAATTTGGATATTAAAAATATTGTTTTGTGTTGGAAAAAATATTATATGTTGCATTACTATATAACCTTAGGTATTTGAATATAATTTACAAAATTATACATTACTACATTGCAAACATGATTAACATATTTTGTCCTTAGCTAATGAATTAAGTTATAAACACAACATGTCATTTAATCATTTTAGATTTTAGTCATGTGAACATTAATAATTATTGATGTTTATATCAGCATAAAATGACAAATAATTCACATGAATGTGTATTTTTTTCTTTAAATATGTTGATTGACAAAGCTTTGTAATTGTCAAATTTGTAATTTTACTTTTGAAATGAAGTTGAAGCTGTTGAATATTCAAAGTGAAGTCAAAGTTTTTAAAACTTCACACACCTTTTAATGATAATATAAAATTTTGTAAAACTAAGCTAATAGCAGTATTTGAGTAACTAACAACTCTTTTAACTGTTTCTCTTACCTATCCCAACGTGACAGACAACAATGAGCTTGTGTTTGTGTCCGGCCAGACACAACACGGGACCTGGAAGTGCGACCACTTCTCTCTGACTACCGCACAAAGTCCATATCCTCAGCATGCGGGTATCTGTGGCCGCTGCGAGCCAACCTTCCCCTAGTGCTACACACAATGCACCCTCCCCTTCGGGCAGATCCACTTGCCATTCTCGAGTCCCATCCCAGCAGTTCAACAACACACACACAAGCTTGCTGTAACATGAATCATAATGCAACTTGAGGAGGATGGCTGCACACCCATAACATAACATTAGCCGTTAGGTTGATGGGTAAAAATATTCCATAACAATAAAAAATAGTTTTCCCTTTCCTTTAGGAATCAATAAAAGATCAAATTTGTCAAACATGTTAATACAAAATTTTAGGTTACTTTAAGAGTTTAGTTGATAGCCTCTGAAGAGATAAATCACATCAGCAAAAGCCTCTCCAATAGAAGTCATGTCAGCACCACCTCTTAATAAACATTAGTAGTAGACACAAAATAAAATTTCACAAGTCTCTGTGGCTCAGTCAACCCTACAGTTTTGTCAGAGCAATCATTACTTTAAGGCCCACCTCCCCCTATCCTCACCCATCCATAGAACGGGTAGGGATTAAGAAAATAAAGGTTTAAATAGCAAACAAAACAAGCTAAATTCCTTTTTTCTCAGCATCAATGCAAATTTGGGATATTTTAAAATGGTATCGTGAAAAAAAAACCTTTGTGGTAAAATGTGCATCCGAAACTCATTGGTTTGTAAGAGCAAATGGCACAAAAACTTTAGTATGAGGCTTTAAGGAAATTCAAAATGTGTTACAGGACTTGTGTGAGGATTCTTCCATGAAACCAGCCTTAAGCTCAAGTTTCATAATTTTGAAACAGCTTTCCTTCCTGTCTTCCGGGAAGATATTCTATAGAGGGCCAGTAAGTATAGCAACAATTTATATAAACAAACTCTCAATCTTGTAGCAGACACCAAGAAACTTCAAACATTGGAGGGGTTTTTGAATGAAAAAAGGAATGAATTCAAAAGCTATGAAAGATCTGCTTTGATTATTTGTGGATGTGAAACACCAAAGTACCCAGAGAAAGGGTAAGGTGTTTGCAGATGAAGATCGAGGTATTGAAGACATTATAGATTCAAGGACAAAATTTATAACTTGTGTGTTTCTAAAAATCATTGAGGGCCGTATGCAAGAACTTTACTAAATGGATACCTAGTGAACATTAGCGTGGGTTTGCTTGTGTCATCATAGGTTAGTGTGCTCGGTACCACTATCAGTCCACTAAGCATTCACTAATATTCTTGCATACCACCCTGAGTCATTGGTAGCTAACTTGGCAAGAAGGAAGAAAGCCTAGGAGGTACCTACTGAAAAATAGCTTTGAAATGTTGTCTCTTCTAATTTCACTTAAGGTGGCAAACCAATATACTACCAAGTTAAATTAAGCACTGTGAAGTGATGTTATTGACAAGGAAGAGTATAGGGCTTAGTAAAACTGTAAAGTTGTATGGAGTAGAGCTGAGAAAGGTACAGAGTAAAAAAATATCTTGGAAACGTAATTGAGGCAAAGAGTAGGAGTATAGAGGATATAATGAGAAGAGGGAAGCAGGGGGAGTTGATCTTTAAGTGTGTAAGAGATATGTTATGGAGAAGAGAAGTGCCCTTGGAGTGTAGTGAAGTAGCATATGGCATAAGTCATACTTTGTATCCAGAAACATGGACAAGAGAGACTATGAAAGTGGAGGCCATGGGAATGAAGTTTGAGAGGAGCATGTTAGCTGTCACGAGGAGAAACAAGATTAGGAATGAAGTTATCTGGGAAATAGTGGGGGTACAGGGAGTAAATGAGATAGTAGAGAAAGCAAGGCTGAGATGGTAAGGTCATGTAATGAGGGTGGAAAAGAGAGGATACCAAATAGAAGGATGAAGATGAAGTATGTAATAAAAAGACCGTAAGTGAAGCCAAGAAAGAGATGGTAGAGGCAGATAACAGAAAGTTTGCAAGAGAGAGAAGAATGGAAGCAATTAAAAGAGGAAGAATGGTAGAAGTAAAGGAGGAGCCATTTTAATAAACTGACCTATCCAATGGCTGGAAACAGTTGATGATGAGTATGTTCGTAATTAAAATAAATACAGTAAAACCGCAAGTAACTGAGCTGCCAAATAAAGGTTTTACATCAGTAATACCTTTATTTGTTAAGATATACAAATAAATAAAAATATCAAAAGAAAATTTCAACCTTTTTTAAGAAACGAAAAATTTAGTTTTGTTGTGTATTTGACTTTGTTATAGTGACTAACCACATTTTAATAATGTATGTACATATACAAAAAATACTATTCTGTAACTATATATGTTATTCTTGGGGTAAAGTGTTCGCCTCAGGACATGATGTTAGTGGGTTCAAAACCAGCTGAGTTCGACAGATTTTTCTTGCGCAGTAAAAATCTGTAGTACAACTTCCTTCATAGGGGAAGTAAAGCTATCAATCCCATTTCAACTGTGGCATTTAAAAGAACCCTGGAAGGTATGTGAAAATATCTTACCCGGAATAATTTGTAGGCCCTTTTGTGCTTTTTCATAGAAATTATCTTGTCCCGACATATTCAGTCAGTTCAAAAAGTGCAGGTTAAATACCCCAAAAAAATAAAATAAAAATATTGTTTTGTCACTTCTATACTCAATTAATGAAAATGATTTCAAAGAAATGCACTAGCATTTGCCAAATGAAAGGTGTCAACAATTAAGAAAATGAAACATATGGTATATGCTAGCCTCATTCTTCTGAATATGAGTCAAACATACTAGCTCACACAACTAGCTCTGTCAATGATTCAAGAGCAGTTAAAATTACGAGTGCACGTTGTTAAGACAAGCATTAGCTTTGAGTCAGTTTGTATCGCTATTTATTTTTGTCCAAACCACATAGACCTAAAAGAGTGAAGCAATGTGAACAGTGATAAAAGAAAAAAGTGTGAGGCTTGGATAAAAAAACAATATTAGTATAAACCCATAAAATATGAAATAAGAAAAGAAGTCATTGAATAGGTTGAACAACCAAGAAAATGGCATTGAACTTAAATGGTCACATAAAGAAAAGAGATGAGTATAGACTCTCTTGGTTCAGGAAGAAGAATGGAATAAGACCAGATGAAAAGTGAAGAGGAGGTGTAGATATATGAGACATGCAGAAGGTGAAGTTATTTACAGGGGAAATGTGGTTGTTATTTTTCTCAAAAAGCGACGATATTAAAATCTAAAAGCGGCAATATTAAAAGCTAAAAGCGATGATATTAAAAGCTGAAAGCGATGTTATTATTCATGTAAATCTGAGTAGAATTAGTATTAGTTTAAAAAAAAACTAGGACAAAACTGTCTGAATTTTGCGTTCATATTGTGTATTTAACTATTTTTATTGACATATTTGGAGAAAAATCAAATATAAATACACAATATCTCAATATCATTACCTTTTGAGTCTTAAGAATAGCAATATCGAAATAATTGACTATCAATAAGTTAGGTTTAGAACAAAAAATAATAACACCGAAACATGTTGTCATAGAAGACTTAACTACTATCAAATAAAGAGAAGGTAATAAAGATTAAGAAGATATAATTTTGCCAAACATGACTGCCTGTAGCAAGGTCCATATATATTAATGTCCTTGTTTGAACCTAGCGTGAAATCTTTTAAAAGCTGAAAACAAAAAACTGATCTAATGAAACTTAAGTATTGTAATGTGTAAAAGTAGAAATCGTGATTTTTAATGTTAACCTCAGAAAAAAAAGCCTAAGTATCCTGAAAACACTCATTTTTCCTGTGATCTGTTTAGTACCTATAAAATAAGAAAAAGCTGATAGTATCCATATAAACGGCAGCCCAGGCATAGCACTATTTCCAGTGTTACTGCATTGAAAATTATATTTCATGACACGGTATATGCCAAATTACAAAGAAATTGTGTTTATTTAAACAAAAAGTTTAAATTTGTGCTATTCGCATGAAAACAGTCGAATTCGAGTTAAAATTCGTGTTATCGCAAATGCAAATTTTGCATGTCCCTATCATTAGAGATAATATTGTAGAAAAAATAGGAAATCAGGATTTTTTTAGATATCATGTAGTGAGAATATAGTTTAGTGGAGATGGATTTTAACTAACTGATCCATTCCAAGAAATGGAAGGAAGTTGATGTAACATACCTTGCTCCTCCATCTTCTGCCTCACAAGCCAGTACAAGTGCATGTTGCGTTAGAGAGGCAATGTGGTGATGCATGTAGTTCTTTATATAAAGAGCATGATGGATAGATGTATCATGAAACTCAACATCAATGACATCTTCTGGCACACTAGAGCAACGGACAATGCCGACAGAGTTCCACACCTGTAATAGCCATGACAATAATATTGCGGAAAATATGTTAAAACTAGAGATGGGACAGTCAACTTCTCGATTCCCTCAAATTCTAAAGAATTCTAGAGATTCGAGATTCGTAAAAATTTCAAAAAAGTATCTCAAATGCTTGACTTGATTTGACAATTTGTAAGCATTTGGTAAAAGGCATTACCGTATATAGACTTGTGTAGTTGGGAGCATAACCAAATCACACACACAAAAAAAAGCCTTGTATTAATATAGTTAATTTACAAAAAAGTGGTCTCTCTTTGTTATTTAAAACAAAATAGCATTTGTCAGTGGCACCAAGTCTTAACCTACACGTTTTAGATTGAATTTTAAATATTTTTGCTTTTACTAAAAAGTAAAAACTGTACATTTAAAAGGATTCAAATTTGGATTCAAGAAATATAGTATATGGCCCCATCTTTAATTAAAATTGATATATACATAAAATGAGAAAATCGACTTAATTAATTAATATCCTGATAAAAAAACACTTCTTTTAAAATAAATGCTAAATGATGTGAGGATTTTATTTAATTAATGCATTAGACGGCTTGTTTATTAATGGCCTAATCTAAGGGATGGGAATTATAAGGGTAATTTAGAGGAAATCTAATTGTGTTAGCATGGGAAGGGGTTGGGAAATCTACATTAATTCACATGTGTAAAAAAGTCTACAGTCTACTTTTTTTTAATTCATGGAAGGAGGGAGTCAATTTAAGAATATAATCAGTAAGATAGGTCAGTTTTTTTTAAAAAATTGATGCCTTTCAAAAAATGTTAAGGGTATTTTAGAGTAATTTAGGCTTTAGAAGTTATTTGTTACTGGTAAATAATGGAATAAGATATGGGAAAGAGGGAAAAAAACGCATAAAAGGGAACCAACCAAATATGGTTTTTACAATGGGAAAATTCACACTTTACATTTCTAACAATGAGCAAAGAGGTAATGGCTGCCTCTTGATCCCTTGACATAGGTCTCATTCTAACAGAGCCTATTGAGAAGAAGTGGGAAACGCATACCGCAACATTCTAAATTAATCTACATTTTAGTTTTGAATATCGAATTCAAATTCAAATCCTAGCAAATTGTTAGAAAGGTTAACGATTTACAAATACTTCACACAATATAGGCCTTAACTGTAAATTAGGATGGTTTTTCAATCATGCTTTAAAGTTTAATCAACCCCAACCACACCTCAGAAAATATTTGTTCAAATTCAGTCAAATTAAGCAATCTAGAGTTGAGACTCATATTATGTTAATCAATCAAAAATTATAGAGTGAATTTTTAGTTCTTTTAAAAATGTTTTAGTGTAAAGTGGTTAGGGTTTTTTGCCTTTAAACTGTCGGCCATTTTCATAAATATATAGTTTTCCATGTTTATTTTGTTAATTTAATCTTATTATAAAACACCTTAATTCATTGATTTACGGTATATAAAGGCTTGCAAGTGCCATTAAAAGCATGTTTCCAATTGTCTATTAAAAGCTTAGCCTAATATATGCTAGCATAACTTATTTAAATTTGTATTAACATTATTTACTAGGAATTATAAAATATATTACACAGCTACAAACAAAAGAACTACAGTTTGAATAACATTATTATTTACTGATTAATGATTATTATATTTCATATTTTGACTAAAACAACATTTTCACAAGATTTTTATTGTAATTTACCAAATTCCTGACTTATACTGTTTTTTCCCGATCACTTCAAATTTCCGGCTAATTCCTGTTTTCCCTGATTTTCCTGGATGGTAGACACCATGTAATAAACCATGTAATAAAAAATTACAAATAAACAAACAGATTAGGACCTAATGCTAGCAACTTTAATCATCAATGAAGAACTACAAGTGAAAAAAAATAATTAAAATATTTAAACAAAACTACTACTAAAAAAAATAGTAATATAAGATCTATGGAGGAATGAAAAATGTAACTACTATATTTTTTTTAAATCAACAACTCGTAATCAAAATCGATTTAAAAAACAAATAATGAATTATCAAAATGTTATTTGATTCTTAATACTTGATAGTACTTACTGTGAGATCAGAATATCTGAATTAATTTTTTAAAAACAATATATTATGTCGAGCTAGCCAAACAATTTTATTGGTGCCGAAAATTTACGCTGTGAATAGTAGTTATTTTTAATAGAACCCACAAAAATATAATTTAAGGATAGCATGAAATAAATTATAGTACTTGTTTGAACATAGATTGTTGAAACAAGTTGAATAGTATGAATAAAGATGCTTGTTTAATCATCAGCAATTTCTGGTGATTAGACATAAATGGAATTAGTCAAGGTGGCTCACTTTACATTTTTATAGTAAGTGAAATGTATTCCTCTTTTCAGTAGATAATTTTTAATTTGTTATATTTATTTCGAGTTTGTTTGAATATCTAGTTTTTGAAGACTTTCAGTGAGTTTATTTAATATTTACAAAATTGTTCACGAGATGAGCTTGCGTTGTAATGGTCAAGTTCAAGTTTTGCATTGAGGGGGTTTAGAGTATAAGGCATGTTAGATTTTCTAAACCATAAAATGTATTATTTAAAATCTGAAAAAGTAATTTTTTTTATCAATTTATATTATTATGCTTTGTTTAAGAGGTGAAAGATTGGACCATCAAATCTGGTAAAATCCCAAATACTTGTCAAGATTTGGTGAATTTGAGGATTTGATTTGAGTGCCCCATCTTAAGCTTTGTTATGTATCAAAGAAGATATAGGGAAAAGTGATAGAAACAACAAAATGTACCTAAATAAGTGAAAAAAGGTTTTCTTTAACAATATGAAATATATTCTAAAATCTATTAATAGTTTACCTTAAAAAAGAGGTAATTACTAATTAGGGCTTAATGTGAACATCTCCCAACATAACCGATCATCTCCCAACCATAACCGATCATCTCCCAACCATAACCAATCATCTCCCAACCATAACCAATCATCTCCCAACCATAACCAATCATCTCCCAACCATAACCAATCATCTCCCAACCATAACCAATCATCTCCCAACCATAACCGATCATCTCCCAACCATAACCGATCATCTCCCAACCATAACCGATCATCTCCCAACCATAACCGATCATCTCCCAACCATAACCGATCATCTCCCAACCATAACTGATCATCTCCCAACCATAACCGATCATCTCCCAACCATAACCGATCATCTCCCAACCATAACGATCATCTCCCAACCATAACGATCATCTCCCAACCATAACCGATCATCTCCCAACCATAACCGATCATCTCCCAACCATAACCGATCATCTCCCAACCATAACGATCATCTCCCAACCATAACCGATCATCTCCCAACCATAACCGATCATCTCCCAACCATAACCGATCATCTCCCAACCATAACCGATCATCTCCCAACCATAACCGATCATCTCCCAACCATAACCGATCATCTCCCAACCATAACGATCATCTCCCAACCATAACCGATCATCTCCCAACCATAACCGATCATCTCCCAACCATAACCGATCATCTCCCAACCATAACGATCATCTCTCAACCATAACCGATCATCTCCCAACCATAACCGATCATCTCCCAACCATAACCGATCATCTCCCAACCATAACCGATCATCTCCCAACCATAACTGATCATCTCCCAACCATAACCGATCATCTCCCAACCATAACCGATCATCTCCCAACCATAACCGATCATCTCCCAACCATAACGATCATCTCCCAACCATAACCGATCGTCTCCAACCATAACCGATCGTCTCCCAACCATAACCGATCATCTCCCAACCATAACCGATCATCTCCCAACCATAACGATCATCTCCCAACCATAACCGATCGTCTCCCAACCATAACCGATCATCTCCCAACCATAACCGATCATCTCCCAACCATAACCGATCATCTCCCAACCATAACCGATCATCTCCCAACCATAACCAATCATCTCCCAACCATAACCGATCATCTCCCAACCATAACCGATCATCTCCCAACCATAACCAATCATCTCCCAACCATAACCAATCATCTCCCAACCATAACCGATCATCTCCCAACCATAACCGATCATCTCCCAACCATAACCGATCATCTCCCAACCATAACCGATCATCTCCCAACCATAACCAATCATCTCCCAACCATAACCGAATCATCTCCCAACCATAACCAATCATCTCCCAACCATAACCAATCATCTCCCAACCATAACCAATCATCTCCCAACCATAACCAATCATCTCCCAACCATAACCAATCATCTCCCAACCATAACCAATCATCTCCCAACTATAACCAATCATCTCCCAACCATAACCAATCATCTCCCAACCATAGCTGTAACAAGTTACAAGTGACAAATACATTGGATGATGTTACTCTTGTTTACTCCTTGTTTATTATATATAATAAAAGGGAGTTACATAAACAATCATCTCCCAATCATAACTGATGACCGTCTTTTTTTAAATTGTTTTCTTTATAAGTTATATGGAGGAGTTATTTTAAAATTCTATTTGGGGTTTGATATAGCCGTTTACCACAAATATAATTTTTCTTTAAATTTGGTGTCTTTATAAGCCGTATTTTTCATAATAATGTTTGCTCTTTGCTACCCCTCCCACAAATAGCAATTTTGCTTTATGTGAATGCATCACCTAGCTATTTGTACACTTTAAAATCTTCAATACACAGTTCCTAATTCAACCAAATAATAGGTTACTGTTTTAAACATTTTGTTTCATATCTTACTGCCCAACCGGCTATACACAGCTTACATTATGAGCACCGAAAGCAGAGGGTGTAAAACCACTGGGGGGAAGATATTTGGAAATGCATGCAGGAATATTTATTAGCATTTGCATGATAATATAAGGAACTCAACTAAATTTTCCTTCACAAATAACAGGGGGTCAGGAGGGGGGGGGGAGGAAACAAGTTTTGAGAGCATCCAAACTGAGCAAACATGTGATAAGTAAAAAAATCCCCATTTTACAACAAAAACCCTCATAAACTATGGTTTTCAAATAAACGTATGTATTTTGACAAAATTTTGCACAATGATTTAGTTTTTGTTTCAATAAAGCATTTGCTTTTGACATAATTTACAGGGGAAATAAACAAATCCAAAGAAGGGCGGATTTGTTAGGGAAGGGGGGGTAGATTCAACCAAGCAGGTGACAATGTCCCTTTGATTTTGTCACCATTGCCCCGGTGCATCTGACCTTCTTATTCCCAGAAACCTATTATATTGTGAAATTGATGCCATAGACCAGGAGTCACCAAACTCAAAGTAAAGGAGCTACTCTCATAATCTCAAATTGTTTGGCGAGCTGAACTTTAGGCTACCCTCTTCAACAATAAGTTACAATGGGAAGTGAAAAATAGAATTCTCGTATGAGATATCGAAAATGCCATTGTGAGCTACCGGTAGGTAACGATCAACTGTTTGGTGACCCCTACCTTAGACAAAGTAATCAGAGATGTGGATATGGGAAGAACAAGGTGGAACATAGCTAGTGGAATTTGCTGGGCATGTTCAAGGATGTTCTTAGAGCTATCATTACAATAATTATACTAAAGCTTCAAGTGTTACCATGAATCTGTGTTGCAGATGTTGTGGTGTGGCAGATGGCTGAAATGGTGGCTGAAGTTCAGAAATCTTAAGGCTCACTTTACTTTGAGCATCATCGTCATCCAAGTCATCTAAAATAAACACACTTTTATGAAGCTTTTAAAAGATTGAATACTAGTTTATCTTTTTAAAAGAATGATTTATTTCACTGTATAATTAATATAATTCACTAGATTATAAAATGAATTTAATGCAAGGTAGAGTCATCTCACAGAAACAAGTTATAAAGAGAATGTAACTAATACAAAATAATATAATTAAAATAATATGAAAATTTGCTTTAATTTTAATACAGATTGGGGCAGAGGAACACGGCAATTTTTTTTTATGAAATAATGGACAAATTTATTGGTTTTATATTTAAGGATTACTATCACTAGTAACAACCATTGATGCCATTTTACGTTTTAAAAATGTTATCATTGAGATGTCTCCTTCCGTTCCTCACATACTGTTTCAGTCTTCCTTGAAGATTTCTCATTACTTTCTGGGTCTCTTATCCTGGAATTGCTGCAACTTCAACCCTTATTTTTTGTTTGAGTTTTTCAATGATTCTGGGTATAGTGACAAACATTTCACTCTTAAAGTAGCCCCATAGCCAGTAGTCGTCACAAGTGGTTAAATCCAGAGAACGTGCAGGTCACTGAACATCACCATTCCTTGAAACCACATGCACTTGAATCAATTGCCACAACACAGTCATTGTTGCCCTCGCTGTATGAGCAATTGCATCAACTTTCTGGAACCATGCGGTATTAAGATTAAATCCCCCAATGACGCAATGTTGTTTCCATTATGTTGTATTTCAATGTATCAATCTGATGTTATAGAAGCCGTGGCACCTCCATTATCTCCAAAAAAAAAAAGGGGGTCTATAACTTCAAATGATGCCACCCCCCATCAAAGAGTCACTCTTCTACTGTGAAGAGGACGCTAAGAGAGCTGTTTTGGACTCTTGGCCGCCCAATAGCGAAAATTCAGTTTGTTGACGCAACTCGACAATTCAAAATGTCCTTTGTCGGTCATAAGCAGAAGTTTTTCTATATCTTCCTAATCCATAATCCCAAGAAATTGTTCAGCAAAATGCCAGACGAGCAGCTAGATTCTGAATATTTAGATCTTGAACAACCACCATTTGGTACGGGACGGATGAAAGTTTAGAGCCAAGTGCAGAATTCTATGCAGGCTTCACAAAAACATGTTTAAGGCAATGGCTTGCTTTCTATCTGAAAGCCGTGGATTCTGGAGGACAACTGATCTCACATTTTCAATACACTCTGGTGTTCGTACTGTTGGAATAACACCCGGTGGGTTTTTTCACTGCAGAAGCACTTTTCCAAAAGTTCTGTACCCACAGCTTTATTGTTCTACTTCTGGGGACCAAGCCTTTGAAGGGAGTGTAAAATAGCTGCTGCATAGTGATAAAAAAGTCACAATTCTTGAAGTTTCTATGACGAAAGAACAATGCTCCATGCTTATTTAAATGGCATGCAACAAGCTAGCAAATGACCTCCCCCACTCCTCCAACCGGCGCAATCGCCATAATAATGAGAGTTGAAAATCATCAAGTTTCTCTGCCCCACCCTGTATATTGTTTATTCAAGTCATCTGCATATGCTGCACAAGTACAAAAAGTGTAGTCTGAGTAGAGTTTTATAACAAAATTAAAGTGTATGAGTGACTATAAATAGCCTTTTAACAAATACACTTAATCATTTATAAAATGATCAAGATATTTATGATTGTTTTCCATATGACATTGGTGTTGGTGTGGTGAGACTTGGGGAGAGGGACAGAGAGGCAAGTTAAAAATAACATTTCCTTATTGGGCTATTTTTAGATCAATATTGTTGTTGGAATTCTGTCAGTCCTCTGCTTCTTCCTTCAACTCCCAGAATTGTCTTCTTCCCCTCAAGTCAGCCAATATTTGAATCCTCCTCCTTCCTAAGCCTCTCTTTCCCTCAACCTTCCTTCTATGACGTTGTGCACAAGACAGTTCTTCCTAAGGATGTGTCCGATCCAGTTTGCTTTTCACTGAAGAATCACATCCAAATTTGTTCTCGTCTCACCCACTCTTCTTAGGATTTCATTTGCCAAGTTTCTACTCCATACAGAGTGATGATCCAATTGTAGCATATCATTAGTTTCTTCCTCAATCCAAACTCAACTTGCTGGTCAGCAGTAACCTCTTCTTGTTGAAAGTTTCCTTGCCCATGGTGATCCTTGACCTAACTGTCTTGATGCAGTAGTCATCCTTTGTCAGCAGACTTCCCAGGTACTTGAACGCTCTATGTTTTCTAGCTCCTGGTTTCCAATTTTGATTTTCAGCGGATCTTTATTTTTTGAAAACCCCGTTACTTTTAACTTATAATGTTGATCTCCATGCCATACCTTCTCCCTATCTCAACCAGCCAATCCATCATTTCCTATAAGTCTTCTTTATTTTTGGCCGGCAATGCTATATCAACAGCATGTTGTTGTTGTTGTTGTTTTGTTGGATTTTTTGTTGTTTTTTGTTTTTGTTGTTGTTATTAGCACCACATCTTACTACCCATTCGAGTTGTGCGCACTTACGCTAATGTGTAATGGTAGGGTGATTGTGAGATGAAACGGAGGACCTACAGTTTAACCTGAGATCCGAACCACGGAGGAGGCCTAGCATTCCACACATTCACAAGTTGTGATTAATACACGAAACCGATGTAAACTTCTTCCTTGATTTCCAGCACTATTTCTGGAATTATTCTCAACATACTGATAATATCTCTGGTTCCTTTTCTGAATCCAAATTGGTTTCTTCCATCACACTTTCTATTTTCTGTTCTATTCGCCTGTTGTCATCATTGGCTTTGTTCCCTTGACAAAAGGGTTTTTCAGGGAAAAGCTAGTGTGGCAGTTTTCCCTTTTCCTATCCACACCGCGGCACCACAACCGAACTACCCCTTCACGTGGTCATGCGCATGGCTGTTTGATTTTTAATCATCTCGAGCATCATTTGCTCTGTGCCTCAAGTCGATCCTGATACCACTGCTGCCCGGTACTATCCATGTAACCCTGTGCGATTTCTTAATCTGATATAAATTAATTTTCTAAATAATAAATATGATTTAAAACATTTGCATTGTTAACTAAATTTAGTTATATAAATAAAACAATTAAAACAAATAGTAAAACAATTACAATGTATAAGACACATTAATAAACATAAAATAATCTTATAACATAATAATTTTCCTCTAAAATCCCTAATTATCTCTTTTTAATATTAAAATACTATATAAATTTTGATTCTCTGTGGATAGGGTCATGATAAATGTATTATAAGTTATTTTACAAATAAATTCCTTATCTATTAAAGAAAAGTTTAATATTGATTCAGTTTTGATAACGATGAATGTTTTATTAGTACAGTGGAGCGTCGTTAATCCGGATCGATCGGGACCGGGACCCATCCGGATTACTGAATTGTCCGGATTTTCAAATGTGCTTTCAATAACTGGATACATACGTAATGTATTGACTAGAGGATACATGACGCTCGGGAATCTACTGTATTGCAAAATAGAGGCTGAAGGCTTCGAAAAATACAGTACACAAAATACTTTAATAAAGTATATTGAATAAGAACATATAAATTATGTAATTTAGGTTAGTAACTCTACAATACTTTTTAGAAAAAAAACCAAGAATCTACAGTAATTAATGGAAACTTACTGGGTAAAAAAGTCCTTAATTGTTTTTTGTACAAGACTTGACCTGCTCTCACCGCCAATCCGGATTTGCGACGCTCCGGATTTTTGACGTCCGGATTTCCGACGCTCTACTGTATATATTTATGTGATTTATTCTGTCCATGACAAAAACAGAAATTTCTAAGGCACTAGGTGAGCCACATTTTTTTTGTCCCATGTTTAACACAATAGTTATTAATTTGAGAGATAGATATGAGAAAGGCTTTCAATTAAGTGCAAATTACAACTTTAAACATGGATATTGAGACTGGAATGTTTGAATTTGTGTGTCAATACTCTATTACTGAGCCATCTTTGGCAATTATTTGTTTAGTCTATACTCTACATGTGGTGACAATTACAAGTAAACAGTGGCCGTAGTTACAAAACAAACCAGGGTGGCTCAGGGGTAAAGCATTGACACACGAAGAAGAAGATTCTGGCTCTTATTTCTATGCCTAAGACACTGTTATTCATTTGATGAAAATAATCATAGAATAAGGACTGATCCTAGGAGTAACATTCGTGTATGATTAATACAAACAAATTAATTAGGAAAGTAGTATTTATAAGAAGTACAGTCAGATTACCATTAATATAAGAGGGGACTAAGAAATTACAACAAAAAAAATCACAATAATTACATTAATTAATGAAGAGTTTCCCCGTAGAATTTTTCAAGTTTACACTTAAATTATTAAATTTTCCCTTTTCATTGTGTAGGTATGGGACCTCAAATCTTAAAGATATTCTAGAGTCAAGAATTCGAGACTCAAATCCTTAAATAATATATACATTTTTTTTCTATATTTTTCAAGTGAAATTTGTTTTAGGGCTCTAAGACTGCTTATTGGTGGTTCAAAACCAATTATAATTATAGAATAAACTTAACAACCAGACCCCAGACCAGTAATTTAACACTTGACTGAATGTTATGATGAATGGATTATAAAAAATAATGTTTTTTATTTTAAATTATTCCATCATATTTCTATTTCCTCTTATTTTTATAATTTTTCATGAGATTTAGATTCGGATTGGAAATTCATGATTCGAAGGTGAATTGGAAATTCGGGTTCGAGATTCGGATTAATAAAATAGTGAATCTGACCCATCTCTAAATGTAATACCAAAGTTTAAACAGGATTTTCAAAATCAAAGTCAAACCTATTTAAATTAAACATTCGTAAATGATAAAACCATCTTGAACTGGGTCAAATTCAACGAGAGGTTGGATTGCCCACTTATTCTTTAAATTTAAGTTTCACCTTAAAAGACTTTAAAAAAAATTGCAGGTAAGCAAACAATTGAAAATTCACATCTTACGAAGTATTGAAATGATTCTCTTACAAAGTGTTAAGTTGATATTTATTAATTTAAGTGACTGCACAAGATTTGGTAAAAAAAAATGCCACAAATAATTTTATGACATGGAATCACATTTATGTTTAGATATGTATTCATTAAATATGTTGGGTTGGTACTACCTAATACGTTGGGTAGATCAATTTCATTCGCTGGGTGTGTTGACTCTGCTTTTATCTTGTCCAGAGAAATTACGTTTTCATCATCATCGTCATCATCATTTATAAGAGGCTCAAAAGGTATATCACTATTCTTCACAGAGTGTTTCTGGGTAGTAAGTTCTGCACTCTAAAACATATTCACAACATTTAGTAATACTATTTAAAAGTGTTAGATAACAAAATGAACAAATCTATTGGTTGAATAATGTGCCTTTGTGTACCAAATAGTTTGGGTTGATTAAAATCCAATTCCTCAACTAAGTTGGTAGTGCAGCTACTTACTGAACTAAAAAAGCAGGTTAAATTCCTAGCATGGCTGAAAAAAAATTATTATTGGTGAAATTGATGGATTGACATGGGATTGAAATTAATGTGCAGGGCCAGCTTATTGGCTGGGCAGCTGTCTGGGGCTCGAGAGGGGTGGCAAACAGAGCCCCAACCTAACCTAACCTGGGTGTGATCAGAAAATAATCTCTAAAGCAAACCTAACATATCTGGGAATTATAATGGAGTTGCTAAGCATAATAATCGTTCACTTTTTTATATTAAATCAAATTTGACATATTGTTAAAGTTTTTAATAGTGAATAAAATAATATATAATGCCACTATTAAAAAGTTATTTTACATCCGCTAGCTTGATAAAATGGCACCCTTAATTGGTTTACAAAACATGTTCTTATAGTTTTCTTTGTAATTCTAGCCATTCTCGAACAATCTTGCATGTGAAACATTTGGAGTATGATTACCTTTGTGGAGTTTCCCTACAAATCATTTTCTTATCACGCGCAGGCTATGTTAGTTTTGGAGTTGCTAGGTTTGAGGATTATTTTCCTACCATTCTCAAACTACATTAGGTTTGGGAATTATTTTCATATTTTTCACCAGTTATATAGGGGGGCACCAAAAAGCATACCCACCCAAGCACAAAATAAACCTTGGGCCGCCCCTGGTTATGTAGAAGTTATTTTAAGTTATGTGCTGGTCTAATCAGCTGGTTCAGATAAAAGATGATAAATACCCCTAAGGGAATTGTGCATTGGAACATTTTTGAGGAAAAAAAAACTTTTTTATCAACCAAACTGATTCTAATTGTGTTTTGATTTCAAACAGTTTTTTTTATTTCCTTTAAAAGCTGTTCTAACTGATGAGATTAGAAGTATCAAATTTTCTTAACCTATTAACTGCAAGTGTTTGATTTTTTTATATTCGACTTAATAACTTGCTATAGATAAACAGGTAAATATTTCAATATGATCGAGTGAATACTTTCTAAACCAGAGGTGGGCAACATATTTTTTAATGTAGCCACAGGTGTGGCGAATGAAAAGTAAAATTCGTCACACCATGTAAAAATTAAGAAATTCTGTTTCTCAATCGAACATTTAAAAAACACACACTGTTTGAATGAGTTTATTCAAAATATGTTCACTTTGGCTACTCAGATACAACTGCCTTAAACGCAAATAATGAAAACTGTTCTGTTTAAAAATGTAAGACAATTTAATTTGAAATTTGACAATCCTTTTGTCTTACAAGACGCAGAAACATTGGCTGAATATCTGAACTTAATTCACATGATAATATGTTTCTAATGATAGCCAAGAAATGTAAAGTTACAACCAACATATCCTGTCAGGAAAAAGTTTATTTTACTGTGAGAGTTGGCAAACTCAAATTCACCACATTTGTATGTATAGCCAATTCGCCACCTTCGATAGGCGACTAGGTTGCCCTGACCCTGGTTCTAAACTATTAAATATTTACTATTATACATAAAAATTACATTTTTAAGTAGCAGTTTGTTTTATTCGTTTGCTTTTTATCTTAATACGAGGGCCATCCAGAAAGTAAGGTTACAAGGGCTCCTGAGGCCTGGGGAAATTTTTTGTTTCAAATTTGGCGCACCTGATGTGTAGGGGGATCTTAACGGTCAGTTTGTTTGGTCCCGCGTGTTTGTCGGCCATTTTTTTCAGTCACAGTAAATTCTTCCGATGGAGAGGTCGTCGCGCGCTCCCGCCACCTCCCGTCCGTGCGAGATCCGCGCTGTCATCCGTTTTTTGACTTTGCAGAACAATACCGGCGCGAATATCCATCGGAAGCTCGTGGAAGTTTATGGTAGTGATGTGATGAGTCGACAACATGTCACGAAGTGGGTTAGGTTATTCAGAGAAGGCCGTACTGATACTCACGACGAGGTAAGGAGTGGGAGACCATCAGTGATTTCAGACGAACTTGTGCGAAAAATTGAAGAACAAGTGCGAAATGACCGCCGTGTGACGCTTGACAACCTTCACGAAAAATTCCCTGACATTTCTCGAAGTCTCCTTGGTGATATTGTGTCGGAAAAACTTGGTTACAAGAAGTTGTGTGCGAGATGGGTGCCCAGAATGCTCACACCGGAGCACCGTCAAAATCGCGTCACCACCGCGCGTGCATTTTTGGATCGTTTTGTACAGGAGGGAGAAGCTTTTCTGGACTCTATCGTGACGGGGGATGAGACGTGGGTGTGTCACTACACCCCAGAGACCAAAAGACAATCACTTCAGTGGCGTCATTCATCTTCCCCAGCCACCAAAAAGTTCAAGACAACCCATTCAGCTGGAAAAGTCATGGCATCTGTTTTTTGGGACCGTAAGGGGGTCCTCTTGGTGGATTTTATGCCCAAAGGGACTACCATTAATGCAGAGGCTTACTGCAATACCCTAAAAAAACTCAGAAGAGCCATTCAGAACCGCAGAAGGGGAATGCTGACCCGGGGAGTCAGCCTCCTGCATGACAACGCCAGGCCTCACACCGCGCGAGTTTCACAGGAGCTGCTGACATCATTTGGATGGGATATTGTCACCCACCCACCCTATTCACCCGACTTGGCGCCTTCGGACTATCACCTTTTCACTAAACTAAAGGAGTTTTTGGGTGGGAAACATTTTTCCAACAATCAGGAGGTCGAGGAAGCTGTGAAGAAGTGGCTGAAAGAGTTGGCGGCGGAGGTCTATGACACTGGCATACAAAAGCTGGTGCCCCGACTACAGAAATGTCTTGATCTCGACGGCGATTATGTTGAAAAATAGTATAATATATTTGTGAAGTATCCTGTGAATTTCAATTAAATACAAGCATTTTTCGATTTTAAATAAATGTTGTAACCTTACTTTCTGGATGACCCTCGTATGTTAAGGATTTGAATGCATTTCAAATTAATGGCAGATTTGTTATGAACCATTTGATTTTTGGCTTTAGGAGGTCATGTTTTTTAAATAGCTTGATGCACATTTAATGATGCTCATAGTTTTTAAACATCACTTTGCATAAGACATTTTTGTGAAGATATATGCAAAGGGATACATCCTTAGGGGCCACAGGGGCCAGGTCCGACCAACATTTTTTCAACATTCTTTTGACATAAAAAATTATTTTTTTCTTTCTTTACTTATACTTTAACATATTTTGTATATTAATATGAAGTGGAACAGTTCTTTACACACAGTGAATTATTGGATTCGTTTTGCAGTATCCAGGTCAAGATTATTAATTCCCCACTCTAAACTTCATGAAAGTATTGTACTCTAGAGTGACCGAATATAGAAGCTCAGCAGGGCCAGCTCTGATGGGCCCTTTCAGAGAAGCCACACCCAGTGTGAGATGTTTCGCAACATTAAACCCCCTACCATTCTGGAGTAAGCTTTAACTAGCAAATAGGGCCAGCCTCAGCTGGCCCGTTCTGTGATAAATGGGGTCTAAATTTTGTTTTTTCGTCTATGTGTTTATGTTTTAATGTGGTAAGAACCTATGGTCCATTCTACTCTTACTCTTCAGTACAGGTCTTATGGAGTGCGCAATTGCCAGATTTCACCCGCTCGAAACAGATGGGACAACTTTTACAGTAAAACTTAGCAAATTATACAAACTTATACATGCTATGGCAATCAATTTGAAGGTTGGGTTGTCAAGAATTGTGTATTAATCTGTTTATTATCATATTAATGCCGCTTTTAATAAACACTGTACACTGTCACCTGCGATGAATAGGTTGGAGATCGAATCCCTTCAAAGATGGTCTTCCCAAATACATAGGTTTATACAAAAATATTCCCTGTTTGCATGTTAATTTGTATGCACTTTTATAAACAATTACCTAATTGATTATTATAATCGTAAAAGCTAAAATTCAATAATAATAATAATATACAATAGTTTTATAAATTAAAATACCAGTAGTTATAAAGAGGGTGGGGAAAGTTCTAAAAACCATTCAAGGCAAATTTAAGCCTTCTCTGTAAAGTAAATAACATATTAGTTTAAACTTAAAAAATACCTTTATGCTTCATCACTCTCCCTGCACAAGGGTGTGGCTCCATCAATTGTGAAGTAGTGTTTAGTGGATGGCCCAGGTAGCTCAGTTTTATGAGTAAGAATAGGTGGACTTATGGGTGGAAGAGATGACACAGGGGAAAATGAAGATGATGAAGTTAATTTTATTAAAAACTGCTCTTTGTCATCTTGCAGCTTGTCCGCTTTCCACATGTCATTTTCAATTTTTTTGATGTGATTTACATAATTGAAACAGTTTTCTACAGAAACCTTTTCATAAGCAGCAGCTATTAAAGACCTCATATCTTTAACCTTAAAACTAGCTTCGTTCATTTTAGTAAATGTTTTAATTGAGCCCACATCATCTCTATAGGGTTAAGTTCACAATAATACGGAGGAAAACGAATTACTTGTCGATCCACCACCTTCACCATCTCATCCGCCTTGTATTTTTCAAATTGTGTTTGTGTTTCGAAACCAAATACAGCATTTCCCGTTTCAACATTTCATCAACAACATCAATGTTCTTTTGGATAAGCCACTCAGCTATTTGAACTTTACGCTATGATGTAGTCGGGATCACTACACACCTTCTGCTGTGATAGGCTGCATTATCGATTACGATAACAGCTCCTTCAGGTGTATTAGGGAGTAATTGTTCTGAAAACCACTTTTCATAAACGTTACCATCCATTTCGTCATGAGCATCTGCTGTGTTTTTCTTGAACAAAAACGTGAGCTCCGCACCTTCAACAAAGCCATTGCCATTTCCAGTGTGAACCATCGCAAAGTGTGGTCCCCGAGCCCATGATAACTTCAGTCCCGTGCTTAACCCCTCAAGAAATGCATGCCAAGAACTCTGAATGGTAGTATCTTTCCGCTCCTTGGAAACGCTATGTCCAACATTTACCCATGGTTCATCTGTATAAATAATAGGTCTACCTTCAGCTCTGAACTTCTTAATATCCTTTAAATACTTATGACGCCACCTAATAATGTTATCCCTTCCAATGAAAGCACTCGTTACCCCTTTGTTCGTACTTAAAACCCATCTCCTGCAAAAATCTGTATAAGGTAGTTTGTGAGAAATTTGACAGTGTGTCGGCTGCGTTTACCCTCGCTAAAATAATAGTTAAAGTAGGAAGCAAGTTGTCAAACAAAAACGAATGGACAAGACGACGAACACCACTCTGTACGATACTGTCGGATGTGTTCGTTCTTGAATTTTTTTGTTTCCCTTTTCTCTTTTGTTTTCTTTTTGAAGGAGTCCACAAAGGACCACATTTTTGTTCCTCCCTTAATGTGTAAATAATTCTTTTGGAACATTGCGTAGCTTTACATGTTTCCATAAATGCTTTGGTGACATTCATTGTCTTAGTAAAATAATTGAAAACGTTCATTACTATTTGACGTTCTTTGCTTCTCAGTATACCTAAGTTATGCACTTTTCTTGTTACCGTTTCCATGAAAAATAGTTTTAAAAACTAACATTAAACACTATGAATCAATAATAAATAATATATAAAATGATCATCCCATATGAATTAAAATATACTACAACTAAAAATACAAGGAAAAATTAAAATATAATATGATTAAACGTTTGATAAAAATGACGATTAAACCACCAAACACTCTTAGCATTCTGTTGGCCCAAGCCAAAATAATGACCGTAACCCGTAACACAAGAATAATGGCTCACAACTGGAAGGAGGCTTCTTGGATATATTTCAAACAGTTGTGCTTTGCATTTCAAAGAGGACTGTCATCAGTAGGATTCATTGATGCGAAGTTCAGCAGGATTATATTTATGTTTACACGGAGTGCTACGCCTGAAGACTGTGTTTTGACTGTCATCATCTTACACTGATTTAAATCAATAATATAACTGAGTAGAGTGGCTAAGAGTATGCGCACCAGTATATTCCTGAAACTATGGAAAAATAACTTGTTAAAATCAACCTCAGAGAATTATTTTGTATTAGGTAGATGTACTTTTCGAACATGCTGATTATATCAACACACGACTTACAAACTACCCTAATACTAAGAAATCACAACATCCAGTCCCCTATTTGACAACCAAAGATAAATTTCAGACCATTCCAGGAATGTAAACCAGACCTCTATTTCAATTGGCTCACGCGCTTCTGACTTTTCTAAAGTGTTTAACTAATGCCAGTGAATTCGACCAGGATTCGAACCTGGGCTTGATTACAAACGGTGGCAAAGTGTAAATGCGAGTGTAAAACCTTCGACTGCTCAGGCACCCACCTCTGTGGGTTGCTGGTTTCTTAATTCAAAAGCATAGTGTAGTAAAATTTGGAGTTGCATATAAAATGTTTTCTCAAATTTTTAACATTGTCTCGTCAAGTACAATAAAACCTCGTTTATTAAACTATAATTACAAATGAAGACGAGTATAATGAATGTATTTTGTGAAGCCAATATTATCACTTTTGATGTGGATGGGATGAACTAACATGTCAGTTCTCAACGCTAAAACTGTATAACATTACTCTGTTCTTCAAGACCAGACAGAGCGTAGAGTGAACTACACCCTCTTCAACTTCAAAACACCACCACACATAAAGGGGGGGCGGGGGGCGCTATTGGCCCACAGTTTTATTCAAAATACATTTGAGCTTTTCTTATCATTTCTTAAACATAATGTACCTATGCAAAATTAAAAGAAAATTTTTTTTTAACAAGACAACTTTTTCATGTTTTACTTTAAATATTTCAGGAGTTATAATACGTTATAATTTTTTTCTTAACATTATGTAAACGATATTCCTTTCAGACTTTGCAGACATTGTTCATGACTATTGTAACAGTCAACATAAAATTACTGGCTTTTCCACACAATTGGAATGAGATTTACGACGTGATCTGTTTGGAACCTCATGGAACTTTGCCACAATGCATCCAACACTCGGACACTACCACCAAATAATAATATATATTTCACTAAGGTCACAGGTCCTGGAAAGATACGGAAGATAGACTAGTCTTATTCTTACCGAGTTCGTCCATTTTGCTTTGTTGGAAAGGTTGTTAGTCCGCATTTGAATCTTAGCTTATGTACTGATGGTGTTTTTTCCTAAATAACTTCTTACTCTTCATGTAAATGAGGGTACACTTAATCTAAGATTCTCCTTCCAATGACGTTAAAGTGCAAAAAGACTGGCCGAATAATATGTCACAATGTAAAAATAGTATATATTTAAAATAATTGTATGTTTAGCTTTCTGATATCAATCCGAGCTAGTCGCATATTTACATAAATGAGAAAGGAATGAGGAGGTATAATATAGAGGAAATCCACATTTGCACAAATTTGGGTTTAGTTCCTCTAATCTACTTTAATGTACATATAATCACTCATATTGTGAAATAAGAAGAGGGACTTTGATTTGGTTAAAAATTTGTTTATTTTTATTGTGCACTTGTTAAGTGTAAAAAAGGGTCTGTTGTTCATTGGTTCTCTTTATATTATGTATTTACACTAACCACATTTAACCACGCTAGTGGGGTAAGAATGAGGAAGAGGCATTTACAGGAAATATATTCGAATTAGTGTAGAGAGATTGGAAAACAATTTAATTAAAAACACTCAGTACACACAGCTGGGATTTAAACCTCAGCCACCCATCAAACAATAATAAACGAGATTGACATTTGGTCCCTGTGTCCACCAAGCTTCTAGGCGCTATATTACATACATAATTGTTTTCAGTCGGTGTTCCATGAGTTTATAGTTTGTTAGATACATGTATGTTTATTGAGATTAATATGTATATTTTATATAATAAGGGCATAGTTATTGTATAATTTGTATGATGGTTTATATATAGTTTCTTTTTAAGAACAGTTCCAAAACCCACATCGATGTCTGGCGGTTTTTTTTTATAGAGTTTCCAACTTTTCCTCCATGCAAGTGAGTGTACATATCCTCTAAAATTCTACCTTCTTCATACCCAATCCATTAACAAAATTTATGTATGCGTACAACCCGAATTGGTACTTATACTCAACTAATATATATATTAAAATATATATATTAAAATATATAAAGCAGAAAGTAAGCGTCTATGTGTTAATAAAAAGATAAGGCACTTATAGATAAGCAGGAAAGCTGAAATTTTGCAGAAAGTTAGAGGGATTACCTCATAAAACCAGATAAATTTAGAAATGGGAAATTTTAAAATGGGTTTCTAGGAAATGGGGGAAGGGGAATGATTAGAAAAAACTTTAAAGATGAGGTATGAAAATTAAAATTTGGCAGACAGTTAGAGAAACAACAATCCGACACCTTAGCTCAGTTGAAAGCATGTCTGTCTACAGAGCTAAGGGTCCCGGTTTCGATTCCCAGCATGGTCGAAAATGTATCATTGGTGAAATATGGGTGTACCCTTTCACAGTGATGAATTAACAACCAGGGACTGAATTTTGTGCCTGTCCTAGTCTTATGTTTTATTATGAGGCGTATGAAGCTACGACAGGCCTAGCAAGCTGGTAGTGGAAAATATCTGGCTTGAATAAAAAATTGATCCAGACCATAGGCTGGAAACAGTAATGGATGTAAAGTAAAAGGTAGAAAGACAACTCCAGATAAACAAATAAATCTTGAAATATTTAATTTCTAAGAGTGAGTTAAGGAAAAGAGTATGAAGGGGGTGGGGGGGTTCAAAATTACTAAAACTAATAGAAATAAATATTTATCAGTATGGTAGAAAATTGAAATTTAGTAGGCAGCTAGGGACCACTCCAAATAGTTATAAAATTCTTAAAACTTTAAGGAAATAGGGGAGGGGGTATAAACAGAAACAAAACTTTTGGGTGTGGTAGAAAATTTAAATTTTGAAGTCAAGTAGAAGGACAACTCAAGGTAACCAAATAAGTTTTAAAAATTAGAATTTCTAGATGTTAGTTAGAAAAATGAGTGTGCGGATGAGAGATTTAAAATTTCCAAACCTAAGAGAATAAACTACTTCCCAGTGTGTCAGAAAATTTAGAAGGAAATAAAGGGGCCACGCTAATCATATATAAGAATTTAAAAATTTTAAGATGGACCTTGGGAAATAGGACAAGGGAGGTTGGTTATAAAAAGAAAACTTTTAAAGGTGTGAAAGAAAATGTAAATTTGGCAAGCCGATATAAGGACTCCTGAAAATATCCAATTACATCTTAAAATTTGAAATTTATAAATGGGAGTTGAAGAACTGGGGGAACTGGACTCAATAAACCTAGTACATTAACCTACTTCTGTGTGTGATAGAGAACCAAAATTCTTTAAGCTTCAAATAAATATAAAGAACAGAACATTTTCAATGTTGTAATGGAGCTCGGGGAAATGGAGGGAGAGAAGCTATAGTTAGAAAATACTTTTGAAATGAGGTAGAACATTATAATTTGGCAAACAGGTAGAGAAAAATTCCAGGTAACCATATGAATCTTAGAATCTAATATTTATCAAAGAGATTTTAAAAAAGATTTAGGGAGTAGCGGTGGGGGGTCAAAACTACAACTACTTATCAATGAAGTATAAAAGTGAAATTTGGCAGGAAATTAAAGAAATATTCCACTCCAAATAACTATAAAAGTCGGACAATTTTAAAATGGGTCACCGGGAAATATTGAGAGTGAGGTTTATGAAAAAACTTTTAAGAATAGTAGAAAATGTAAATTTGGCAGACAGGTAGAAGTATAACTCCAGATAACCAAACAAGTCTAAAAATTTGAAATTTCTAAGTGGTAAATGGACAGATGGGGGGAGGCCTGGAAGGGGCTTAAAATTTCCAAAATTAATAGAAACCATTTATTTTCATCAATTTCTTTCTCTCTCTTTCCCCAGTCAACTTTGCGATCGGCATTTTCTGCCTCACAGAAGATAATAATTATTTGCTTATCTAGTGTGCTAAAAGGACCCAAGTACCTATTTTTTACTGCGTGGAAGTTTTTGAGCGGACAAGTAACTTAGAAATCAGTCAACCTTCTAAATACTTAATCACGAGTGAGTTCTTTAGAGCCAAAGCAGATATAGTTCAGTGTCTTAGGAAGGGAAGTGTTTCTTTTTTCTGTTTCATATTTACTCATTTTGAACTCAATTCGGCCCATGAACAATTTATAATGTACATGATTTGCCTTAATTTAATTACATATACTGTAACAGAGTTAAAATATATAATTGTAAGGAAATATGAACCTTTAGGCTTCCATCAAGGTTAGAGTTGAGTTCTACAGGAATGCAGCCCTCAATTGTTCCTAGTTGTCCTGTGAAGTCGCAGTAGCCCAATTCTCCGCTTCCACTTGGGTTCCAGGCCAGAGCACAAACCTGGTTCTTATTCTTGATTATCTCATGCATAACACACGATTCTTGTTTAATGTCCCAAACACAAATATCACCTCCAATGGTGCAGCCAGCCAAATACTTGCCACATGGAGAAAAGGTGACAATTGAAAATTCCTAGTAAACAAAAAAGCCATTTCAGTTAATTGAATATTTGGCTAAAATGAAATTGAATGATTGTACTTTACTAAACATGAAAGCAAGACATTAAAAAAACCAAATATTTCAACTATTTACTTCAATATTATAATACAAAACAGAACTATTAGAGATACTTACCATACCAGCTGTTTTATAAAGAACACTGATCCTCAGGAATGTATATATTTTGTGACATTTTTCACCCATTTGGGTTATACACATATGGACGGAGTCAGTAATAAACAGGTGCTGGAGGAATGTTGTTTGAAAGAGAATCTAATAGGTAATTGTGAACGAAGTGTCTTACGTTGTTTTGAGCATGTTGAGAGGATGAGTGTGGATCGAATGACGAAGCTAATATATGAAGGTAGAGTGTGTAGATCAAAAGGAAGGGATAGATCATGTAAGACGTGGCTAAATGTTGTAGATGAATTTATGAAAAAGAGAAACATTAAGAGTTTTAAGAATAAAAGAGCATGTATTACTCGGTGTATGGCTGTTGTTGAAGGGATGGGAGGTAAGTGTGGAGAAAGTTAGTGAGGATGGATTAAGAACGAAGTTGTTTTTTGAGGTATATGCACAGCTTCTTGCATACCCCACAAGGAAACAGTGTGATTATGTATGTATGTATTTATGTATATATGTAATCTACTGTACTAATTATACTAATATGTTAGTAATGAGGAAGGTGGAATCTTGAGGAAGTGTATTCACATTTGTGTGTGGAGAAAGATTGGAAAAATATTTAAGAAAGACCGCTCTTAAAAAACACAAGATGAGATTTAAACCCTGAGCTCCCTGTCATCAGCAGTCTAGTATGTTATGAGTGGCACCTTAAACCAGAGGGCTTCAACCCGTGGTCCAGTTGCTGCCCGAGTTAACATTTTTTGCGCAACCCTCTGGCTCATGGAAAATATAAAATTATTTCAAGAGAAAAAATTACAAATACAAGGTGACGAATTAACGAATTAACGGCTGAGGGTTGGATGTTGTGCCTGTCCTTGTCTTAAGTTAGATTATAAGACTTATGAAACTATGACTGGTAGTGGAAAATATATGGCTTGAATAAAAAACTTACCCAGATCACAGGCTGGAAGCAATAATGGATGTAAAGCTTGAAACTTCCAATTGTGGTTATTCTACAGAAGAATGAGATAAACTAATCCAGAAATCTTAAAGCTTCCACAAATATAGCTTATAAGTTAGGTAATGGCTCAACATATTTTTATCAAAAGTATTAGTGAAATTATTCCATTTATTTGAAGCTTGTGCACATGGGGGGGGGGGGGGGGGGGGGGAATGGGGAGAAGTTGAGGGAGTCTGGCTGCTGCTGAACGGCTGGTTCGTGGGTTGGTGTTTAGTGTATAGTTAGCTCTCTTACAGGATTCTTACCACTTTAGTAATATGGAGCCACACCCCTTTACTTCCTTGACAATCTTTTGATGACCGAGGTGCGCATTTATTGCCCAACCTTTTTTAGGTCTTAACACAGTTATGATGTCTGTTCGAGACGTGGCGTCTCGTTTCATTCAGGGGGTCTAATAATGTAATATCTTTAGTAGGGGAAGATCCCATTTCTTTATCAATAAAAATACACTTTATGACAGTGTACTTTTTATTACACACATTGCAGTCAACATCTCTGAACATACCTCGCGAGGAACACTCAATGGCTATGCTTCAAATCTGTGCCCCGAATTTTGAATAAGACCCATTCTATAGATAAACTATTCAATGATAATTGTTATCGAAGTCATCCAAAAGCGCAATATTACTTAACAGACATTTCCAATCCAATAGAATTAACTCCTTCACTGAAGTTTGATCCCCATCCACGACTGTTTCCAAGTTAGCTTGACAGACAAATGCCTCATCTCTTAGTTTCAGCTATCCACCATACCATGTGATCAAATTCCACGCTCCTGGCGGACACCTTTGTAACCATGCCGAATAGCTTTTGGAGGTCAGATGTAACACAACACTATGCATGGAAGAATTTCATGTTTTTGTGAATTTTACAAAAATTATACAATCAACTTTCAATCCTACAACCCCAGGAAAAGCGCCCCTCTCAAAGTAATTACCTGTTTTTGGAAAACCATAGTAAAATCAGAGAAAAAAGGTAAAAATTCTGAAGAAAATCAGCCGAAAAATACATTTGTTGCACTTACTTTGGTTGCTGGGTTACGATTATCATCATAAGCACTATGCTATTCACAGGTGGGTCAGATCTAAAAATAGACACCACTACACCACGCTATCAGTGCCAACCAATAGAACATGACTCAATCCACTCCCTTCCCAAAGTACGCCAATGTTTGCTGCGTACAACTACAGCTACATCACATGCCAGGCTTTTTCAATTTGGTTTGATTTTGTGAAAATTTTTTGACCCACACTTTTTTTTTTATTTGATAAGGACTTGTGGTTTTGACAAAATTAGTGGAATGAGGACCTTCTTGATGCTCATGAAGAAGTACAAGATCATCCAGGAAGTGGATGAGATGAGGATTACAATGACTGAGATTGCAAGGCGACATGGCATCCTGAAGTCGACGCTTTTCACAATTCTCAAAATGGGAGAATAAACTGTGATTACAGTGCAGAAGGAGGGCCACAATGTAAGCCAGTGGACACAGAGACCCAGTTGGGCCCCTCCATGGAACTTAAGCCTGGCCCATTGACAGCACTTCCTTATGCCCCCCTAACTTTCACTTGGCTGGGTGACGAGAAAATGTGGCACAGATTGGTCCCAGACTGCACGTATGAGTACATAACAGCGAACAATGACATCATAGTTTGGGGCACCCTTGACAATGCCGATATAGTCAGGAGGCAGCAAGAGTCCAGCGGGATGAAGAGGGGGAGAAAGAAATTGAAGAAGAGCTTGAAGACATCCCCACGACAAAGATTTCTTGAAAGTGGGAGACGTCTATGCAAGAGCACTAGCGAAAGACTTTGTCGAGCAAACTGGTGCTAAGAAGCAGGCCTCAATAATGGACTTCTTCAATAAGTAGGAGTTTTTTGGGGTTTTTTCACGTGTACTCTAAAAATATTAATTTTTGCAAATGGGGGTCAGGGGAGAGTCAAATTCCAATGTCGACCCCTTCGAAATGACGACCCTTTTCCCGGCAACTGTGAAAGGTCGTAGGATCAAGAGTTTACTGTATACAAAAGGCAATGTTTGATTCTCAAATATAAGCTGTTGCCGCACAAAGAATAATCAAACTTTTCACTCAAAACCAATTATATAACTAGAGGAAACAAAACAAAACTAAATGCTTACCTTTTCTACTTGCGCATTAGTCAGGGTGGTCGTTTGCTCCCAAGTTCCACGCTTATATAAACACACTTGCTTCCCGTTAGGTAAGGCCAACAGTTGCCCAGTGCTTGGAAGCCAGGAGGGTCGACCCAAGACTTTAGTCAATAAGAAGGAGTTACAGATTGGTACACATTTCCAGGAGTGCCCCAATTTGTTCTGAGACAGGTTCCACACTCGCACAGTCCCATCACCACTGCAGGAAGCCTACAAGGGCAGAATAGGACAACAAAATGTTGAGAGCCAAATCTTAAATCCACTTAAGCAAATTTTGGGAAAATAGATTATTGGGTTGGATTTTACATCACAAACATTAAATCAATAATATGTTTGGTTTGGGTATAAAAATAGTGGAATTAAAAAACCCATGTAATATATGAGGGTTAATTTGAGACAATTCTTTGCTATAAAAAAGTACTGGTTTAGCCTAAACAGTAAAAAGAAAGAAACAAAAATAGTTTTTGGGGTGTAAACTTTATTCTTGACATGAAGCATACTTCAAAATTGAACTTTTATTTATTTGAAAAAGGCTTTTGTTTAATCAATACTCAATTAATGGGTTAAACAACTATCAAGATTGTTACCGGCAATGTTTGTAATCGAGGAAATCTATAAATGCCTAGTCTTTTTATATAATGCCTAAGTGGTTTTGGCTACGTATGAAATAAATGAGTTTTGCTGTTGCATTTCTTACTTTTCCTAGAAAATGTATAGAATACCTAGGTATTATATAAAATACCAAGAACAAAGTAGAGTATTAACTAAACAAATATACTTCTTTAAATTAAATTCTTTATTAACATATGTATCAAATTCTTTTAAACAGTGTACTTAAGTTGTCATTGTTTGGTTTATTAAAGTTGTGAATTGAAAAAAAATATGAATCAAACCAATATAAAAAAAACTCTTGACAAGTTCATTGACAGTAGGCTATCATTTATTAAAGCAAGCACAGCTAAAATGACACTTGGAGTTACACAGTACCTTCTTAGTAACACAAACACATTTCAATGTTTGACACTTGGTTTTGTACATGCACTTTAAAAATCCTTGGCCAGTGCTGAGATGCACATGATTATAGTAAAATTTCCTTGTCAACAATGATGTCTTCCAATATAATTAAGAAGACTTCATTAAGTAAACTGTGATCTTGCATATAGTTGCTTTTAAGCCTAGTATTCACTTGGAAACATTTTCCCGGAAACATTGTTTGCCAAAATGATGCTCTTGTTTCAGAAACAGTTGCCCAACTTGGCAAACTGTTCCACAACTGTTTTACAACTCTTGGTCAACATTTTTTCATGTTTCTTTTGTGTTTCCCAATGAGGAAAACATGTTTCTCGTAATCCATAAAACTGTGGAACTGATTGAAGCCTTTCATACAAATATACTGTCGTGGGATGTGACAGCTGAGGACTATAAAAATCACATCAAAAATCGAGATGTTTTGAATGAAATAAGTAAAAAAATTTCATTAAGAGTAAATAAACTGGAAAAAAACATTAAAGGACCTCCTTTGTGTGCAGTTTTGTAGAGAGCAAAAGAAGTATTTAAAATCCTCAGCAGACATCTTGCACGCAAATGAACTTTGGACAGGAAGCAATGTTTCTTTAATGTTTGCCAACAATCTTGTTTCTCATGTTGCCCAACAGTTTGGGAATAGTTGGGAAACAGTTGGCCAACAATGTTTCCAAGTGTGTATTAGGCTTAAGACTCCTTGTGATGTGCACAAGTTATAGAAACCTTCACTCGTAACATCAATTACAGTGGCCAAAATATTGCGAGAATCCCCTTGGCCTTTATTTATGCCTAGTACGGGAACTACTTCAACTGTTTAACTGAGGGAAACTTGTCAATCTTTTTATTTTCTTTACCTGTTACTCTAGGCACTTTGTCGAACGTTAACAAAATTCTTGTTGATAGCCTTCAAGGATGAAATATGTCTGCCCATATCCTTCTTTCTAGTCATTGCCTCCAGTAGAGTTGTCACAGATGGCATGAATATTGCGACCAAAAATTGGGCACCGAGCCCCACTTGTTGTTTTAGAACACATACAACAGATTAGTGAAGATGACACTTCAACTATAGTAGAATGAAATGTTAATGTAGATTTGTCAAGGGATTGTGACACTTGAGTTGAGGTGCTAGACCTTGGTGGTTCTTCAATCCTATTTTCTTCAATTTAACTAATATTTTTTTCCAAATCTTCCTCATCTTAAATGGTTTGAAAGACTTCCTTAGAAAGGTTTGATGTACTCAACCCAACCTTAACTTTGCAGCAAAACAGAGCCTCATATGGTGATATTTTGATACCAGCATAGTAGGCTATATTTTTAATTAACCGGCCAAATCATATGACTTGACTCCAATGGGAAGTTTTTTCATTTTGCATCTATATTGTGATCATGTTCTCTATATCTTGTTTGCCAGTTTCACGCTTACCTAGCTCTGGCTATGCGAGGTCTCCCATGCACAATTTTAAGTTGGGGCCATCATTCCCTAAGGCTGGAAACAAAATGGTTGGCAAACACTCTACCATTATCAGATTACAGGGTTGATGGTGCACTAATAAGAGTAAAAATGTCTCTAAGATCGTAAGTAATCTTTTCAGCTTTTTTGTTTTGAGAGCTTTAAGCGCCAAAAATGTTGTTAGATTGCCTTGGTATACTATTATAAATTTGTACCCACTGTAGGTGAGGGAAAGTGAGTGATATTCTTTTACCTGTTAGACAGTTCCTTAATCAAACGTTCTCGCACACTGTGCTCGATTCCCTGATGTGTCATTATTGTTTTTCAACTATATGCAAAGTTTCTTGCCAACCTCGCAAGGGAACGGCATGACTAGGTATGTATATATGTATGTATGTTTGTAAGTATTACTTAATATAATACCAAAATCGAACTTATAAAAACTAGGTTACAATATGCACATAGTTACAGAAACATTGAGCTTGAATTAAGTGACAACTATATGCACAGTTTCTTGCCTACCTCATAAGGGAACGGCATGACTAGGTATGTATTACATAATATAATACCAAAATCGAACTTATAAAAACTCTGTTACAATATGCACATAGTGACAGAAACATTGAGCTTGAATTAAGTGGCTATGTCTCCAACTACATATAACTTCCACACATACCTCAGTTCAAGCATAGAAAATAATAATGTAATTATTATTGAACTGTATGGAAAATAAATCAAACAAATATACAACTTATTTTGAATAGTATACTCACCACAAACTCCAATTTTGGGTCTAATTCCACTCCAAAAACCGGCCCTGTATGACTTGCGATCACAGTTGATTTTTGTAGTGCTACATCATAGATATGAACCTCCATATCCCTAAAATACACAAAATAAAATAAAATTCAAACAGGTATTTATTTTAAAACATAGCTAACATACCAAAAATATTATAAGAAAAATGTATTCAACGTTAAAACACCAACATTTACATAAGAATAGCTAATATAATGGCAGGGACAGTTCATGGGTTGTTAGCGGGGCGAGCCTGGCTTGAGAGCGTTGCTAACTCTTTAAGGATATCTCCTACCTGTGACATAGCGGCAAGTCAGGATTTGATTCCCCATGTTAATGTATTTATGTTTCATTTAACGAGTTTTAAAGACATAGGTAACATTGAAACAAAAACCATAAATTCTTAAATTAATATAAAATTAGTCTTACATTGTCAAAAAATTATTTTTTTGATCTTGAAGTAGTTTTTTGTAAGCATAATTTGTTTAATAGTTTAGAGTCGTTTCCATTTTTTTTCCACTCTTCCTCCCCGCCTCTTAATTTTTGGTATAGTTATAAAAGTAATCTTTTTTTTAAAAAATTCGAAAACAAATTACAAGAAAAATCATTGACAACATAATGGTACAAATAAAATGACTGAAAATTAGTGTGATGGTTATCAGAGCTTAGTTTTAGAATATTGGGTTTGATATTTGAAAGAGCACATCATAGATCACTTTACACTTCAAGTCAACAACGCTGTTTAGTTTTTGTGAGTATCAAGAGTCGAAAATTCAGGGATGTTGCATGTGGCCACAATGGTAGCTGAGAAGAATTAGGGGCGAATCCGAGGCTTGCGGGCTTGAAAATAAACATATGCATGTGCACAAGCATTTTACTTTTGGCCGGTCATCTAATAGATGAAGTACAACTAGTAGGCAGTGTTGCCAATACCACAAGAAAAACTTATCTTCCTTAATTTGGAAAATGGATTGAAATTAAAAATATCTTCAATTATTAGCTGATTTGTAAACTTTATTTTCTTACTGTCCCTAGGTTGGGAACCAATGATCCACAGCTTAGGCCAGGTATTTTGTTAAATCGCAAAAATGGTCTGTAAGAATCTTCCTGCTAATAAGATGTAGATTAAAAGAGTCAGTGAAAGTGAAAGCAAATGCAAACCAATGTTGCCCTGGTTCAAATAGTAATGAGTGTGTCTACTTGTCATCGGAAGAGGAGAAGTGTTATCAGTACATTGACGAGAGGCCTCACAGGATGAACTGCTAATTTTATTCCCTCTCTTTCTATTTCACATGTTGGTGTTCAAGTGTAATAGTGCTTAGAGTGCTTAGGTGTGTCAAATTAAGACGAACAATTTAGAAAATATCTTCAAATTCAGGAACTAGGCAATGTAGTAAATTAATAGAGTAGGGGAGACAGAAAGAACCAATTATCATTTTAAATTAGAAAATAAAAAATATTTTGCATAAAATAAATACATAATATTGCACCGTTGCTTCTCCTAACTAATAGAAGAAGTGACGGATATGTATACAATTTTAATAAAATAAGGTTTGGGATGGATAAAACATAAGATAACTATATAAGTTTAACAATTCAGTTTGTTTGAATATAATCAAGTTAGTAAAATTTCATAAGGCTTAAATAGAACTTAGATTAGACAGTCCTTTGCTAACGTAGAGAAATTAAATCTGTTGACGTATACATCCCAACAGGGAAGAATTAAAGTAAACACTTAGGTAACTAGGAATCAACAGAAGTAAGGTTGAATTTATTGTTAAGTCTAGTAACTCTTCAAATTATAACTAAAGCACATTCTTCTACGAAGGTGCGTCTGCCTCAACACAGCGGCAACATAAATAGGAAGCTAATATTAATTTAAGGTTAAGCTCCAATACATAACAACTATCCTGCCTATTGATTACTAGACTTAGACCTGAAAGGTATAAATATGAATTATAGTCTAATAATAGTTAATGATATCAAATTCTATTAAGTCCTATCTTTAAAGAGTTACTACGATGGTAGTTAAATGAGCTAGCTAGTATGAGTTAACTTCATAGAGAGTTACTACAATGGTAGTTAAATGAGTTAGCTAGCATGAGTTAACTCCATAAAGAGTTACGAAACACAAAGACTAATTTCCTAGAAGAGGAACTATGATTTTCCAAATAGTAAATGGCGAGCTACCAGGAATCTAGGCTGTTAAGATACTATGGCCAGTCTATTTCTAATTAGTACTGCCTGGACAATCAATAGTATATTTATACTTCCACCCAATTTTGGGCACACTTTAACTAATACAAACAATAGACTAATCACTATCCCTGCGGGCCACTACTACGAACTTGTAGTGCTCCCACAGGTTGTACACCGTAAAAAGTTACACTAAAGAGAAATAATATGGACTGGAATCAGTTGCAAACCTAATTGAATAATTGTACAAAGCGTTAGATAACCTAATTTTCACCATTATGGGATCCTAAACACTAGTAAGCTGTAGCATGGCCTTACAGTTTAGGGTGTAAAGACATTACCCTAATATTTAACACTATGTCTTAAGGACATAGAAAAAGGAGTCAGACACACTGACAGACAAAACTATGTCATATGGACTTAGATAAATAGAACATAAAGCCCATCATTCAAAACTACACCATATGGGCCTAGAAAAACAAGTCAGTAACTCTGACAGACAGAAATAAGTCATATGGACATAGAAAAATAGTAAGAACTCTAACAATCAAAACTATGCCTTAAGGGCATAGAAAAATGAGTCAGAAACTCTGACACAAAAAACTATGTCTTATGGACATAGAAAAATAGTAAAACTCTAACAACCAAAACTACGCCTTATGGACAGAGAAAAAAAAAGTCAGAAACTCTGACAAAAAAAAACTATGTCTTATGCACATAGTTTAACAAGAGTACTAAGACTCTAACACAGATTCTAACATTCAAATACGCATAGTCTCAGAGAAGGCTTCATTTGTGGCAAGGTAGAGAGACCGATGCCTCACACATTGTAGCCACCAGTTGCTGTGTCCACGGATGTAGATTAACGTCCAAGTTGATCCTCCATCGAATTAATACAATATAATACAAAATGTGAAGCAAGGAATGACTGTTTATATCCGAAGAACTGGCGTCTTCGGGAAGGACGTCCAACAGGAACAAAAATGGAGGAGCGGGGTGAGTTTGCAGAATTGCACCGAATGACAACTAGCGCTAGAGGACTGTGTGGAGAACTCAGAGAAGCAGCTTTTTCATTTCATCAAAGTGGGGCCTGTGAGTAAGATGCCTTTTTTTTTAACCTCCAAGAACCGTCAGCTGGGGAATTTTCCTGAAGTTTGGGTGTTTCTCGGCAACATGATTTCACCGTGAGTTAATATTTGCCACACATTATTAGAATTTATTAGTTCTTGTATTTATTGTGCTACTCATATATATGGAATTCTGAGTGTACATGTTAAATGGGATGTTTACACTTTACAATATAATGAAATTAAGTCATATACAAAGTTACCTTAGTCATATAATACTGTCCCAAATGTGGATTTTCAATTTTCTGATTATATTTGAAGGAGGTTGGGCGTCTGTTGTGTTTAGGGATTGGATTGAGGCGTCTTAGAATAGGGTTGAGTATAGGGATATGCTTACGTTCTGGCGACCATGAACTTAAGGATAGGCTTACATTCTAGTAGCCATGAACGTAAGGATAGGCTTACGTTCTGGTAGCCATGAACATAAGGATAGGCTTACATTCTGGTAGCCATGAATGTAAGGATAGAGATAGGCTTACATTCTGGTTGCCATGAATGTAAGGATAGAGATAGGCTTTACATTCTGCTAGCCATGAATGTAAGGATAAAGATAGGCTTACATTCTGGTAGCCATGAATGTAAGGATAGAGATAGGCTTATGTTCTTGTGGCCATGAATGTAAGGAAAGAGATAGGCTTAAGTTCTGGTGGCCATGAACGTAAGGATAGAGATAGGCTTAAGTTCTGGTGGCCATGAACGTAAGTAGAGAGATAGGCTTATGTTCTGGTGGCCATGAACATAAGTAGAGAGATAGGCTTATGTTCTGGTGGCCATGAACATAAGTAGAGAGATAAGCTTACGTTCTGGTGGCCATGAACGTAAGGATAGAGATAGGATTACGTTCTGGTGGCCATGAACGTAAGGATAGAGATAGGCTTACGTTCTGGTTGCCATGAACGTAAGACTAAAGATAGGCTTACGTTCTGGTGGCCATGAACGTAAGTAGAGAGATAGGCTTATGTTCTGGTGGCCATGAACATAAGTAGAGAGATAGGCTTACGTTCTGGTGACCATGAACTTAAGTAGAGAGATAGGCTTACGTTCTGGTGGCCATGAACGTAAGGAGAGATATAGGCTTAAGTTCTGGTAGCCATAAACGTAAGTAGAGAGATAGGCTTATGTTCTGGTGGCCATGAACATAAGTAGAGAGATAAGCTTACGTTCTGGTGGCCATGAACGTAAGTAGAGAGATATGCTTACGTTCTGGTGGCCATGAACGTAAGGAGAGATATAGGCTTAAGTTCTGGTAGCCATAAACGTAAGTAGAGATAGGCTTACGTTCTGGTGGCCATGAACATAAGGAGAGATAGGCTTACGTTCTGGTGGCCATGAACATAAGGAGAGAGATAGGCTTTATGTTCTGGTAGCCATGAACTTTCGAGTTCATTAAGTCTAGAATGTTAATTGGCTAGTTAAGAGTGTTCTATTTGAGCACATTATTGAGGGAAACATGTGTTCCCTTCCACCACATTCCACTGACCCCTGTGTACTAGTGAACTGTTACCTCCCCATAGTATTAATGTGACCAAACACAATAAGGTAGTGGGGATGTGTTTGTGCATTGATTTTAGAGAGAAAAATTGACACTGAGTGGAAGGAAACAATTTACTAGCACAGTCCCATCAAGCCAAACTTTCCCTTGCAGCAACCCACAAGCCGTCACTGTATATTATATATTAACAACTCAAAGGGTTTACTAGAGTTTGCATGCAATGAAAAAGAGTAAAGTTAATTATTAACAAGAAAATATAGAACTTACTCAGAGGCTGCAGCAATAGTGTTGCCATCTTTACTGACAGAAATGTGTGTTACTGGTGCACCAAAACGTGTAATGATTCCATCAGGTTCCAACTCAGGAAATGTATATGCTTGCACCGTATTGTTATCAGTGCCAACAAAGAGCCGTTTACCCTTTCAAATCAAACAACAAAAATATTTATGTACATTTTTGTAATAGTTTATGTTGATTAAAATTAATAAAAATAATAACATTAATTTTTATATTTAAGTTGTTTTTTTCATTTTGTGAATTTAGATTTTTATGAATGCTTGATGAAACTTCATATTCCATACCATATGTATTTAAGTTTAATGTGGGGAAAATTCACATGAAAAGGTATAAAACAAAATAGTATTGTTTTTCTTTTCATAAATATTTGAAAGGTAGCCTACCCATGTAAATTTGATACAATTATTCATAAATAATGTTATTAAAGCTTAATTTAAAACATATCTTGAGAAAAAAGAAAAACAACCCCCATGCAGAGGTATTTAATATTAATATTCGTACAAACCAAACGAGTAGAAAGATGCAGTTCAAACAAAAAATAAAAAGTTAATACTTTTTTGCCATTGGTGGTTAGAGGGCTGTACTCTAGTATAGAAAAGCCTCCTCCTGCAATTTCACTTTTGCTACAGTCTTGAATGTATTCCCCAAAAATTAATTTCTGAGTACGCCCCTGACATTGCTTTAACTGACCTATTAAAATTGATCTGTACCTGTTAATGTAAATTTGCACAGTTATTAGGCAAAAGTGGGTAAATACCCTGTTGGAACCTACCCACACTATCTGATTGATCCCCATTTCATTCAAAAGGAATCCAGTGTGCCCTATAAGCCAAAAATATTAGCATAGTACCTACTAACAAATCAAATATAATACGAGGACAGTTCGGAATGTAACTTTCGTTTATTTTTAGCAATATATCAGGTAGCAGGCGGGAGGTTACACATGGGCAGTAGTGTGAAGTTACTCAACAGCAATCTAGCCGTCACATCATTTAGTGTTTACTGTTGATTCGAGTTGTGTAGTGAGTAATTTAAAATGAGTGCTATCATCAATTATGCCACCAACTGTGAAGAATGCACAGTTATTCATTTTCGTTATAAAAAAAACATGAGTGCTTCTGTGATTCAAGGGGATATCGGGGTTCGAATCCCGGTCGAGTCTACTGAGGGTGGTTTTCCCTAAATTATTTCCCACACTCCCTCCAGACAAATTCTAGTAGATTACCTCTAAAATTCTTCCTTCCTCATTCCTGGCCCTCAATTTTCCTTATTTTATTTTAATTAACCAATTATTTCAAGAAATATAGAAAATGGAAAGATGGTGCAGAAATGGTTTCTTAACATTATTAAGTTCAAGTTAGAGATATAAATTAATAACAAACCATTTGTTTAACTGCCAAGGCTCTTTCTCCAACACAATGTGATGTGGGATCGTCATCTTCCAGGCCCATCCAAAGCCTTATATCACCATCATTGCCACCCGTAATTAAATACCTAAAAGTGCAATGATGAAATACAAGTTATAATATTATTTTAGTAAAAACAATATGCAGATGCAAATCAATAACTTAAGTGTGATGAAGATTACACTATATCACAAATTATGATCTAAGCATTTTTCTAATTAAATATAAAACCAAGACTATTATTAGTGTCCTATAGTAATTTATATCGATTTGTTTGTGGACATAGGCCTATTGGTATTCTTATGTTTGATTTTCACAAACAATTTCAAAATCAATTTGGAATAATCAATTTTAATTAGCCTTATCAAAGAGCAGAGATATTTCAAATTAGTTTTTAATAAGTAAGAAAGGATGATGACAAAATCTCAGAAATAAAAATCCCTGACTCTTACATGACCTAAAATCAAAATTGTCTTAGTTAAAACACAGATCAAAAATGATAAGAACATTAAAATATTAAAATATCAAAATGTTATAAATAAATTGCAATGCACATTCCATAAATAGATCAAAATAGCCAAGATTAAAAAGATTGTTTAAAAAATAACTGATAGGCAAGGCCATAGCCAGCCAATAATTTCACAGGGGGTTTGGTGGGCACATTCCCCAAATGCCGGAGGCTAGAAAAAATTTCTAGATGATAAACAGTTCTTTAAGCTATTTGAAGTGTTTTTATGGCAACATAGCCCCCTAAATGCCAGAGGCTAGGACAAATTCTAAATATTAAACACCTTTGTACCACAACCCCCTAACTGCCGAAGGCTAGGAAAATTTCTACATATGAAACACCTCTAGAAGCTATCTGAAGTGTTTTTTTATGTCAACATAGCCCCTAACTGCTGAAGGCTCGGAAAATTTCTAGATATTAAATACCTCTAAAAGCTATCTGAATTGTATTTTTGGCAACATAACATCATAATTGCCGAAGTCTAGAAAAAATTATAAATATTAAACACCTCTAGTAGCTCTCTGAAGTGCTTTTTATGGTAACACAGCCCCTTAATTTATGCTTGTACGGTATCTTAATTTTTATATTGATTGAACCATAAATAAAGCCATGTATATTTTGTTCATAAAATTTCTGGGGGGGAGGGGTTTGAACCCCCAAAAAACCCCACCTAGCTACGGCCTTGGTGATAGGACATTTTCTTTCCCTTATATATCCCAATAAACCATTTTAAACAATTGATTATAAAATGCCTTAACATTTCCCTAAATGCCTCGACCCATCAATGATTTTATGACTACAGTCACCCTTGCAATACATTTATATTATACTGTTTGGGTATAAAAAGAAATATTTAAAGGATTATATTCTCAATAAAGATGTCTATGAGTTTTTAGCTACCTGTATAAACTCTAATGTGCCTGAGTTCTTAGCTGCCTGTGCAAACTCTAATGGCCATGAGCTATTAGCTACCTTTGCAAACTCTAATGTGCCTGAGTTCTTAGCTGCCTATGCAAACTCTAATGGCCATGAGCTATTAGCTTCCTGTGCAAACTCTAATGGCCATGAGCTATTAGCTACCTGTGCAGACTCTAATGGCCATGTGTTATTAGCTTCCTATGCAGTATCTAATGAACATGTGTTATTAGCTGTTTGTGCAAACTCTAATAGCCATGAGCTATCAGCTACCTGCTAAATCTAATGGTCATTAACTATTAGCTCCCTGTGCAGACTCTAATAATCCTTAGCTATTTGCTCCTGTACATGTGTAAACTCTATATGTTATTTCACTCTTTAATTGCAGTACAGGTCTTCTGGAGTTCGCAAATGACAGATTTTATTTGCTTGAGAACGAATGGAATTTCTTTTATCAGAAACTTATCAAGCTATACTAAATTTATATACTTTATGGCAGTATATTTGAAGTTTGGTTTATGCCAATAATTGTGTATTAATAAGTTTATTATTACATTAAACCCACTTTAAATACACTGCACAAGGTCACTGGGATGAGTAGGTTGAGATTTGAATTCTGGAATGTCAAAATGAACAAGAGTTTCACAAGTCAGTTAAAACAAATTGTTTTCTCCTACTCTATCCAGGCGAATGCGTGTACTTTCTTAAACAATTAACTAACTCATCCATACCTTTTTAAATTGATTATAATTTAAGTAATTTATAACCTTTGTTTCACGTTCGATAAATCAGTAATGTATGGGTGGTTCGCTATTTGAGTCCTACTTGAGATCCGGACTGGTCACCTGGGGCGAGACAGCAGCCACAGACCTTAAAATGGTGCTAGTAGTGCAAAAAGGGGAATCGGAGCACTGACTGGACAGAGCTACCAGGACAGCTGCAGGACCGTTTACAGGAAACTTAAGATCTTAACAGTAGTGGCACTATATGACCTATACGGCAATATTATGCAATAACAACTGGCCAAATTAGAAATGTAGAGCTGCACCACCACAACACAAGAAATAAGCACAACTTCTCCCTGACACCACACCACCTTGCTCCGTGTGAAAAAAATACATGAGCAGCCTATTTCAACGTTCTCCCGGACCATCTTAAGAGACTCCCTGGAAAAAAAAACCTTGACGACTACAATAAACAGAATGACTTCTACACTCAGAGAGTTCATGGTATGGAGGACTGACCAGAGAATACTAACCACAGTAACTGGAACACATCCGAACATAGCTTCTCATCTCCATAGCCTGCACAAATCTGTATGCTTAATTTATGTATCAACCTTGTATCTAATTTGATATTAACTATGACAACCATCCAGATCTCTGTGATCTTGTATCACGCTGTAATTAAATGAAATAGGTACTAATAATAGGCCTATAGTATAATGTCATCAATGTCGACTGAAAAACAAAGTTGTCTATTTTATATAGCTTAGTTTGTTTTTTTGTCACCACATCTCACCATCCGTCTGAGTAATACACAGATATTGGTTATACTAATGTATTAGGGATTATTAAGGTTGAATTTAGATTTAATGTTCCCAAATGTGCGTGAACGGAAAGTGAAAACCCATTTAGGAAAAAATCTTCGAACCATAATCTCTCCGTTCATCGGCATTCCAGTCGATTGCGATAGTGACGCCTTAGACTATGCAGCCACCAGAGCGGTTGTATACTGTTCTTAATACTTTTAACATTCTTACTATTGACCTATATAATTTTACAGTAGTTTTCTATAAAAGGCTGACTGGGATATTTAGCCCAATTTGCAATGTGCCTCCTACAAATCATGACTTGTTACACTATGACTTTGATTTAGCATTGAACTATTCAGAGTTACACTATGCTCATGCTCATAAATCACTCAATATTTTAAAAGATAGGGTCCAATTTCAGTTTAATTTTTTATTACGAAAACTACTTGTGAAAAGCACGTAATCTGTAGGCCTACAAAATGTCAACATCAATATATCATTAAGATTACATATTGCATCCAGTTACCAAATTGTAATTCTTGTCAAATTAAAGGGGATTGTGTGCATCTTTTTATTGTTAAGAAATATATTTTTTCTTTATTTAATAACTTGACAAATTTGTTTTCTTAATTTTAATACATACAACAAGTGTTCAGTAAATTGAATGATAATAAATTTGACCCACTTTGGTGGACTCATTGTCTATGGCGCTACTCTTGCAGTAGACTAGACTGCTGATGACAGGGAGATCGAAGATCAAATCTTGGGCGGGTGTATCGTGGGTAGTTTTTCGAAATGTTTTTCCACCCTCCCTCCACGCAAATGTGGGTACACTACTCTAAAAATAAACTTTCTAATATTTAAAACTATTAGCATAATTAGTACATAGGTGTAGAGTGCAAACGAGTAGTAGGACACAGTGCTAAAAAAAATTTCATTCAGACTTGATATATTTTATTTGTTGATGTATGGATAGGTATAAAAGTTAGGTTTTGATAAATTGGGAGAGTTTATTAGAATAATAAAAAACATTATTTTTTGTATGCTTATATATCTACACCAGCTCAATATACCACTTTGTGTGATTCCCAGCTGTGCATTAGGCCTAGGTTATGTTGTGTAATTTCATTAATAGACTACAATAAGTGTTCAAACAAGATAAGAAAAAAAATTTTTAAGAAGGCTTAAGGAAGGATTATTTTCAAACATATACCGGTTTATGTGGTTAGACATTTAACGTTTTTCAAATCAATAAAGTATGCAAATTAGCTTAGCAATTTTCCGTGACAAGTGATTACAATTGGTATTTTCTAATTCAAAACATGAAAACAATTATAAATATTAATATTCGATTTAGCCTATCTAATAAACACTTACGTATGAAAAATAAGAAAAGAACTTTTTTTAAGTCATTATACAAGTAAAAAATTAGTTTTCAGTTATATAATATACGCTATTTCCAAATTAGTTTGTTACTGGAAAAAAACACCTAAAGTTAGATGTGTCATGTTTCACCTGAATTACTGAGCTTTTACCTTGAACAGATTTAGATTAAAATGTGTAGAAGATAACATGAGATATTCGTTTGATATATTTTAAATTTGTTCACTTCATTCTACATTTGATTAGTTTAAATACCATGAACTAAGAGATTATAAAATTAGAAAACTTACTTTCCACCTTCAGAATAACACACATCTGTATGACCCTCTGTATGTGCATATCTCATAGGTCTTTTATTTACGGGCATATTAACTATCAAACTAACCACTCAATAGACATAAACAGGATGAATCAGTTTTTCTTTAATCCAATCTTAAGATACTGATTTAATAAATTAGGATTTGTTTAACCAAGTTAGATTGTACAATTAATGTTTATTATTTTTCTAGCACGCGCAAATTTTTGGCGGGAATATTTGATGTCCATGTGAGAAACATACCAAAAAAAAATCTTTTAAAAATGTAAGAGTTTGCCTACCCTCTTTGACGGTGTGTTTAGCTTTCAGGTCTCAAAATAGATGGTATTGCTAACGTTATATAAACTAGTGAATTCCATTGATCTCTATAGTATAACTGGATGGACATACACATGCACATTCCAAGGACAAAAGCGTGACGCTCAAGTGTATCGTCTGCTACGCCGAGGGGGGGAAAGATTTAACGGTTTCTTTAAATGTTCTTATGCGAAAACATGTCTCTGATGAATAAAAGTGTTATTGTTTGAAAATAGTGAAGTATTATACCATACTTTCCTGAAGAAACATTTACATTAAAGGATATACAATCCAGTTTTACAGTAATTCTGTACAAATACGAATAAAACATTAGATATTTCAATTTTTATGTAGTTATCATCAATGTTGTTTACAGTCTGCCACGACAACACTTATATTTAAAGTTGGTTATTAGCTTGTATATTGGTTTCAGAAACCATATTTTATTGAAAGCTCGATAAATATAATGAACAAGGTATCTTAAAAATTGTTTACTTTGTTTGAATGACAAACTTTGAATAGTTGCCATCATTCAAACTATCACTTAGGTTATAGGCTTGTGGAAAGTATTATTGTAATAATAATACCTGTTTATTTAAGTTGGCTCATATCATTAAGAAACTATATTTGTTGACATTTCGATAACTATAATGAAACAAGTTAGCTAAAAACTGTATTACATTTGTTTGAATGACACACTTTGTGTAGAAGTCTTACGTTCAAATGATAGTTTAGGTTATTGGCTTGTAGAAAGTACAGTATCTACTAAACCCTGATTTTAGTAATAATCCCAATGTGTAAGGCTTTATTTCGTACCAGAATACTATCATATATATTATATTTTGGTTTGATGAAAGGCAATTTAGAACAGAAGTAGAAATTTCCTTCTGGAAGGTCTTTTATCCTAACTAAACACAAATATATGGTAGGAATCTGGTACGAGATAAAGCCTTAAAAGTAAGCTTCCTTCAAAAATCATCGTACATATACTGCTACATCAACTTATTTAAATAAAAAACTAACCAGTTTGGAACTTTTATATGCTCTTCAAAGCTTTAACTAACATATTTATTTAATTTAACCACTCTCACATTGATGTATCTCATATATTCAATCAAATTAATGAACGATGTCAAAATGCCACATTGCCTTGTATGGGTGAAAGAGAGAAAGAGATACCCGAAAGTTTCTTTCTCTCTTACCCAATGGTATGCAGACGACAGCTCGAAAATTTCAGCCACATATGTCCATCCAGTTATAGTATAGAGATCAATGGTGAATTCCAGCCATCAGGCTGGCAGCACTACTTATTTGTTTAAGAAATTGGGAGGCTGGCTGACGTGTAATCAGTAAAGACTCCAAGCAAATATTCCCTAGAACTGATAGAGATAAGAAGTGTAGTGCCCACCGGACTGTAAAATGTGCAGGCGACCCAAGTTGGAATAGCCGTGGGGAGAAAAATGTAGAGATACAATCATACTCTCGAGCAGAAAAATTAGCCTAGACATCCGAGCCAACAAAACGCTTCTTTTTGACACGTCCGAAATAAGCCAAAAAATGGTCAGGGAATTCTAGAGGCCGAAAATATTAACGATTACAATATTTCCTTTATGTCTATGAATGTTTAGTCTTTAAAAGGGGAAAGAGTGAAATCAGTTCTGCGGAAAAATAGTCTATTGAAATTGTGAACATGCCTCCGAACAAACGGTGACATTTAAATTCCTTATCTCTCCCATTAGTGTAAGTCTTTGGATAGTTTGGATGGGTAATAAAACGTGCTGAACGAATTTTTCGTAGAAGTTCTCAAAAATAGCAATTTAACCGCGTTGGTGGTCTCATACTCTAAGAAAGCGGCTTTCTCGCATTAGCGAAATATGATAGTTTGTCATTGACGGAGAGGTGGGGTTCAAATCCCTGCTGAAGGAATTTTGGGTAGATCTCATGCAATTGTTTCCTTCTCTTTTCCCACGCAAATATGGGTACATTTCCTGTAGTTAATTCTAATTTCATCAACACCACCCCAATATCGTAACTAATAATTATACATTCATTCAGCCCAGACGGGAGGTAAAACCCGGTGATTTTTTGGCATATATATGTTGATTACATTTTTTTTCTCATTTGATCTAAACTACTGACATTAGAGTATAAAAAATCTCAACATAGCTCTATTACTACCCGGTTTCACTAATTATTTTGCCTCATGAAAAAGGTTCATGAACAAAAAACAGTGAACCTTTGGTCTGGAGAATATCAACTGTAGCGTTTATATTGAAATAACCACTACAAGAAAAGATTAAAACATCAACGAAGCACTGGTGAAGTAATACTAAAGTGGACTTACCATGCCCCATCGCCCTATGTTGTTATCACGTCTCCCGAGCCGGCCTCCCGAACTACACTCCACTATAAACTTTGTGCTAAGACTGACTGAATGAAGCACGGAGTTCAAGTCGGCGCAAGGTGTCATGGGAAAAATAGTGTGACGTATGATGCCATGCCCGAGACGTCAGTGAGCGATAGAAACTTTTAGTCTGGATCATTCTCCATGCTCCACCACGCTTCTAGAACCGTCCTTTCGCGTCTAGATGTTCCGTCCCTCTTATGTCATGTGTTGTGTTTCTCCTTTGTTTTGGCGTTTCCCCTCTCCCCCCTCTCTGAGCTAAAATATTGACATAAATACTGGTGTAGAATAGAGGAATAATTACTCTTGTCTGGACTTCCTCCAGGAACACTTTGGTGTTCAGGATGAATACTAAAGGTATAAAATTCTTTTTCGGCAATTGTGTATCAAAATTCCCTTTTGGCTAACATTTGAATTTAATGAACAAGTCCAATCTTTCAAATAGAAACTTAGCATTATTGTTGTTGTCTTGTAGACACGGAGGCCCCTTCCGGGTTGTGTCGAGTAACATTTGGTAATATCATGGAAATGTTAAATTTTTTATGGTTAAATTTACAGCCTGTTTGGCTTAAGAAAAATTAAATCTACTTAGAATAATTTTGCGGGAATTAATGTTCCTTTGTAGAATGTAGGCTAAAAATCCCCTTTTGGGTTTTTGTCAATATCTATAAATATTGTTGGAAAGCTAACCTTTTATTTAAAGACAAGATTATAGTCTGTACAACTGAGAAAAAGGTATTTTGTATCTTAAAATATTGATTTGGTTCTTTACTCTACGTGTTTGTTTTTGATAATTGTGAGTAAGAAATAATAGAATCACTGCTAGATTGATGCAGAGCGTTGTCATTTCGCAACATAAACATTATTGACTTAGAGCCATCAGCTCACTTGTTAGATGCCTTAAATGTTTACATTTGTCATTTTACGACTTGAACTAGATAGTAAAATCACTGCTAGATTGATGCAGAGCGTTGTCATTTCGCAACGTAAATTTTGTGGACTTAGAGCTTTCAGCTCACTTGTTAGATTTAGTCTTTTTGCTAATGCTTTGAATGTTTGCATTTGTCTTTTTTACGACTTGAACTATTGATGATTGAGACGATCATAGATGATTCATATTATTATGAGTTTATTATATAACGTTCACACATATATATATATATATCCTTCTGTATCATATTTAAAATATCTAACTTTTATATATAAATAAAATACCTTATACTGTTACCTATTCTTTATGTCACTTTGGTACCCTAGTTTCATCTAATCATGGGAAGTTTTTTTTATATAATGGCAAATTTTTGAATTGTTTCTAATAATAAATATTTGTAGAGCGGGTTCGTGGAAACAAAACTCAAATGGATCAGTGTACGGTCCTTTTGTTTGATGTTAGTCCTATCGGCTCCTCTGAAATATTTGTTTTTTTTATATCTTTGAAATTTTCTGCTAATGGTATCGTTTTTGTTGTTGTACGCCGGCCTTAATTCGTTGTGGAATTGAGGAGGTCGCTACACAACAGTGACAAAAGACTAGGGGGGAAATATTACATACTGATCTATTAGAGGCCTCTGGTAGTATTAAGTACTCCAAATCGCTTTGACCAACAACATGTGATTAGTTTTTCATTTTGAATCCTAATCGAGTTGAGTTCTTAGTCCTAAATCCTAACTCGATGTGAATTAACGTGGTATGAATATACATTTATTTATTTTGTAATTTGGGGTTATAATGAAGCCTTGAACAGAGCTTTTAGGCAACTTTATTTTTAAATTTATTTGCAAGGCCATAGCTAGCCAATAATTTCAGGTGGGGGGGGGGGTTGTGTGCAAATCCCCAAATAGCCGGAAGCTAGAAATAAATTTATTTGATAAACAGTTCTAGAAGCTATCTGAAGTGTTTTATATGGCAACATAACCCCCTAACTGCCGAAGGAGGGATATTAGGATAAGCTACCCTTGGCCAGAATTAAAATCTTTATTTAACCTTCACCAACAAACAATACCAAAAGAGCATGACATTAAACCCGCGTGTACACTAATGCTTGTTTTAATTATGATAAATTGCTTATAGTAATGATTATATGCGACTAATATGTAGTAAAATAGAATCAACCAGCCCTGGGTTGGGGAATGATTTTATATTATGATAGCAGCATTACAAGGCTGCCACAGTAAACAAGTCAGCAAGAAGCTATCAGAATGGGATAGCCAAAAGGAACCTAACCAGTAACTAGGTCGTTTTTAACACTTTAACAACTTATGTTTCTATTAGAATTTCGCAGCTTCTTATAATCATTAAAGTCCTTGAAAACGTAAATATAAAGCTAAAACCTCTATATTGTGACCCAACCCAAAACTCGCTGTGACCCCCAAGTTGGAAACCCCTGCTTTATTATAACACAGTTGAAAGCAATATTTAAATAGTAAGCTCCTGGAGATGTAGAACTCGCTCATCACTTTATCAAAAAATTAGCAATTTGGACATGTTTATTTAAAACATTTTCAACCGTAAATTAAAGCAATAAAAAATGGAATTTATCAATATTTCTATAGTATTTTGGTACCTGTCTGCTAATGCCCTGCTTCATAACCTCATGCAAGTTTCCCTAAAATGTTAATACTATTCAAAACATATTATAATTTAGCGCGTGAGGGTGAAAGGGCTTCACCTGACATTTTATTAAATAACATATGGCAAATTCTAAATAAGCACGATAAACCACATGGTTATACGAAATTTTATTCAAATCGAAAACTAAATGGCTAATTAAAAAATGTATCCCAAATTTGAAAATGTTAAAGGGTGAAAAAAACTTAAGGTTTTGTTTAATGTAGTCTACTTAATCAAATAAAAAATTATAAGAGTTATAACAATGTAACACAGCCTTATTACTCCTCTTTCTTCATTTTTGCTTTGAGCCTATTTAAATTGCTTTTATGAAAGCCTATTTTAATAAACAATGAAATAAGATACATCAATTCAATTCAAACTGGTATGGATACTTGCTAGAATAATTAGAGTGTATTTCAGAAGTCAAACATTAATACCAACCTCAATGTCCTCATTTAATTAGTCAGAGCTTTCGATAAGAAAATAAGAAAATGTTGCATAACATTCACTGGATTTATGCCTTCAAAATTTAATAAAGCCCTAATTAAGGCATTGGCTGTACAACATACGATAATTTGAATCATAAAACTGCGACAGTCTAGGAGCTACGAAAGTACACTAAACATTAAACAAAACATTGGGTGACAATGCTGACAATTCAAGAAGTGATGGCCGAGTGAAATTTTGCTACTGGGCAGTTCATGTTCCCTTATGATTCGTTTCCATACCGCATTCGGCATACACTGACTAACCGTTGTCTCTGCCTATTGACAACAGCGCTACTAGACTATTTGATTAACTAAGCTTTCTACAATCTACTAAGCAAGGAATCTCCTTTAATTGTTTGACGATTTGTGAAGTTGGGATGTTTTGTAAAATAGGGATCAAATTTGTGAAATTTTAAATTTGTCTGTACAAGTCTGTGATTAAGGAATTTCATAATAGAAAGTAATGGGGTACAGATTAAGCCTAGAATTTCCCAACTCCAGATCTTAATCTCACAAAATTCCCAACTTTCAAGCTTTTAACAAACATTGAAGGGGGTGACACCCCCAACCCCCCCTAGTGCGACGCCCTTGAATTCCCAAATAATAATTGCATTGTACTAGCTTGTAGGTTAGTTACATAGCTTATTACAAATAAATGTCATTCAGGCTAACTTGATTAAAAAAATATATATAGCTATACAAAATTAGTGTCATCAATATAATATATTATTTCTTTTCATACAAGCATTAAATTGGAAACCACTCTTTAGTAATAAAAAAACTCCTTGTGTAGATTCCATATTTATTGAACGTCCTAAGTATGTTACATAGATTAGAAGTCAATATCAAGTATAAAAACAGTTTTTTAATAATAATAATATGTAAGCCGGTGCGAATCTTCGAAATTTAAAGTTCGAATTTGAATCGTAGTAAGATTCGAATTCAATTCGAAGTTTAGAATATATTTCGGATTCAATCCAAAATTTAAAATAATATCATTGGAAAAATATGAATTTGATTTGAAATCTTGAATCTAAATAGATCCTAGATTCGGATTCGATGAGTTTCGATGAGTAAAATTTGAGTTTATAATTTTTACTTTCAAATAGATACTATCAGACCAGAAACCAGTTATGGAATCGAGTGAATATAAAGAAATTAACTTGATTTTCAGGTCGTAAAGGAATTACGTGGGTGACAGTTATTTGTGACAGTGAATATCTTCTTTTTATAAAAAAAAAGCTAGGCCTACCATTTTTAAAATATTAATCAACCTTTACACATTGATTGAAAAAAAAAGTGTGATCTTTATTTGATGTTTCACCTTTTGAGATTAGTGTTATTGCATAGGCCTACATTTTTTGTTATAAACCTGAAATGTGTGTATAATGATTATCATCATATTTTGAAATATTTTATTTTTTGATTGGAACTCGGAAACTTAATATAGTGAAATATCGTCCACGACTTCTATTTGAAATATTATCATAGTAAGCCTAAAATAAATTGTTGGATTCAGATTTGAACCTATTTGTAAATAAAATATTCGATCAGGATTCGATTTGACCAAATAAACTAGCATAAGATTCTATTCTTAATCGATTCGAATTTTTTAAGCATGAGATTTGATTCGAGTCAGCCAAGATTCGGATTCGATTTGAAATTGAAAATAATGATGGATTCGCACAGGATTAATAAAAGGCCTAGTAATAATATTTTTTTAAATATTTAAATTAATATTATTCTAGACACAAAACATATGTACTTATAGCTTTGCTAGCAATCTTTTTTATTTAGTTTTATAGACGTTGAAAGTTAGCAGTCGGTAATCAATATCTTGCTCACGTGTCATAATTAGAAGAAAAAATCTTTATGCATCAGCACTCTTTGTATTTGTGTTTAATGTTTTGGCCTCATTAAACAAAAAATTGACAAATATATAAGATTATGGTTTGAACCAATGGGAGAGGCACTGGAGAAAGTGCCCCTCGCTCCTCCAAAAAATGAGATGAATTGAAACCACGATGACTGTGTTTTCCCTATTTAATACCTGCAGCGTTAGAATAATAATAATAATAATAATAATATTTAGCACCGCGTCTTACTACCCGTTCGGGTTATACGCTTAAGTACTAATTACGCTAATGGATTAGGAATTGGGAAGGTTGAATTTAGAGGAAGTGAACCCGCATTTGCGTGGAGGGAGAGTGGAAAACCATTTAGGAAAAACCACCCCCAGTTCACCCGACCGAGATTCGAACCTCGATCTCCCCGTCCTCGGCAGCCGAGCTCAACACGACTAGCGCGTTAGCCAACTACGCCACAGAGGCGGGTGCAGCGTTAGAAATTTGTATAACACTTAACAACTGGATCCAAGGCCCTAAACAGAAATTTATTTTGGGAGTTGTATTACTTTTGGTAGCTCGTTGTCAACTGTTAAGTATCCCAGCAGTTGGCAAGGTATTTTTTAAGCATCGAATTCCTCTTGAAACAATTTTTTTTCAACATAACAATAATTTCGTCGGTAGGTGTTTAAGGTGTTTAAGAACCCCTAAACACACCTTCTCCTTTCACCACTAAGTAAGTTGACACTTCCACAGTGATGACCACGTTTGTAGTCCTCTTTCATTTTTTATTCCCACGTCAATATATACTTTTAAAAGTATAGTTTACTACAATATCAGTAGATTAATACATTCAAATTAGTAAATATTATTATTATTATCATCACGTATTACTACCCGTTTGGTTTATACGCATTTACACTCATGTATAATGGTAGGGTGATGAAATGGAGGACCTACAGTTTAACGTGGGATCTGAACCACGGTGAAGGCCTAACATTCCACACATTCACAAGTTGTGATTAATACACGTCTTATCAGAGGTGAAAGAAGGGTTTGACGATCAGATAAATCTGTGCCATGACCGAGGATTGAACCCCGAACCCCCAGCACAGAAGTCAGACACCTTACCCCTAGACCACCAGGTCACCTAATTAGTCAATAAAAGCTGTGTAGTAGGTAGACTTAAGAGTTATTTTAATCACATTTAACAAGCTAATAAATAAGCATGTTCACACTTTGACTACCAAAAAATTCGCTCATTAATTTTTTTAAATAACTTATTCCAAAGTCCAATGAGAGTCAAATCTTAGACCGTAAAACAAATATAGAAAATAAAAACATATTGAGAACGTCTCAAAATTATGTTTAGGCCCTATTTTATTAAAATAACCATCTTTGATATGGGCAGGAATGCCTCCTTTTAATTATTATAATACCGGTTATGGATTAAAAAATCAATGTGGAGTACTTTTTTTACTATGAATATAACTTTAACACTTATTACTACAACCTGCAATGCTCAAGAATAATAAAAAAAACATGAAAGAATGCAGGTCACGAGAGCGGATTTTTACATGTTTGACTGCCTCAGTTAAATAAGGGCTAATGTCATAAAACTTTTTATACGGATAAGCATATGTTGTTTTTCTATGAATGTATAATTAGAGTGAATGTAAAACTACTACGGTACACAGAGCTTGTTATTCAAACACATGTAATTAAGCTTTAAGCTAGGTACCTTATTTCACTATTGCTATCGAACATTAAATATAATATGGCTTCTGAAAGCAATAGGATATACAAGCTAAGAGCCAACTTGAAATATAGTATAGTATTACTTCATACAAGCCTATAACTTAAATGATAACTTGAATTTAAAACTACTCCACAAAGTTTGTCATTCAAACGAATGTGATTAAGTTTGAAGCTACCTTTTTTCATTTTAGTTAACTAACTTTGAATATAAGATTGTTTCTGAAACCATTATACAAGCTAATAACCAATTATAAATATATTGTAGTCTTGGCAGAATGTAGACAACATGGGTTTTAGCTACATAATTATTTTAATATATCAAATATTTTATTCTTATTTGTACAATATTACCTTTAAAATTGAATTGTGTATCCTTTGATGTAAATGTGTCTTTAATCAAGTGGGGTACAATACTTCACTATTACTTTTATTCACTAGGCACATGTTTTTGCACAAGAACATTGAAATAAACCGTCAAATCTGCCCCCTCGCTAGAAAACATACGACAAACTTTAGCGTCACGAGTTGGTCCATTGCAAGGAGTGTGTTTATGTCCATCCACTATAATATATAGATCACTGGGTATTATAGCTGGACCTATACAGCTCAATTTCTGAACATGGTTTATTTTAATCTCGATTATATTTTAAGCATTGATCTCTATAATATAACTGGATGGACATCTCTGGCTGAAATTTTCGAGCTGTCGTCTGCATACCATTGTGTAAGAGAGAAGGAAACTTTCGGGTATCTCTTTCTCTCTTACACACATAAAAGGCAATGTGGCAATTTTACATCGTTCATTAATTTGATTGAGTATATGAGATACATCAATGTGTGAATGGTTAAATTAAATAAATATGTTAGTTAAAGCTTTGAAGAGCATATAAAAGTTCAAAACTGGTTTATTTTTCTTTAAATAAGTTGATGTAGCCTAATATATACGATGATTTTTGAAGGAAGCTCGCTTGTAAGGCTTTATCTCGTACCAGAATCCTACCCTATAGTAGTATTTAGTTAGTATAAAAGACCTTCCAGAAGGAAATTTCTACTTCCGTTCTAAATTGCCGTTTATCCTACCAAAATATTATATATATGATAGTATTCTGGTACGAAATAAGGCCTTACAGATTGGGATTATTACTAAAATTAGGGTTTAGTAAATACTGTACTTCCTACAAGCCAATAACCTAAATGATCATTTGAACGCAAGACTTCTACACAAAGTGTGTCATTCAAACAAATGTAATCAAGTTTTAAGATACCTTATTCATTATATTTATCGAACTTTCAATATAATATGGTTTCAGAATCCAATCTACAAGCTAATAACCAACTTTAAATATAAGTGTAGTCTTGGCAGACTGTAAACAACATAGATGATAACTACATATTTAAATATATTAAAGATTTTATTCGTATTTGTACAGTATTACCTGTAAAACTGGATTGTATATCCTTTAATGTAAATGTTTCTTCAGTAAAGTGTGGTATAATACTTCATTATTTTCAAACAATAACACTTTTATTCATTAGAGACATGTTTTCGCATAAGAACATTGAAAGAAACCGTTAAATCTGTCCCCCCCCTCCAACCCTCAGTGTAGCAGACGATACACTTGAGCGTCACGCCTTTGTCCTTGGAATGTGCATGTGTATGTCCATCCAGTTATAATATAGAGATCAATGATTTTAAGTCAACTAATTTCAAATTTAACCAAGGCTAGGGGCAGATGGACGATAAAACAGTTTAGTTGTGGGAGGAAATATGTGAAATTATAATCAATGATTGGGGTTGGCCTACCAACTGAGGTGAGAGAAAAAACCATCTAAGTTCATCTTTATTTTTATTAATAACTATTATATTAGTACATACACAAAATATTACTTCAAATCCCATGAGGTATTAGATAAATGTTTAATTTTAAATTTGGTCGTAATGATAAGGTATTGAACCTTGTGGTGTTAGGAAATACGAGACTGGGTGGTAGAATATGCACAATTTGTTAGCTAGACTCCAGAATGTGCCCGTGCCCGTGTGGGTGTATAATTGAAAATCCCTTTAATAATTGACTTACTATATTTATAATAGGGTTTAAGAACATTTTTTGATGAAGCGAGGGCTTCATCACCGACACCATAGATTGGAATAATGGTTCCTCTAGTATCATTGGGAAACGTTCTGCCAACTAATAATATATTTAGTTAATTCTCTTCAAGCCTTTTTCCAGGGATTAAATTTCAAAGAATCATTATTTTGCTCATCCATACGATCTTACATCTATAAATACAAACTTGTAGTCAGCATCCACTCATGCTATTAAAACTATAAAAATAATGTTTGTAATTAAAAATAATGAAGAACCACTACGCTTTAACGATTCGTATGTGCTTTCCGTCAATAGCCCCAACTGTGTTTGGATAATTTGTTTGCTCGTAGAATTTATCTGTTATTTTGATCCAGTTATCTTCTTTTTTTGGATCGCATGTACAAAGGTTACAAAATCTTTTAATGCTGGTTGTGAGTTGTACGTCTTATGTTTCTGATTGTGCATACTCCAATTAAATACTCGAATAAAAGCACCAAATAGGCTGTATTCAAATACCTGAAAGAATTAACAATTTTTTTTGTTTTTTTCAGTTCAAGAAGTATTAAAAAACATGGAAAAATCTTATAACATGTTTTTACAGAGAGTTGAAAGCTCAACGTAATACCAAATTCGGACAAAAAGCACCAAAATGCATAAAATAATTTTATTTTAAGAAACTGTGGTTCCTGTTGCCCACATTCGAACCTCAAGGAACAAGCGGAAATATTGATTACAGGATAAATATGAAAAATACAGCTATATGACATGAGTTCAAGGAGAAATCGGGGGAAAAGAATAAACTAACTTCTGGACAGTCTCTCTTGAATATATTATAAATAGCACTCATATGGATTCCAGTACTAATTTTGTCCTTTCTATTGTTACGAAACTCCCAACTCTATGTGATGAAGAAAAATTGGAGGCACAAATACAGTTTTTAAGCGTGTTTAAGAATTTCCCTCTAATGCGTTTTTCTGAGATACCTATTTACGAACAACATATATTGAATATCGTTGCAGCTTCCCAACCCCACATCTGTTCTGTTTCGGTTTCGCAACATGGTACACCCTCACTTTCCTTACCTAGTTTGTCTACATCCCATTAATTGTATATACCAAAAACAACAATCCATCAACCAATGCTTGTATCGACACCCACATCTGTTTATACATCTTTGACCATCAGGGTGGCACACAATAACAATCCTCCAAACCTGAGTCTCAAGTAGATTCATCTTTAAGTAACTACATTTCTTGTTTCACATCTTTGCTAAATTATGATATAATTGACATTTAATTTGAGTTAAGATTTTATGCCAAATAATTGTGTGCAATTTTGATTTCTGGAATAAGTAAACAAACATTTTAATTGCATTGTTAAATAGTTATATTTTTACCTCAAAGTCACAGCTAGTTGCTCCTCGGCAGGTATTGACTGTCGCATGGTAGTCTTTTAGCAAGTACTAGACTGTCCAGCTTAACTAATAAATGTATCGAACTGTGGTATGTAAGAACTCAGGGGTGGATTCAGAATAATTCCTCGGGGTGAGGGGGGCACTGAGGGGGTGGAACACTCTTCAGTGGGGTGGGAATCCACCCCCTCCTTCCGAAAAATATTGTAAAATTTAAGCTTTATAAGTTGTGTCTTGAAGTAATTCTGGGCTCAAGGAAATAAGATATAAAATAATAAACACATTTAAAATTTAGCTGAATTAATTGGCGTTTTTCAGTTAACTCAATCAAATCTGACATATTTTACATCACTCACTATCATTGTATTACATTATATTATCTGTAATATTGCAAATAATGCTACCAACAATAGATAGGTTAGTTGTGTGTAGGGTGATATAAAAAATATATAGCAAATATAATGTTAATCCATGCACAATATTTGAAGGAAATAGCCACATTTGAAAAATAAAACAAGACCAGTTTTGTTTTGTATTTCAAAGGAATATCACAGAATGTTTTCTTTTGTGCTTTTTAGCAAAGAGTTTCAAAAGTTCTTCAGACTTTATTGTGGACGGAATATCCTGGTGTATGTGCGGCAAACCCAAACTATTTAGGAGATATTCTGTCATTGTACAACGTAGATAAGTCTTATGACGGTGTAGGATCGTAAAGGAGCGGTCCACTGTGCTCGTTGTGACAGGCAATGTAGACAAGAGTTGAAACACAACTCAAATATTTGGCAGGATATAAGCTATTATGTAGCTTACTGAAGTAAACTTAGGAAACCTGTCTGAAGAGTTTGATTTCAACATCCGCTTCCAGGTTTGTAGCTCTCATTTCAGAGCTAAGAAACAACGAAAATCATCCTTGTATAATTCAGCTCTTTCAGAACTACATCTTCAAGACCATCACTGAATTCTGGTGACAACAGCTTTTAAGCTGTCCAACTCTTTACAGCTGTTATTTTGGAAATCTTAACAAAAGTCCATTGACTATGTTGTTCGAATAAAGGTAGAAGGTACACTGCAATACGATAGTATTCTTCAACTGGCTTACTTGACTGTGATTGGAAGGTTTTTTTTTCTCGGAATCGTTGTTCTTGGCTTACTGATTTCTATCCCCATTTCCATTGACAAATTTTCGGACTTTTGAAAAGTTGTTTGAATACATCATTGATTTTGTCTCGTTTCTCTTGGAGCCTTGTCAGTGTCGCTTCGACAAGCTGCATTGCTTTGAGTATATCCATATTCTCTGCCTGTAACTTCCAATACAAGGTCAATTAGTTCCAAAACCTCAGCCACAATAGCCACACTGATTAGGAATTCTGATGACAGTATAGAGTGAAGGAATTTAAATGCATTACTTCCTTTGCCTTCAGACCAAGCGATAATTTTCAAGACTATAATAGGGAGGTAAGGAAGAGTGTTAATAAATGTCAAAACCTTATGCCTTTCAGCCCATCTTGTTTCACACATAGTTTTAAGGGTATAGTTTCATTTTTTGAGCCTAGCTTTAATTTTCGCATTACCGCACAAGCATTGCTCCTAACGAATTTTGGTGGAAGCAGAATCCTTATTTACAAAGTGGGGTCAGTGTATGAAGGTGGGTAGTTGAGAAGTCGCACACGTCGGATTGTTGCGAAATAACCTTAATATATTTTCCTGTGTAACATTTCCATTCTATATTTTATAGTGACAAAAAAAATATTCAGCTTTTTTAATGTAATTTTAGGTAGTGTATTTTATTGTCATCTGATGAGAACGTGTCCTTGTGCTCCCCCCACCCACCCGTAGAATCTTTAATGTAATGACTCACCATTACAATATGTTACAAGTTGAGTAATTCCCACCCATGACATCACAACTCCTAGTGCATAGTGCGCAAGACGTTGAAATATATTTTTTTCAAAGATAGAGTTAATAGTCAATATGTGGTGAATACCTAGTGTACAATGCATAAGTTGATTTTACTTTAACTTCTTATACATTATGCATGGAGTGCCGTATGGATAGTCATTGTACTTAAGACATAAGCCAATGAGAATGCGAGGAAAGGATATAGCCAATTAAACGCCATTACACAAGCAGATGAAAATAATTAGCTTCTGTGTTCATCTTCAAGTTTGAAATATCTTGTTGAATCCATACTAGTCTTGTTTGTTATTCAGTAATATTATTTGTTTTAGCTTCAATTACTATGATTGTCCACTCTATATCATTGAAAATAAAGGAGACATATTACATTTTGCATTTGGTTATCAATATGTAGGTTTACTATAATATCCATGACAATAATAAAATCAGAACGAAAAAAAATCTAAATTGATTCAATAGTATATACCATTGGCTCCCAAACTGTGGTTCGCGTTTCTAAATCTTCCAAGGGGTCCACAAAAATATTTCCGTAGTGGCGGATTTTTAACGAACAGTTTTTGAAATTTTGTGAGGCACATTTACAAGATACTATTATATAAACTTGATGAGGTCTTTATCCATTATCTCTTTAGAAACCTACGCATACTTTTTCTACTCATCCATCAATAATTGGTTTCACTTTCCACAATAGAAACAAGCTCATTTCTGAAAGTGACTTGAGACTTTATTTATTGTCTCTGGTTCCTGACTTTAAAGCTTTGTACCATCCAAAGCAAGAGCATTCTTCTCACTAAGTCACGTGAAGAGATGAGTAGCTGTTAAAACTTATAAACAATTTTAAAACTTAAATCAGCATGGAATTTTGTGATTATGGGAAGGTATTTCATTTATGTCAAAGCAGTAATTTCCAGTACCACTTTTAAAAAAACACACATGAAATGTGATAATATTATGACAATAAAGATAAGAAAATGTTATTACTTTGCTTATTTAATTTCTTTTTAATTTTTCAAATACATGTATAATTATTTGAACTTGAATTATTTGATTGCAATTAATAAATACATTTTATAAAAATTAGGTATAAAATTAAGTGCATGGCTATGGATCAGGTATACATCAGGATTTTCGCGCAATTCAGATGTTTGTGAAAGGGGTTCACGAATCTAGAAAGTTTGTTTCATTATAAATCGATGATTTCTCCTTAAGAATTGTGTACTGAAAGCTATACAATATTTATGTACTATGAGTTATGCGCTATGCATGAATATAAGCCCAACCTAAGGACTGACATAACGTCATGAAGGGACCTCTTTTAAAATATCCATTTTCTACGTCACTTTAACTATAAAGAAGTGTTGTGGATTTAATGACTTATTTGTTATGTTTGTAATATATTTTCAATTCAATTCAATTTATTAAATGTTTAAATGAGCCAAGGCTCTTTACAAAAATATTACAATATTGGGACTTGTTGCGTGAGTCTAAAGATATAGTTAAAGTATATTATACACCACAGTTGTTGTGTGGTACATACAAAATATAGACATAAAAATAAGAAATTAAGAGAAGAAAAAAAGACATAGAAACTGTCCTTATACTACATAATAATAATCATAAAAAATGTAAACAAGACCTGAGCAGTATAGAATAAAGCTAGAAGAACAAATTACAATATAATAATTAACCATTTTATGACTTAAGTGTACCTTGTAAATTTAGAAGAAATTAAATTTAGACAAGGATTTGAACCCTTGCCATCTGATTTTACGCTCCAACCATTATACAAACTGATCTATCCGGAATCTATTTCTTGCAAGTGAGTGAGTTTGGATAGCGGCAGCTTATTTGGTAGGGCGGTTACCATGTAAATATTAACGTCTAGGTTTCAAATATCTATCTAGAGCTATTTATCTGAATTTACACAACTCTCCATCAGAATATTATCTGAAAACACGTGATCGTTTGATGTACATCTATCTATAAGTGTGTTGAATAAAATGAGCATATACGAGGTCATAATATTAGATAATAAAATTGCGCATGCGCAGATTCTCTTATAAATAAATATATTTCACTACATTTCTTCTGGTTTCCTTATCTATGACTTTGCCCCTATTCATGTAATGTATTCAGGTTTCAGCTGCTCCTAGCAAAGTCGTGTTAGTTTGTTACCTTACGTCATGGCAAGGTGATGACAGAGTGTATTCGTACTTCAAGGTTTTAACATAAATCAACACAATCTACTGCAGTGTCAGTAATTGTGTTTTTTTTTTAGATTTTATTTACTTAAAGAATATTTATTTTCTCATTTTTATAGTTTAAAACCTGTATACATTCTTTAAACAATAAGTTATTGGTTTTTCTGGTACGATCTTAGAAAGAGAAAGTGTTGGTAACCCATTAGCATTGAACCTTGGTGAATTATTACTTTCATAAATTATTTTGAAATAACGCAATGGATGAAAACATAGACATAATTAAAGTTGGATCCAGGAAAAGTCAGGTAAGAGCCTAAATACCTAATTCTAGTATTATAGACAAGTCGAGGATATAAAGTTAATATTGGTTATATAAATCTTATTCCCGAGTCGTCTCAATGAAATAATGACTTGCCGCCAAACAGCTAATTAAGTAAACCAAGGCATAAAATTAAATTATATTAATCACAAGTATTTATAATTTTTTGCTAAAACAAAATAATACAAACTTACAGTAACTTTATTGTTGACATGTTAAGGTTAGGGTCGACTTTGGGGGGAGGGGATAGTACACTTATTGTGTAGTGAAAGAAACATTTTTTATTTGTTAAGCCCCATCTACAGAGTCTGTAAGTTCCATATCCTTATAGTCCTTTAGTCCTTAGCAATAAAAATCATGTCTACACAGTCTGTGTCTGTATCTGTTTTCATGTGACTATGCCAACCAATGAGAAAGTTTGAAACAATCTCCAATTAAACTCTTCGAAAGAAAATTGTTTAGAGCTATGTGCAATCAGACAATATCACGCCTGAACAATTATTAACACAAGGGATAGGAGCTTAAGCTACATTTGAAAGTTAGGTTGAGTGCATTTTCAAATAATATATTTAAAACATGAGCTAGTTAGTGTAGGCCTAATTCCTATGATAATGCCATTGGTGCTTTCATTTCAATGCGCACACACGCTTAATTTGCTGTCCTTAGCTGTCTGTATCAACTAGTCCCTAGAAAGTTAAGGATGAGTCAACTTCTACAGAGTGGTAAGGACTCTGTAGACAATGTTAGTGTGGAGTCTCTCTCTTACGGAATACTACGCACCTTAAGGATAAAAAGTCTGTAAGATGAGTCTTTACATAGCACCAAAAAATGGGAGCTATCATGCATCATGTAAAAATAGCATTTTTCAATTGTCTTAAGAACTTTTGAAAATTTGTTTTTTATTTATAATACACATGCAGCAAGGACTCAGTAAATAAAAAATAAAATTTCGTTCCATAGAACTAAAAACAAACAATAAACAATTAGCTTATCTTGTCAAACATATTTTGAATATCATTACCGGTAGGCTACTTAAAGTAAAACTATTACACATCACATAACTTGGAACCTCACAAAGTAAGAAATTATATAAAAAATAGTGTAGATATTTAAGTACATATCTATTTTAGTGCTTAATAATATATATCTTAGCATACAATAATTTATTTTAGCGCACAATAAGTTTTTTAAAAGTAATATAGGTATTTAGGCCTGTTAATTTAAACTATCATGACCTAAAAAAACCTAACCTTCCATGTGTTAGTAAAACAGGGGTTCCACACACCTGGAACATCAGGATAACTGGGATGAACTGAAAACACAAGGAATTTCACAACAACAACAAAATCGAATTTAGAATATTGAACTACAAACTTTAAACAGTAGACCTTTGGATGAAGGAAAAGTGAACTAAAGAATTAGCCTCAGCGCGCTGATTTGAACACAGTCATGTATTATGTCTCCCCATATCCCTCGCCCTTTCATTACCCAAAAACATTGAGTTATGTAGCAAAGTGCATGATCATATCCTTATCAAGGTCAAATCACCCTGTTCTAATCACAAATTACATGACTTCACATGAATCAATTATATGAAAAATTAAATTACATTCCTATATACTACTATGGTAGTGGTAGGTTAAGGCCTACCTATATAAATTGTCAGTAAAAAAAAGGGAAATTCCTTATAGAATAGTCAAAAACAGAAATTTTATGTTAAAAAGATAATGGCGAGCCTGATAACATTTTATTAATTTGAAATTGGTTGTAAATATTCTTAAAATATTTATTATTGAACACTAAAATAAATATGTGCTATAATATCTACACCATTTTTATATATCTCACTTTGTGAGGTTCCAAGTTGTGTGAAGTGTAATAGTTTTACTTTAAGTAGCCTAGTGATGTTCAAAATGTGGTTGACAAGGTAAGCTAATTGTTTTCATTGAAGGCTTGGAGTTTTACAATTTAAATTAGTTTTTGAACATATAGACCTAGATCTGTTTTTGTGGATAAAAATTTATGCGCGTTCTCAAATCTAGTAATTATTTAAGCAAAATAAAAAGCTTGTTTTTATAAATAACCAACCTTTCATATTATTTTCATTTAAAGATGAAACTTTTGAATTAATTTTACCTTCTGCTCTTATCTTAATATTCATCCTATTAATTCCTAGTTCCATTAAAAAAATTAATATGGGTCTCTGTTAAAAAAAAATCCCAAGCATCTCCTCTTATGAGATTTTAGGCTACAAATATGCAACTATTTTACATCTCACACTTTTATTAAGGTTTGGCTCAAAGTCATTATTCCACTTGTGATGTATGCTCAGCCACGAGTAGAGAGTAGGTGAGTTTAACGGTATTGGGTAGGCAAAATGTGTTACACCCAGTGGCCGTGAAACATTATTTGTATAATGAAAGGGTAAGTTACTAGAAAAATGTATTTTTAAGCACTGCATCTTACTACCTGTTTGGCCTACATGTTTATGTACTAGTTACGCTAATGGATTTCTGTACTAGTAGGGCTATATTTAAAGGACGTGTACCCACAGTTGCATGGAGGGAGAGTGGAAACCCGTTTTGGGGAAAAAAACCTCAGTACACCCAACCAAGATTCAAACCTCAATCCCCTATCATTGGCAGTCTAGTCTACTGCAAGAGTAGCGTGTTAGACCATGTGGCCACTGAGCGGGCTAGAAAAAGTTAAAAAATAAAATTGTTCCCCAAGTCAAAGGGAGGTCCCAGGACACAACCCTGGAAAATCATTAAAAATTAAGAATCCTCTCCAAGATATCTGAAGTGGTCCTTTAGTTATGTCCTTATTTACAGACTTTCATTATAGAAAATGTTTGACCTTAGATAGCTAAAAGTTGGTTAAAACTGCTCTTTTTATATAAATTAGTACTTCATCTTACTACTGGGTTACACACATATACCAATTACACAAGTTTTTATTTATAAGGAAGGTTGAATTTAGAGTAAATGTACCTGCATTTGCATGGAGGAAGGGTGGAAAGCAATTAAGGGAAAACCACCCTCAGTACACCCGGCTGGGAGTGTTAAGAGTGACACTTTAGACCAGTTGGCCACCGAAGCAGGTCTTTTTTATGTGTAGCTACATATTGGTTGAGTTTATTGTTGCGGATGCCCATAACATCTAGGTGCAGGTTATTATGACTATAGAATATAAATATTAATGGTAGTTTAGCAAAAGGGGGCAAGGGGATGTGGATCATAACTCCCTTTCCCGCCTACAAAAATACTTGTAAAAATCAAATCTTGTGTTGCAATTTAAATCATATTTGATAGTTGTAATGTGTATAAAAAATATTTTAGTAAAACCTAGTTACCATTTTGACCTAAGGTATATATTCTCACAATTTACAGCTTTTATGGCTGGTAAGTAATCGATCAAGTGATAAAACTAAACATTAATGATTAATAAATTTATTTTTGTCCTTTCTATAAGTTACCTATTACAATTAACATTTAAATGTGAATATTATTGTTATTTATTGTTTGTCTTCATTAATATTTCCAGTTCTTGCGCTCTTGATAAGCTCGTTTGCGCTATGATAAGCTCGTTTGAAATACTTTGCAGTAAAACATTTTTTTATGTCCGTAGTACAGGTTTGTGATATTTTAGGAGATAAGAAAAAAGTTAAGGTGTTTGTGCTGTTCAAGGGAAACAAAATTATTTGAATGTGTATTTTCTTGAACAGCACAAACACCATAATTTATATATATATTCCTTGAACAGCACAAGCACAAACACACACACACACATACACATATATATACATATATAATGTGTCGCCCAAATAAAACCATATATGCAATATATAGTGAGTTTTAAATAAAAACAAATCGTGCATAGCCTCAGATAAATGCTAAATCATTAATCCAAACACACTACATAGTATTTCATTATATTACTATTTTTAAAAAACTTTGTTTTTCAGCTTGCTCTTATTCAGACCAACCACATAGTATCTATTCTTAAAGGACTCTATCCAAACAAAACGTTTGAATTAGGTAAGTTGATAATTAGTTTCTTATGTATATTGTAATTTTAATGGTTGTGGAAGTCATACTCTACCCATATTCTCAAAAATCGTTTGAATGTGACAACAGGCAGAATGGATTTTCGCATCCATCGCATCCAAAACTAAGGTGACAGTTTTTTAAAAGAACGAAACAGGAAATGATTGTCAGCTTAGTATAAATGGAAAACTGTTAGAACAAGTGATGAATTTTGTGTATCTGGGCAGAATGTTTTGTAAAAATGGAAGGATAAATGATGAAATCGACAGACGGGTGGATGCATCTTGGAAAGTAGTTGGATGTACAGTAGCCCCATGGCTTCTTTGGTGCTGACTGACAGCTCACAGCTGACAGCTGACGGCTTTGAAAAGTTACCAGACAAAATTATGTATCCCTACGCCGAACCATATGATCTGCAAAAAACATGTGTTTAGCAGCTGTCACTTCTGACAGTCAGCACCAAAGAAGCCATGGGGCTACTGTATGTGGACTATTGCACAAAATAAAGTAGTATTGAAAGAGGAAAAGATAGTTGTATATAAAAGTGTGTTGACGCAAACATTGTTTTATGGATGTGGAGTGTGGGTTTGTCAGGAGAAACACAAGAGCGAGGTGAATGTGGTTAGAATGAGATATCTAAGAAATATATGTGGAAAAACTCGTATGGACACAGTTAATAATAAATGGGTGCTGAAGGAGTGCGTTTCAAAAGGGAATCCAATAGGTCAAAGTGAAATAAGCGTCTTACATTGGTTTGGGAATGTTGAGAGGAAGAGTGTGGATCAAGTGACGAAGCAAATGCATGATGGAAGAGACTATGAATCAAAAGGAAGGAGTAGGCCATGTATGATGTGGCCAAATGTTGTAGACGAATCTGTGAAAAAGAGAAACAAAATGAGTTTTAAGAATGAAAGAGCATTTATGACTCGGTGTATGGATGTTGTTGAAGCGAAGAAACTATGCGAGAATAGGGAAGTGTAGAGCAAGCTAGTTAGGATAGATTAAGTACAGAGTTGTATATAGGCCTACATATTTATGTATATATGTATGTATGTATCTATGTATGCTCTCAAACCTATTGTACCAGGTTTATTGATATGTAAAGTGTATACATGGCTTGGAAAGTTCCTCTAAAATAGATGATAATAATAATAATAATAATAATAATAAAAACCTCTGGATCCGCACTATAATATTACCAATGTAAATATCACAACCTTTCATGTGGACCACTGTTGGAAGATTTGATGAGATTGTGTAAACAGATACTTAAAAAAGACTTAGATTATTTATTGACCCACTATGCTAAACTACCCAAAGGTCAAAAGAGAGCAAATAAATAATGTATATAAGTTTAATGCAAAAAAGTATCTGGTCCACTAAATCCTGAATGACTATAGGAAAATAATCGAAACATGTTTTTCAGCTACATCATAACAAAATATATCAATCTTTAAATAATGGGAAAAATATTTTAACTTAAAAAATAATTTTGTTCCCTGTTTATTATGTTTATTATAAAATTACTTATTTGTTTCAAGCAAGCTCCTTTCAAAATATATCAAACAAAAGGAACTTATGCCTTCCCAACAGTTTTTTTGGGAGCACACCATAAAAGTTGAAGGATGAAGTATTATATTTTTACTCTGATATTTAAAAAAAAAGTATTACTTTATTTACAAATTACTTTGATTAATATTTGCTGTGAATTTGTAAATATTATATTATTTATTTTATCAACCAATAATGAAAAAGGGGGCGGGGGGACCCAAATAGTTAATACTCTTCTTCCAAACAGTCTTAAACTAAATCCTTGTTTTAATGTGACAATAGGATCTTAGCAACTATAGCTTCTAGCAGACGGTGTCAATTTTGATAGCTGAGATATTGTGAGTTTTTGTAAACAGGGGATATTTTGCACTTGTACTCTTAATGGCTGTACTAGCTTAGTATTAACTTTCATTTGAATAGGTACATTAGATTTTGAAAAAAAAAAAAAACTTTGTTCAGGTAGTTAAAGTTTGATGTTAAACAAATTTTGAAATTTTAGAACCATCTCCTACTATTGTATAGTTAATTATTCTGGAACAATTTTTTACTAGTGTTGTATAGTTAATTATTCTGGAACCATTTTCTATAGTTAATTATTCTGGAACAATTTTCTACTAGTGTTGTATAGTTAATTATTCTGGAAGCATTTTCTAATAGTTTTGTAAAGTTAATTATTCTAGTCAAGAATTTTTAATCTAAAAATAAATAGAACCAACCTAAATTATATAAATACAAGATCACTTATTTGAGGTTTAAACTGACTAAACCAAATCAAAGATACTTTGGTCCATATCCTTGTAGGATCAAAGTTTCTTGTGTTAATCACTCATATAAATAAAATCTAAGCTAATTGGGCCTGGAGCATTTAATTTTGTAAGCTATTGCTAAGTATTAATTTAATTTAATTTTTTTTTGTTTTATGAATGTAGGCAGGTGGATAATTTTGAAAGTTGTTCATTTCATTGAGCATGATATTACGCAACATCTATAATATAATATGCATGATATGTAGCCTACACTCATTAAATATTGAACAATTGACCATTGAATACATTATCATCTAAAGTGTGTAGAAGAATACTGTGCTAAGTCTAAGTTTTGTGCGAACATAAATATCTGCTGTTTCTTAGTCTACAAGTGATACCATCATATGGATACAAGAGTGGATAAAAAAAATGTATACATATTAAATGTATTGAGTTTTTTTGGAACTTAATATATTTAATATATTTTCACTCCCAAACCTTTAAAAAGGCTTTTGAAAATTAATAGTTGGACATAGTATATTTTTCACTCGTGGTACTCATATGGTATTGACCTTAGGCCAATATTAGAACTCCAAGTTGGTAGTTGCCACTGCTAAATCAAGGTTATGCTGTTAACAACAGTACCTATATTAAAATGTTTTGCTACAATGATAGCTATATATATAACTATGTTTTATTTGTTCAACAAAAAGAAGTGTAGAGGGAAAGACTGATTGTCTACTAGCAGTTTCCTGCACACTGTCATATGAAAAAGTATAATTATGAGTAAATGTACTCGCATTTTCATGAAGGAAGAGTGCAAAAAATGATAACACCTTTAGTGGTGTGAGTAGATCCAGTCAAGGATTATTGATATTTAGACATTTGTGTGAAGAGTAGTGTAATGATTGATATGATTGTGGCTCTTCATCTCAAATATCACAATAAACAAATTAATTCATATTAAAAATGTATCTTTAGGCCTACATTTGCTTCATAAACTTTTAATATATCGATATCTTAAGATAATGTGGCTGGGTGACAACGATACTTTATAATAATTTTATTTTAAAATAAACTTTAGAAAATCATCAAAATGTTAGGATGAATATTATTAGCATACAGGCTTACGTAGAGACTGGTTCTGTCTGCATTACTTGCTTCAATAATCAATAGCTTTAGATCCTACAACTGTCCCAGGCTAAAACTTGACATGAGGATAAAATTAGAATTTTTTTTTAAATTTAAATTTATAATTTTTGAAAATATTTACTTGCTTACATTCATTAGGACCTACTGCTTCCAGCCTATGGCCTGGGTCAGTTTTTTATGCAAGTCATATATTTTTTCACTGCCAGCTGGCTAGGCCTATTGTAGCTTTTGTGAAAAACATTCAAATTCTATTTTTATGACCCCTAAATCTGCCAAATATATTTTTTTGTTTTTTATATATTTTTTATTTATAGCGTGAGCCAAGATTTTTAAAATGGTGAAGATTTGATCAGTGTATCTTAGTTATTGCTCCAAATATTTATATTTCATTATTGCGATTGAATGAAAATAGCTCTATAACATTTTTAATTCCCTAGAAAACTATGAAGGGAGAAACTTCCATTTCCTCTTTATATATTTTATTTTACCTTTCTTCCTTTTTATTTCACATTTCTTTGCCCCACTGCCCGCCACAGGGCAAAACTATAAAATTTTGGAGAAAGGGAGGCAATCAGCCTCTCTAAATTTAATGTGTTTGGTCCACACCTTCCCCCACCTCATTGTACATATATTAAAATTAACAAATCAACTTTGCAAAATATTGGAGTTGTTTGAAGATAATCCATTTAACATATCAGTTTTAAAACTCATCTATCTGCTATTAATATGAATTTTCATTAAAGCTCAGTAATTGTACTGGTAATCATAATTCTCTCTAATCATAAATCTCTAAGTATTAAAAAAAATCACTGTCAAACTGCACCTAAAGTCTGTTCAGCGTAGGAATTTTTTCTGAAAGGCCTCTTTCCTTACCAGAAAGCTATTATATAGTGGGATATTGGTAGGAAAAAAGACCTTTCAGAGAGTAATTCCTACCGTGAATGGAGTATAGGCAAGACTGGACACTTCCTTCCCAAGTCAGAGTTTGGGATGAAAAACTACCAAACCAGCATTTCTTGTTTTCTCAAATAGGATGATTTTTCTTGCTTTGGAATAAATAATGAATGATTGTTGCTTCAACTAAAAATACTAAATGTTATCAAATGTTATACAAGTTCCACGATATTTTACTAGATTAAAATTCAACATTCATGGTTTTATCTATATTCTTGGTCATAAGTCATCATGACTTGTAATATTACTTAAATTAATGTAGTAATTATTGTACTTTGACTTCATCTAAATGAGATAAAAATTAGTGTTATCATTATCTTTGAATGTCATTGTTAATTTATTACCTCACCATACATTTATTAAAGTGGTGTATGGTGACAATAAGTGCATACTCATAGCTTTTCTCAGGACTAATCCACTGGGCAGACTTGAATCACATACATCTAAAAGTACTACAAATACAAAAATGACCCTTTAAGAAGGTCCTTTTCGAAAATCTAAACATTTTTGGCTGCACATTTTATAGAATTTAATAATATTACTAGCATTAATTAATAGGTATTGAAACACATCATTCTTGTGTTAGACTGAATTACCGGTGACAGAGAGATTGGGTTTCGAATCCTGGTAAAGTGTACCGAGTCCCACTCTACCTCCACACAAATGTAGGTACATTTCCTCTGAAATTCTACATTCCTTATTCCTACTCCATTAAGGTTTTTAATCCCAACTGGTACTGACACTTTGGGAATAAAATAAAAATAGATGTGATCATTTATAAGTGACAGTGGCTTGACTTGACATATTGCGACTGCCTTGTTCTAAACATAGTGCATAATGTTGTCCAAAACTCCCAGTAGATTTTTAGAGCTTAAATAAGATTCATCCTAAAACTTTTCTAATGTAATAATAGACTGTGCTATTTCCCTGCTGGGTTGATTTAATAATCACTCAAAAAAATACAATAGTCAAATTAATCCACTAAGATACACAACTTGTCCCTCCAATGAAGCGATTTTATTCTAAACCTTTTGAGCCAAAGTTTGACAGTAGTTAAATCACAATTTATTTCCTTTCATTATAGTATTCAACTAAAGTCTACAGTGCTCCATTTGATATCCCAACTTACTCATTGATTTGAAATCAATTATAAAGCATTAACAAAGCAGCATTTTTCCATCGGTGCTTTGATTTTTGTGTCTTATTTTCAAATTTAACACTATACACAATTGACATGAAAGACTTTTTATTCTAAGTCTCTTTGATCTAGTGTTTATTTGATTTGTTTTGACATTTGTCTACTTGTTAAGTTTTATAATTGTGTGCAAAGCTTTGAAATTTTTAATCCCAATTTGAATCCAACTAAGATAAGAGTTACCAGTCCTTCCTTCTTTTTTTATTCGAGTTTTTATGGGGTTTTTCTTAGGAATATTTCTAGTACTCTTTAGTTTTTCCAAGTTTGTACTTTTTTTCCCGTTTGTGTAAAACATAATGAAAGCACATTAGGCTATCCGAATTGAAACAAATTGGTATCTCAGAGGAAAGATGAGATAAGTCATTTAACAGCTGTATCTGTGGAAAGTTTAATATTGGTCCACTTTAATTTTAAACAACTTTATTATAATTCGGAATGTTTGTGATATAATTGCCCCATGATTGGGCGCCAATTAAAACGTTACGGAATATTTGAGAAGTAATTGGTTTTTATAGCCCCGTTATCGAGTGCCAATTATTATGTTACTGTTTGTTTTATTTAAATAAATACAACTGTTGATGTTGCACACGATTTATTGGAGTGATTATATCTTCTTATACAATTTTACTTGAAATACAAATTATGTATATAAGTTAGTAGTACTGTCATGATATTACATGTACTCTAGTTTATGTTGTCGGCACTCTCTGGACGTATGTGACTACTCTATATATTCATACGCACATACAGCTTATATATGACATATCCCTTGGACCTCTCGTGACCAGTGTCAAAACCAACAAATCAAAAGCGTTCCTGTGACAGGTGTCTTGAAGGCTAGCTTCCTATTGGGTATAGGGAGCTGGCGTCTCTTGCTTGTTTGGTAAATACTACGCAGTGAAATTTTGAAATAAAAAATAAGTTTTAATGGTGCAATCCTTCTAGATTATTCCTGAAAAGTGCGTGATTCTCCACGGATGAAGTCTCTTAAGGATAATTTACATACGATACTTTAAAGAAAAACACCTTCATCCATGACTTTTTAAATATATGAGAGCTGTCCAAATCAATATCATTACAACTTGTGGCAAATAGGACTAGCTGATACTGGTCCAAATAAATCACAAGTACAATAATAATTAACATAATAATTATTAAAAAGAATTTCTCCAACAAGTTATTTTAAAAATGGACATATTCATTATATTATGTTTCAATTGTTTTTTAATTGAAAATACAACGTATATATTTTTTATGTGTTAACATGTGATGAATCTTATCAATATAATTTAACAAATAGTGACATGTTGGTAAGGATGTAATGGACTGATAATTACATTAATATGACAAGTATTAATTAGTTACACTTATATTCATAAAATATGTTTCAATATATTTTAACTAATAGAATTAACTCTTTGTGTTAAGTGTATCCTACTCTTTTTAATGTCATACAATTTGGAAACCCTAGATTAGCATTTGATTAACAATCTTAATTTTTGAAATGTTTTATCACATTCACAATTTCTAAACCAAATATATCTTGGATTCAGATTTGAAAAAATTTAATCTAAAAATTTGAATATAAAAGTCAAATCTTTGATATTTCAAATAAAGGAAATATTTTATTAAAATTAGGTTAGGAAACATTCTCACTATAAAATATTTGGTTCAAAATCTGTCCTAGGGATGATATTTGATTCGAAATTGATTTGACTTAGTAAGCAAAAGATTTAATTTGATTCATGAATAATTTTGTTGCAAAATGTGCAACTCCCAAGTATATATAATCATATTACACGTAAGAGAGACAAGCTTATTTAATCATAGTTTCTTATCAGAATAAATTAATACAGATAAATTTAAAAATAGTGTTAATCCATTGTCAATAAGAGACTGGATACATACCATACTATTATTATTATATTTTATAGAAGGGTTAATTAAAACATGTATGTAATTATTATGTTATGGCTATATTTGTAAGTATTTCAGCATTCTATCTCAAAACTTTGTGATGTAATCACACTCCTATAATACCTTTTTATAATATTAAATGAAAAAAATTTATGCTAGTGTCACCTTTGTAACCAGGGTGTCCAGCGACCTGGAAAACAGGGAATTGTCAGGGAATTTGATTGGTCAGGGAAAAGTCAGGGAATTTTATTAAATTTCTGGAATTTTTACATTTTGTCTAAAAAAAAGCCTCATATTTTGATTTACAATAGTCAAACTAACACTTTTCTTCAAGTTAATCCCAACCTGGAATCACTTTCACACCATTGTTCCTGTTGAGCAGACTAATATCACTTCTCAAGGTCAACAAGTGACTTTTGTGTCTTTCCACCCTTCTGCCACGTGTTTTTAGCCAAAGTTGAGTCATGGCTATTTACATGCGTGAGAATTTGATTAGGCCTACATTTTAAGTAGAAGGAACTAAGAATGACTGTGTCTCACAACTATTTTAAATCATTCTTGCTTGAAGCAATTTTTTAATGACTCAATATGATTTTACTGAAATCTATTTTTAATCTAAAATAGTCCATTTTCCCGGAGGCAGAAATCGTTTTAATCCATTTATTGAGTGACACAATTTCAGAATGTGTATGTATCTAGAAAAAAAATTTTTTTTTATTAATCTGTGATCTTAAAAATTGATTTTCGTAATATACTTAATATTGATATATAGTGGTCTGGAAAAAAGTAAAACTAGATCTGGAAAACCTGGAAAAGTCAGGGAATTTAAAAATATAGTTTGGCTGGACATCCTGGTAACAAAAATCTCAACTTTAGAGATGAGCTAATTTAGAAATTTTTGCTACTAATTCACCAGTTTCAGTTTGGATGAGCATTTAAAGCTTTATCATGAGTGTGCACATATATGCATTCTAATGTGTTGGATCAGAGATTCTCAAAGTGGGGTCCACAGAGCCTCAGGGGTTCCTGATGCTTGTGCAGGAGGTCCACGAGATCGTCCAAGGAATCCATGACATACCTTTATATACTTTTTTAGATCTAATAAAACTTTAAATAAAAGGGTAAAGCGCCGGTATATACTAAACACAATGAGATGCCGATTTGTGCGAGCAAGCCTTTTCTGCTCTTTGTGGTATGAAAAAATGTGAAATGAAATTTTCTTACTATGAAATTAAACTTAAGGATTTCACTCCCTAAAATTTCTACAGATTTAACTCATATTTTAGTCACACAAGCAGTTCCATTATTCACATAAATTATCAGTGATTTTAAATGTACTGTACCGATATGATACATATTCTATTTTCATATTTATTTTAATTATTTTTACATTTATTAAAAAATTATGATGTCTTAAAATGTACAAATATAATACCTACATTTGTTTTATTTTATTTTAGATTGTAATTATATTTACATTAAGCATATATTATGACTAATTTATCCCTATAACACATTATAAATTTATGATTATAACTTTTTTAATTATTTATCCTACACCAAGGGGTCCTCGAATCGGCTGTTCCCTAGTTAGAAGGTTTGTGTGATTAAGGAGTTTGAGAACCACTTTGTTAGATTATTGCATGTAGGTATCCTTTTATAAATTATACTAACTTTCAAAACTGAAATACTTTCCAGTGACTATGACAACCATAGGAGACCAGATTTTGGATAAACCTCTTCCTAAAATTGGAGAGAAGAGTTTGTTCACTAAAGAACTGGAGATAGCTTTGGAGCAACAAGATGTTGATTTGGTTGTCCATTCATTGAAAGACTTGCCTACCACTCTTCCTGATGGCATGTGTATAGGTGCAGTGTGCAAGTAAGATATTTGTTCATATGGGGAATATTAATACTATCCAGCGAAATTAATGTATGCTATTTGCGGTGAAGGTTTTAATCGTAACATCTACTAACTGTTCATGTTATACCTACTAATTACGCTAATGAGTTAGGGATGAGGAAATTTGAACTTAGAGGAAGTGTAATCATATTTACATAGAGGGAGAGTGAAAAACCATTTAAGGAAAAACCGTCCTTAGTACACCTGACCAGAATTCGAACCCTAATCTCCCTATCATCGGCAGTCTAGTCTATTGCTTGAGTGATGCCTTAGACTATGCAGCCACCGAAGCAGGTCTGAACATTTCAATGAGTGAATGAATATATTTTAGTTCCAACAATTACATGGTATATTATGTCCACCCTACAGTATGTTGGAATAATGTTAGCTATACAGTAGGGAATGTTTACTCGCACTTCACTCTAGCATTTTATCATAAACTTCCTATACTTTCATGCTTATAGTCAACTTTATAATGTTAGTAATTTTATTTAACCAATAAGAATGTTTTTAAACTTTATTTTAACAAATGGCTCTATGAAATGTTTTCTCTCTGTTTTATTAGGGACCTTAACAGCATTTATATCCACATCTATGTTTGCAAGGTGTAATGTGTCTTGATTCCTTGATTCCACATCCCTATCCAATTAGCATAATTAATGTATACTTATGACCTGAATGGCTGATTAAATGCAGTGGGAAAATACAAAAAAAAATTTATTTCTGACAATTTTTAATATTTCATAATTTTTTTTATTTGCTAAACAAAAAATGTTTTCTAACATTCCATTTTTTACCCCCAGGAGAGAAGATGCCAGAGATGCTGTGGTTCTTCATGCTAAACATAAAGGGAAAACTCTTGCCACATTGCCTAAAGGAAGTGTCATAGGTAAACTTAAAGAGTTTTTCTTTCAAATAGAAAAGGGTGTCCATTGACCTTTAAAACAGGAAATGTTAGGGAAAAGTTATGGAAAAGTAAGGGAATTTTTACATATTAATTTTTTTAAATATGCAACTTTTATTTTCAATAGTAAAAAAATAAGACTTGTTTTACAGTTGATACAAACCACAAATCTCTTTTATCACAGTCGAGCATATTAATCACAATCACAAATCCAAAATGTGATTTCTGTGTTGCCTTTCCAACCCCCCCCCCCCCTTACCGCGTGTCTTTTGCCAAAGTTGAGTCATCATTATGCACATACGTGAGAATTCATTTACATCATAGGAAGATGAAACTAAAAAAGTATGTGGTTCACAACAGTTTCAAACAAAAGTGGTGTAAGGCGACCTTTTAATGGGTCGCTAAGATTTCATTGAAATCTAACTTAGATCACACTAACCAATAACTCATCACTTTAGCCTGAAATACTTTAACCCCTTCATAGAGTGATACAATTTCAGAATGTATATGTGTATAAAATATTATTATATTAAGTTGCAATCTTAATAAAATAATGTTTGTAATATACTTTTAAAATACACACACACAGGCTGGAAAACCTGAAAAATAAGGGGATTTTAAAATCAAGCTTTTCTAGACACCCTGCAGTAAAATGACATGAATTAAAAATAGATCGGAAGACTTGTTTACCTTGACTTGTGGTGAGGTAAGTGTCTGGTACAAGATATCCCATGAGTATAATTAAGTAAGCTGACTTATAATTAACTTCAGATAATGACATTGGGAAATTTTCAGGCGGGAAATACTTACACAATACTTGGAATTTATGTACCATTAGCTCAACACTAAATAAAATTTAATTTAAGATGAACATAAAATAAATTAATATAATTAAAAAATGTTAATCTAAAATAATTTTAAGGGGTAAAAAACAGTGATATAATTAATTAGTTGTATAAACACTGTTTTCATATTATTGTGGATGACAATGACAATAATAGCGAGGAGTGAATCAGAAAGAGGTGAAATGTTTAGTGTAAAGTCTGAGGGAAGATCTGGAAAAGATGAAATTGAAGAAAATGTTGAGGTACAAGGTGATTGGGGTGATTGTGAAACTATCAACATACCACAACCTCTCCCTCATACCTTGATGAGGAAGGTTTAATTTACATTAAGTGCACCCACCTTTGCATAAAGGGAGAGTGGAAAGCCATGTTGGAAACAAACCCCTTAATACACCCTACCGGGATTCAAACACCGATCTTCTGGTCATCGACAGTCTAGTCTAACACAAAAGGTGACACCTCAAAACAAGTGGCTACCGACGCAGATAATATTGTTAATGAACATTAAATACAAATATAACATGAATATATGTTCCTTTATTGTAACTTTATAATATTAATTTTTCCCGTTCAAGTTTTGGGAACATTTGATGTCCCAAATTTTTTTTCTGAATTTTAGGATTCGCACAAGCTTAGTTTTAGTAGTAGTGACCGAGTGTTCATTAGACTCAATGTTTGAAAATATAGCTTTGTATCTCTATAAACGTTTGTATTAAGTGTCTTGTGGCAAAAATAATGTTGGTGTCTAAATTTGAATCTGTTAAAAACATTGTGGTGACCTGGTGGTCTAGGGGTAAGGTGTCAGACTTCTGTACTGAGGGTCCGGGGTTCAAACCTCGGCCCCGGCACAGATTTATCTGATTGCCAAACCCTTCCTTCACCTCTGACAAGACGTGTATTAATCACAACTTGTGAATGTGAGGAATGCCAGGCCTCCACCGTGGTTCGGATTCTACGTTAAACTGTAGGTCCTCCATTTCATCTCACACTCACCCTACCATTACACATTAGCGTAAGTGCGTATAACCCGAACGGGTAGTAAGACGCGGTGCTAATAATAATAATAATAATAATGTTAAAAACATTGTGACATTGGCCGAATTAAACCTTTTCCATGTAGAGAGGAACACTTATTTTTCAAACTGTTTCGATAATTCTCAGGAACAAGTTCACTTAGGAGGGCATCTCAACTGCACTTGAAGTACCCTGACCTGAAGGTGAAGGATGTGCGAGGAAACCTTAACACCCGGCTGGCCAAGCTGGACAAGGGAGACTCATACGACGGGCTGGTCCTAGCAGCAGCTGGGCTCGAGAGAATGGGTTGGGAGGCTCGAGTCAGCCAGGTATACAAGCATGAACTAGAGGAGATGATAGGTTGGGAGGCTCGAGTCAGTCAGGTATACAAGCATGAACTAGAGGAGATGATAGATTGGGAGGCTCCAGTCAGTCAGGTATACAAGCATGAACTAGAGGAGATGATAGATTGGGAGGCTCCAGTCAGTCAGGTATACAAGCATGAACTAGAGGAGATGATAGATTGGGAGGCTCCAGTCAGTCAGGTATACAAGCATGAACTAGAGGAGATGATAGATTGGGAGGCTCCAGTCAGTCAGGTATACAAGCATGAACTAGAGGAGATGATAGATTGGGAGGCTCCAGTCAGTCAGGTATACAAGCATGAGCTAGAGGAGATGATAGGTTGGGAGGCTCCAGTCAGTCAGGTATACAAGCATGAGCTAGAGGAGATGTTAGGTTGGGAGGCTCCAGTCAGTCAGGTATACAAGCATGAGCTAGAGGAGATGATAGGTTGGGAGGCTCCAGTCAGTCAGGTATACAAGCCTAAACTAGAGGAAATGATAGGTTGGGAGGCTCGAGTCAGTCAGGTATACAAGCATGAACTAGAGGAGATGATAGATTGGGAGGCTCCAGTCAGTCAGGTATACAAGCATGAACTAGAGGAGATGATAGATTGGGAGGCTCCAGTCAGTCAGGTATACAAGCATGAGCTAGAGGAGATGATAGATTGGGAGGCTCCAGTCAGTCAGGTATACAAGCCTAAACTAGAGGAAATGATAGGTTGGGAGGCTCGAGTCAGTCAGGTATACAAGCATGAACTAGAGGAGATGATAGATTGGGAGGCTCCAGTCAGTCAGGTATACAAGCATGAACTAGAGGAGATGATAGATTGGGAGGCTCCAGTCAGTCAGGTATACAAGCATGAGCTAGAGGAGATGATAGGTTGGGAGGCTCCAGTCAGTCAGGTATACAAGCATGAGCTAGAGGAGATGTTAGGTTGGGAGGCTCCAGTCAGTCAGGTATACAAGCATGAGCTAGAGGAGATGATAGGTTGGGAGGCTTGAGTCAGTCAGGTATACAAGCATGAACTAGAGGAGATGATAGGTTGGGAGGCTTGAGTCAGTCAGGTATACAAGCATGAACTAGAGGAGATGATAGGTTGGGAGGCTTGAGTCAGTCAGGTATACAAGCATGAACTAGAGGAGATGATAGGTTGGGAGGCTTGAGTCAGTCAGGTATACAAGCATGAACTAGAGGAGATGATAGGTTGGGAGGCTCCAGTCAGTCAGGTATACAAGCATGAACTAGAGGAGATGATAGGTTGGGAGGCTCCAGTCAGTCAGGTATACAAGCATGAACTAGAGGAGATGATAGGTTGGGAGGCTCCAGTCAGTCAGGTATACAAGCCTGAATTAGAGCTAGAGGAGCATGAATTAGTCATACTACCATCATTGGAAAGTTATAACCTTTAAACTCAAAACACTGTGACTAAATCATTGCAAGTGAATTTTTTAGATAATTCCAAATATTTATTTTCGAGATTCATAGTTATAACATAAAACTAGGAATGAGATGGTACATACAATTTTCAGTAAATAATAAACAAATGAGCTGAGAAGAAAATGTATCTCAAATTTTAATCTTAAACTATTGGCATCCTTCCCAGTTTATTTTCAGACCATCTGTATATGCACAAATAAGTAATGGTAGTTAGATGAATATTTAGCAGTTTTTATTTTTATGAAGATGTATATAATTTTTAGCTAACATAACTATAATTTAATCACATATTTACAGAATAAATTATATATAATTTTCAAAAGGTAAATATTGAAATTATAATAAAAAATATAGAATAACGTTTAGACCAATAGTTTGGGCACAAGAATGTATATATTCACAACTGGATAAGCTGTGAATTTGAAGATATCAAAGAGTGGATTTATTAGATTTGCAAATTGCCTGTGAAATGTGTTGACATTTAATACTTAGAAAATATAACCTCTCGAAAACTTAACTGGTATTAAAAATTAGAAGAAATGTTAACTCACTTGGTTTAAAATTAAAGCTTTTAAACCATCAAACATTTAAATTTAAAATGCGTATGTTTTGTGTTCATTAAAAGTAGGGATGAAACCCTCAATACCATAGAATCCAGGATATTTGAGATTTAAGGTTAAAACTCAAAGCCTTAAAAAATTTAACCAATTTAGCAATTGAAATTTGTTTAAAAGCTTTAATATGGCCTACTTGTGGTTTAGAACCAACATAATTATAGGATCAGCTCAACAACCAAGCCCCAGACCAGAAATTAAATATCTGACAGTTTGAATTTATAAATTATAATGAGTGGATTATAAAAAACTGATGTTAACACTAATTACTATTTTTATTAGTCCATTATATTTCTATTTCCTCTGAGATACATGAATTTTCGCAAGATTCAGATTTGAATTATAAATTAGGGTTTTGAAAGTAAAATGATTTGGATTCGTAATATAGTGGATTCATTCCAACCCTAGTAACAATTTTTGGTTCTCTCTATAGCTTGAACTTTTATAAAACACCGACAACTTTAATATTTCTACTGTAAATTTCACAATAAATTTCAGACACTCTTTTACTAGCAGAATACATGTTAAACTGTAGGTCCTCCATTTCGTCTCACAATCACCCTACCATTACACATTAGCGTAAGTGTGTATACACTCTAACCGGTAGTAAGATATGATGATGATGATGATGATGATGATGATGATGATGATGATGATGATAATGATAAGGAATACTATTCTGTTTTTAAAAATGGTCTCTATAAACACTAATAGCGAACTTTGACTGTGTGGATTATGTGAGTTTGGCTTAGTAGTAATTTATTGTGTTTGTTACCAGAGTCTGGAGGCTGAAGACATGATGTATGCTGTGGGCCAAGGTGCTCTTGCGGTGGAATGTCGTGAGGATGACTTCACCATCTTACAAATGTTGGAGCCCCTTCAACATGTGTCTACTACCTTGCGGGTTGCTGCCGAGCGTAGTTTCTTGCGCACTCTGGGTGGAGGGTGTTCAGCTCCTGTGGCTGTTATATCGAAATTCAATGGATCCACTTTGTCTCTCGCTGGCGGTGTGTGTGGAGTCTGGATGGAACCAAGTCCCTGAGCCACTATAGTGATGTCACTGTTAACTATTCAGAAGAAGATGACACTGGGGAACCAGCCAGGTGAGATTCAAGATGAAACTGTTCATGATAAATAAAATACCATATTGACTCGATAAGACATTTTTTTCATAAAATCTGATAATTGAATAAAAATAATCTTTATTTGATGCCAGAAGTTTAACCATAATAAGTAAGAAGTAACCTGCATTGGTGGACACACAGACAAAGGTGTTAAGCTCGTTTGGTATAATTTACTAGAGACTTAGAGGTACCCACGTTGGTATTTTTTCCCTCTTATTTTATTCACAATAATTCTTTGGTTGCAATAAGAAGGTAATTTGGTATAGAATACTAGGCTAAATCATGGTTTAGATTATAAGGGTTATCCATCACACTTACCTGAGTGGTACTGGAGTTAATATATTTATCAGGGTTAAGAAAGTCATAAAATTGGGTAGAGTATCATGAAAGCCATGGAAACTGTATTAATTTAAATAAAACTAGACTTAAACCATTTGGAAACAAATACAGATTACTCTTAAGTTAAATACAGCCATTCCCTGACTTATGATGCTTCAACTTACAACACTTCACACTTTAAACACGTTTCAATTGCCACCATGCTTTGAAATTGAGGCACCTTCATAAATATGACACCTTAGCAACATGATTCCTTGCATCATTTGCAAATGATTTGTATGCTTATCCTTTATTGAAATATAAGGCTTACTGTATTTATTTTAGCTACAAAGCTTGTTAGTTATGACAGGTTCATTTATAACGATTTTAATATGGTACAAACATCGATAAGTAAAAAAAATTCATTACTTCAAGTTGCGACAATTTAAGAGTTGTAGGAGTGGTCTGTTACTTAACCTGTGTTGTGGGGTATGCCTTATAACTATAAACAATGATGCATCTTAAAAATTAATCAAAAGATAATATGCAAGAGGGGCAGTTTGTGATACAATAGTTACATATTTTAGTTTTTGCCTACTATTATTCGCTGAATAAAGGGTTTGTATTGGGTTTATAGACTTAAATTGTGTCATTTAATCAAAACTAACAACATGATTGCTAAATTGGTTCATTTAATGTTTTGATGTTTTTTATATTCTGCTCCTGTACAGCTCTAAAATTTAGTGCTAAAAATGTTTGGAAGGATTTATTTAGTTTTTCTAATTCATTTTGACATCATAAAAAGTCATGAAATTGGCTAACTCTTTATTGGTAATGTAATGATGTATTCTTTACTGTATGACAACCAGAAAGAATTACAATGTTAATATATTACTGTTTCTTTAACTTTTGAAACATAAAACTAGAAAAACCTGGCTGTTCACTTTAGCTTGGATTGCATTTTTTTGTTTTATTTTGTATCTTATTGATTTAGTTAACAATTTTTCTCTCCAGGAAATGTCCGTACCGCACACCAAAACTTTTTTGTAGCATTTCTCCAGGCAACATGAGCTATCTAGACTTCCATGCTGCAGAAAAGTTGGGAGAAGATATTGCTCAAGGATTAATACGCCAAGGTGCTTTAGATGTCATGAATGAAGCGAAGCAACATGTTCAAGGAAGTATCACTCCCCAACAGAAAATCTTGCTAGCTGGCGAATGTCTTTGGGACATGAAACATCCTTCAGCCATTCAATCTGTGCCAATTAGTACTAGTTTAGATAATGATAGCGCAACATTTATAGAGACAACTAAGAAAGCTATACCTAGTCATGAAATTAAAGCTTCCAAGTCAGTCCCAGAGACAAATTTAAATGACTTGAACCATACAAAGCCTTCATTAGATCATAAAAATAGTTTCACTGAGGATCACAATAGTGACTTGTCTATTTCTCATTCTAAAAATCACCATGACTCTGCTGCAATAGCAACATAGCATAAGTTAAATAAATAGCATGACTCGAGTGTGTACCTTGTAGCGCTAGCTCATATAAATAATGTTTTGTTAAGATACTGGTTGTTTGGATCCCTTGTGATAAAGATGACCTTGAAGCTGTAGAAAATGTAATCAAGTTGTTGATCTTGATTTAAGAAGTGCCACTCAAAGACTTTACGTTGAATGCTAAGCACATCAAGCCATCACAATATGTATGATATCTTTGAATCTGTTATTTTTTTCTTATTTTTTTTTTAAGAATCATAAAATAGTTTATTGCTCAAAGGAGTTTAGGTGCGCTACCAAACTTTATAAATTTAGTGAGCTAAATAGTTTTGTAACAAATAGAGCTCAATTGATGTTTTTATTTTATATAAGTAGTATAACAAAAAAAAAAGCTATAAAATGTCTCATGTTGAGTCAAAATCCATTGTAACAGGTCAAACAAAATACTGCATACATTAAGATGTTTGATTATATACTTACTAACAGTGACTATTGAAATACAAAAAAAAACCTACAGTTAGAAAAAAAGATTAAAACTCTTAATGACTTTGTGAAAATATTTGTCATTTCATTTTAGTATCAATTAATTGAGAGTGAACCTTAAAAAATAAATTTCGAAGTTCACTATAGTAAAAAATGACAATCTGGACATGTGAATTGAACCCAAGACCTTTGGCTTTGTGTGTCAATGCTTTATCACTTAGCCATCCTGGTTCATTTTATATACAAGGCCACTTTTCACTTGTATTGATTTTAATTGTGGTAACTGATAACACTATCAAGACTGGTCCTGTGGACAGCCATCATATATCTGTTTGTGATAATTAATTAGGATAAACTATTTTTTAAATACAAAATTATATTTGATAAAATAAAAATGATTGGTAACTTTCCTTTGCTTCCCAAAACCATGGCAATGCGATAACTCTTTCTTGTGTAAACTCTTGCCTTTTGACATCAACTTTTTTTTTATATATATTGTGGATAGTAAATTGGATTTTATAATGTCTGTGCAGTAAAGTTGTCTTGAATAATTTAAATAATTGTTAACTAATATCATATGTATTTTATATAAACTGTACCAATATATTATAGTGGTGGTGTTGCCGTGTTAAATTTTGTTGATTTAAATAAATATATATATTTGTTTTGCAACCTTTTTTTTTAAATTATTGTGTTTAATACCTTAATTTAAAGGTTAGGGTTAAAATAGGATTGTTTAAAGGAAGTACACGCACAGTAGTGTTGGAGAGAAATGGTAAACTATGTGCAATGTACCTGGCTGATATTTGAACTTCGACTGCCCCATAATGTGCATTCAAATGTAATGTAAATTGGCACACTTTATATTGTGTGGGTTGGGTGAGAAAAAATATTTGCAGTAGATATATAAACCAGGGTAGCCACAAAATCTCTGTAGTAAAATTCCTCGTCAATATAAATAAAGATTATTTCAAAACAAAATCTTCACTTTGTTATAATAGTATAGGCATATTGTGTGCCTAGAGGGAAATAATTTTTGGTAAGCTAATTTTTGTGGAAAATATTCTATAGGGTCTCTTTTAACTCTGTAAAAAAAAAACACCTGAAATCCGCCATGGGAAACATGCCACCATCCTGGAAAAATGGCGTACAAAAGAGGTTTTTCTTATTTAGCTCGTAAATCATTGCTTTTATGAGAAAAATATATTTAAATTTTCTATAAAAATTGTCCTAATAATTTTTCTCTATCTTATACGGTTAAAAAGTTATGGTTAATTATATATAAACCAATAATGTGCAAATAGCCTAATTTATGTGCAACGTGTTATTTTCTTCATAATTGTATGCCATGTTCACCACAGTAGCTAAAATGGAGGAATTCTGAATAGCTCTCAGATTTACAAGAACGCAAATTAATCAATATTTGGCAGATTAGTATAATAAATTTTAATAGTTCATAAAAATATAATTACAATATAATCACAGTTTTAGTGCTCAGATGAATATCTTTTATTTGGTCTCTTGTATTTTTCTCGTAGGAGCAACGGTTTACAAGATAAGAAAAAACAATTTTGTCCGTAATTTTTTCAAGATCGCGGCACGTTCCCCACGGCGGGTCTTAGGTGATTTTTTTTCCCAGAGATCAAAAGAGACCCTATAGAAGATTTTCCAGCAAAAATTAGCTTTCAAAAAAATTACTTTCTTCTACAGCCACTAATAGACACAATATGCCTATACTATAAATGATTAAGGTTATTTGGAATAGAGCATTAGGCTAAATCTTGGTTTGAATTAGAAATAGCCAGCAAGTTTAATTTAGTGATGATACTGAAGTAGAATATTTTTTAGTGTTGTATCCAAACACAATTTTAGTAACAAGCTTTCACCGTCACAGACAGCTTCATCATCTTGTCCTTAAATATTATTTTTGTTTTATTTGGTGGTACAGACAAATGGCCAGATAATAAAGATGACATTAACTGACAAAGGAAAAATGCCCAGTAGAAGAAAAAGACAAGTTTGAGAAAGACCTAGAAAGGCATATGGGAAACAAGTATCGGGTAGTAATAGGGATCTTAATGCAAAAATAGGAAACGAGAAAGGAGGGTAGAAGGCTGTTGAAGTTAAGTGCAAGAAATAAAAAGAAAGCCATAAGATCACTAGATAAAGTTGCGATGGGGAGCAAATGTTAGTGAGACTACTACATCATGTATGAAGGAATGAAAGACAGACCGTAAACATCAAGGTGATACCAAGTGTGCCCTTAGATAGTGAACAGAGGTGTTGGTGGCAGAGATAAAAGGATGGGAATGAAGGAGAAAGGTAGTAAGATAATAAAGAAGAATAAGGGCTGTATTGAGGTGTGGAGGCTAAAAAATGAACAAAATAGAGAGCTGTACCTGAAAGGCAAAAAGCTTAACACCAAAAGATGAGATGCAAAGTGTAGAAGTTAAATGGGAAAGGTTTAATAACGGTTTGGTGAGCGCTGCAGAGGAGGTATGTGCGAGGACGGGTAATAAGAGGAAGTGGAAGGAGACACCTGGTGGAACGAAAGGGTGAAGGAAGTAGTGGAGGTGAATAATAAAGCATTCATTAGGAGTTTTAAGAATAGGAATGAGGAAATGCAGGAAGAATACAGGGAAAAGAAAAAAGAGCGATTCAAGCTGTAAGGGAAGCCAGGAAGGAATGGATGCAATAATACACAGAAATGCTGGAACGAGACATGGAAGAAAGTAAGAACCCCCTTCACCACCCCCCCTCCCCAATTTTCTTGGCAGTTTTAAATTTCCTGATCATTTCAGGTTTTTCCATACTTTCTCTGGTCACCCTGTGAACACACCAGCTTTCATGATATGGCTTTTTTTTTTATATAAATGCATTATTTTCTCTGAAAAGTAGCAAGCAACCTTACCTTGATTGGTTCCACTGTAGCATAGAGCAATATTCAAAGTAAGATTGCTACTTTTTAAGGTAAATGTATTGTATTGACATAAAAAAAATAACTAATTTAATCTCGCTTCTCAAAAGGTATATTTTAGTTAGAAAAACCAATGTTTCCACATCTCAACTATAAAACACTATTAAATAATGAAATGGTAATAAAATAGTATAGAAACTGATGATAAAACCACTGAATCTAGTCTGCCTCAAAGTGTTCTTAAAAAAAAGTATCTTTTGGAGGAAATCGTTTTTACAGAAAATTTATATTTTTCTTTTCTCGGGTCTATTAATTTGCATTCAAGTATAAAGTATTTGTGTATGTTTTTCACTTATACTAAGAAGCTATAAAGTGGAGGCATGGCTTAACCAAATATAATTAAAATTAGGACATTTCATAACTGGTAATCAATACACAAAAGAAAATTAAACTAAACTCAAAGTGGGTTCTGTCTGCTAGCCATTTTCTGAAAAATGTATTGGCACCAAAAATATAGCTAAGGTCACAAATCAGAAATGTTAGTTTTTATGTTTGTGTGAAACAGGATTAAGAGTGAAGTTGTCTGTGAAAAAGTTGGTGTAGAGAGAGTAAAGGTCAGATGATATGGTCATGTAATAATAATAATAATAGAAAAGGAAATAATCCCAAGGAAAATGATGAAGATAAATATGTAAGAAAAAGACAGCAAAAGAGACCAACCAAGAAAGATATGGGTGGAGCAAATAACAGTAAGTGTGAAAGTGAGAAATGTAGAAAGTAAGGTGGAGGCATTTTACTTAACTGACCTGGCCACAGGCTGGAAACAATTAATGATGGGATTTATATTAAAGAGAAATAAAATTGTTCAAATGGTCACTTTTATGGATGCATTTGGTCTCTCTTAATAAACTATTTTACTTTCTCGAAAAAAAGAAATTATTTTGTATTCGTGAAAATTTTTGACCTCTGGAGTATGGTGAATATTGAATTATGTGCCTCTAAACCCAAAAATGTGGATCTCACAATTCTGTATGTGTTCCTGAGGTAAACAGCTATAATTCTGTCTATGTCCCTGATGTAAACAGCAACAATTGTCATGTCCCTGAGGTTAACAGCTACAATTATGTATATGTCCCTGAGGTTAACAGCTAAAATTCTGTCTATGTTCCTTAGGTAAACAGCTAAAATTCTGTCTATGTCCCTGAGGTAAACAGCTACAATTGTCATGTCCTTGAGGTTAACAGCTACAATAGGTCATGTCCCTGAGGTTAACAGCTACAATTCTGTCTATGTTCCTTAGGTAAACAGCTAAAATTCTGTCTATGTCCCTGAGGTAAACAGCTACAATTGTCATGTCCTTGAGGTTAACAGCTACAATCTGTCATGTCCCTGAGGTTAACAGCTACAATTCTGTCTGGATGTACCCTAGGTAGACACCTTAAAAGCTTCGATAGATTTTGTTTGAACATGATATTTAGATGTTAAATGGTCAGACAGACCTTGGGGCATTTTTTTGGTTTTGATTCTAAACCTAAAATTAGGGGCAGTTTTATTAACGACTGATTTTTGAAAACTAGGATTAAAAAAAAAAAAATCCTTGAATAAATTTAAGATTGTTATCTGGGGATTGTTTGCCATGACAAATAACACTATTCACATTTATTTCAATAATACATTCGTTTAAGGGTAGTTAACTAAGTTATAAAATGTGAAATTTTTTAAAAATGATTTTTTTGTTCAAAATAGGTTTCTGGGGGAGTTTATTATATTGATTTTTTTTTAATTATTAGAAAAATATGAGACTTTTCCTTTCAATCATTGATTAACCCCACTTTAATCACTAATTTTCATGGTTTTATATAAATAATTGAAATACTTCATATTTTGCACAAAGCTAGTTTTTTTTAGAATTTTTTTAGCACTGTTTCTTAATACCTGTTTTGGGTTGTATGCTTATGTATTAATTACACTAATCGTTTTAGGCATAAGGAAGGTTATATTTGTAGGAAGTATCCACACATCTGCGCGGAGGGAAAGTGTAAAAACATTTTGGTAAAACCACCTTCAATACACCTGACCGAGATTCCAAACTCAATCTCTCCGCCATCGACAGTCTAGTCTAACATGAGCTGGACGCCTTAGACCATGCGGTCATTGAAGCGGGTCACAAAGTTAATCAATCACAATACATATGACTACAAATGGTATGCAAAATATATTTTTGCAAAATTAAAGTCTATTAATATAATAATTAAACTGTTGTCCATGTGTTTTGAAGCCGCTCCACCGTTGACTGTACGATTGGTAGTGAGTCTCTTGAATATCATCCCTATTATCAATACAAGTGTGAATGTCTTCGCTCTCAATCTCACTATCTGCCATCCATTCTGCGTTCTAACATCCCTTGTTCTCTTTGTCCCAAACACACCAAATAAAATTATAATAACTATTAGTATTTTATTATAGAGATTTATATTTTATTACGGTACTATTTTTGCTTTTAAGGAGCTTGTGTGGACCACCTATAGTAGTAAATTTACTTACCACATTACAAGGAATTTATGGTAGAAAAATATTTTTAGTACAGTGTTGAAAATCAATACCGGTCATCCACTTGGGATTAGTTGCAGGAAAGCCAACTGCTGAGTGATAAGCTCAGGCTTAATCCCCGAAGGCTACTTTACTATGTTTATATGCATGTGTATTCTTGCCGACTAACTTTTTTTTCTTTTCGATACACAAATATTAACTGTATTAACCAACTTTGGTGATATATGGTTAACAACCAAGATGAATTATGTTAACAAATAATTTGTTCTTAGCTGACTGATTCAGAATCATTCTTGGATAATGAAAATCTTTGATGGAAGCTCCATAAGGGGGTGGCATTTTCCTCCGTTAAGTAAATTAATTTCCAAGAATTCCTATAATAACCTTGCATTTAAATTTTAAAATGTAGATACCACTTTTAAAAGATTAACATTTATTGTTAAGAGCAGGTTTAAATAAACATCATTAGATTAAAAAAAAGTATACATGCTACAGTTAGAATGTGTTTTTTTACTAGTGTTATTTACTAATAGTAAAAGGAAAATTTTTATCAAGCCATAGATGTAATTGGAGGGAAAATGATAACACATTCTGAATAAATAAACAAGAATTTTCTATGGAACCCATATCGTGTTTTAAAAACTCTTAACTTGGTTCGAGATGATACCATGACTCCAAGTTCAGAGTTGGCTGAACTATTACAAAAATTTTTTAAAAGTAATATAATAACTGCTTTAAACTAGTGAGTTTATTTTATCTCTGTCCTTGAAGTCTATTAGTCCTTCACTTGGCAATACTTGCATACTAATATTTATCATGCACGAGGCCCGCTTTAATGTTTGCAAGGTCTAAGGCCAGGGTCAGCAAACTTTTAGATATAGCGGGCCATATGGGTTTATATAAGAAAAATTATGATGGGCAGTTTGTTTCAAAAAAAATATCAAGCAAAAAATTTCAACTTGTATATCTCTCATGAGTACTATTATAATATAATTAATGTATTCATAAAAATGGTATTTTATTAATTGCAAAAAATTTTACATCTTACAAAAATTACAGGAACTATCTATACACCTTGACGATAGAAAAAATTATCATTAATTCTTAATAAGTTAAACTAATAAGAACATTGTCTTTGGAATTGTTTTGCTAAATGATATCAGCATCTATATTTGCTACACACATTCACAAAATATTATGGCTGTATCCGGTGTCACCTTGACTCGTGCCCTTGATAGATGCAGTGACAATCACTTGACAAAGTGTAGGTCTGTCCAAATAGTCGCGAACAATACCTATGCAGTCTTCTCAAGGTCACCATGGATACAAAGGCTACCAGCCGTGTGCTGTTCTCGTGGTGTCGGTTGCTGTGTTTGACTGGCAATTGTTTTAGTATTATCGTTTCGTCTGCTAGAGCACTGACTTACTTTTCCGACATTTTAAATAAGGTTGTTGCCATTCAAATAGTTTGATAGAGCCTTCGCTATGAACAGCGTGAGAAGTGTAAAATCATCAAGATCGCATCAAGTCTAAAACTCAAGGATCCGATTAGGGAGCCTTAGACTATTAGGATACAGCCTATATAAATTTTCATCCGCTAAGCGCGATCTTAGTTTTGATTTTACATGTTTAATTCTAAAAAATATATGTTCATACATATAAATAAGCATGCTGAAATATCGTAATTATTTTTCTTGCATTTTCAAATTAGCGAATATATGTGATGCGGCCCAGTAAAAAACATGCCACATGTCGCAAAAATCATTTTCCTGTTTTTTATTTCTACCAATAGAAAACCTAATTCCGAACCTTTTTAAAAAAATTACCTCTCTAGCTATAAAATTAATTTTTTTATAATATTTCAAACATGAATATCTATTTTTAACAATGTGTGGTAAATGGCCACTAAAGTTTAAGAAAAGAAAAATATCTATAAAATTAAATATCTTTTATTTTGCTATCTAAAGTATTTAAAATGCTCTGTTTTGACTGGAGAATACATTATTTCTGATAAAAAAAATTAATTTTTTTTATCAGCAAAAGGAATTCAACTATTAACTGAAAAAATGCATCTACCTGCAGAAACAAAATCTGTAAAATTGGATTCTGTTGAAATTATTTGCATTTACGGAACTAAAGATGCTCATTTTGACCTGAAGGATATATTAATTTTATTTATAATTATCATAGCTATAGTTTTTAATCTTATACCTTAATTTTTAATTAGAACATTAATTTTTTTTTAATTCCTAACTTGGTTTGTCAACTTTACTGATTGTGACTAAAATGATCTCCTTTTTCTAAACTTTGTCATAGTTTTAACTACCAAGAACAATCACTAACAAATTAAAGAATAACTAAAACTAATCACTATCAAATTTATCAAAACATCACCACTTTGGCACAACACAGGAACTAACTGGTGTAGTTGGTATTCCATCTATAGAGGTGCAGCCTTCTTTGGCCTCCACATGACCTCTTTGGTGTGTGTGCTGAACTCAGTGTTAGCTTCCAAAATCCACAAAACATAACAATACAACTATCAACTATCAAGCTTTCGGAGCAGCGAACAAAACAGTGTGATCAATCTCTAGGATTATGAAAAAATTATGTTTTCTTCTACAAAACTTTACTAGTAATAAATACAGTACAAAACAGACTAAAACAAATGGAAGGCAGTGGTTTTATTATTGATTGAAATACTCAATGAAAATAAAAATACATCAATACCACTGAATATATAACTTTCAATAAACTATGCCTCTTGTTGCTATGGGAATTTAGCATTGGCGAAATCCAGCATGGTTTCATTTATTGCGCAATTCCTTATTTAAAGCTAGATTTCTTGTATTACTAGTGTCGTGGTAATCCTGTTTATTGGTTGAGATGGTAGTTAATGTTTCGAGCTAACAGATGGCGTTGAAATCTAGAAACCATAAATTTCACCTCGAATTGACATTTTACGCTCTACTGAACAATTTCTTCAAGCGACATGTGGCATGTTTTCCAGGGCCGCATCACATATAATTAGAAAGAATTAAATTAAATCATGTTGATTAAAATTCTGTTTAAGAATATTATTGGCTTGTAAATATGCAACTGTTAAGTGTAAATATTCTGATATGTCTGGCAACTCAATTATGAAACTGTTTTCTAATAATTTAAAATAATTTTCCTTTTCAGAGAAATCTTGAAGCTCAGCTTTAAGGGGTAATAAACCTGTATAAAGAAACACATTCATACATTTTTCCAAAATCTTTTGCAGGCCAGATAAAATCAATCGGCAGGCTGGGTTCCAGCCTGAGGTTCGTAGGTTGCTGATCGCTGGTCTAAGGCGGCACTCTTGCAATAGTCTGGATAGCCAAATACGGGGATATCAAGGTTCGAATCCTGTTTAGATGTACTGAGGGTGGTTTTTATTAAATGGTTGCTCACTCTATCTCCATGTATTTCCTCTAAATTCGACCTTCCTCATCTCTTCAACATTAGTGTAATTAATATAAATGCATACAACCCAAATGAATAGCGAGTGAGACATGATAAAATAAATATATATAAACACAATCTCTATAAATATTTGCACAATCTGGAAATAATATTACTGAGAGGATATAATTTATGAGTTGACAAAATTAATATAACAAGTAAATAGTAAAAACAAAAGACATAACATAATCTTTTGCTTTAATTAAGATATCATTTTCAGTGATTAAGTTTTTACTATTTTATAGCTCTAAATTTTAGTACTTGTAACAGAATGAACAAGTTACTAAACATATTTCTACTCCTTTAAAGTAACATTTTAGAAAACATTCTAATTTGATCTTTCATAAGGAGCGAATACTCTAATAAGGTTAAGACTTAGATATTATTGTAATTTAATAAATGCAAGTATGAATTAAATTGGTTAGGTAACTTTTAAAATATTGTATATAAATAAATTATAATTTGCCCTTATAAGAAGTTGGCATTATTTGGTAATATCTGTTTATATTGGTAGCGTTGTTGTGACATAAGTCAAATACATACAAAAATAACATCATGACATAACAACTTTGAACTGACAAGCATCCACAGTGGAATTCAGAGTTAAAACTTAACAATACTAATAGTTTAAAAAGTTAAAATAAAAGACAATTTAAAATACCAAGTTAAGATATATTACATCATATATGAATAGCTGGTTAGTTTAATTTAATAAATTTTAGTGACCAAGTAATTTGCATGAAAATTGGTTTTGAGTTTTTTAATATTATCTAAGTCTTATCTGTGTTTTTTTTAATCCCTGTACTCCTTCCAGTTTTCCGGTGTGAGCTGGAGTTTACCGGAACTTCATTAACCCAACATGTTTCAGTACTGTGAATGGCGTACCATAATCATGGAACCCTACCATGGCATGTTTAATAAATCTTCAAGGAGTTTTTTATTTACTTTTGTAATGATGTTGATTTACAAATATATTTGTGTCTCAATGTGACCTGCAGCCGAGATCATGAAGTTTATGGTGTCAATTTCTCTTGGACTGGATTGTTGTTTACTGAAAGGCTAGGTTTATAATTACAGCCGAAAGTGAAAAATAGATATAATCCCAGAAGGATGCTTTTCTAAATGTTATTTATTATGGTTTGATCAGCCCCCGTCCACCTCCTCCCTAGACACTAATGTGGGTGCACTTCCCTTTAACTAACCTTTACACCCACATTTATTTAGTTGTAAAGTAGTTAATAGCTTCTATATTGAACATACTAATTAAAAATGATCTAACACACCTTTTAACTACCATTTACTATCACAATAAACTCAATTGCTCTCAATAATTTTCTTTGTTCTCCCTTTTGTTTGTTTCCTCTTTTAGGATGTTTGCATTGAAAATTTCACAGTCCCTCTTGAAGAACTCCAATAGAACTAAGTTTGGACTGGTAGTTTTTAACAAAACAAGTGAATTCAATTGTAGCCCTGCACAAATGTCGGAAGTATAGAGGAACAAGTTTTGCAGGCATAGCTTCGGTTTTCCTTGTAACTAGAACAATCTTTGTGCCAGTCCTTTAGCTTCATCATAACTAGAATATCCGGTAAGGTGTTCACCGATAGGTATTTTTAATATTATTTTTATTATTATTTTGTACAAGCCCCTGATACTTCAAAAATATTAACGATGTTGAAGTGCTGCTTGTAACAGAAAAGTTGAAAATTTAAACAATGTTTTTTGACGTACAGCATTACTCCTACAAATTGAAAGTTTTATTTGACAAATGCTTTATAGGTTTGATATACTTTATAGGTTTTTTAATTCTGACTTTTTCAGACTTTTCAAGCTAAAGTGAATAATCCAAAATTGCATTTTTCAACATGACTTCTAAAAGAATAAGTATTAGTAAAATTATTCTTAATACTTTAATTCAATTTCCATACAACCTGTTTTTCTCCAATTACTCTCTTAACTATCCTATTATACAAAGTTTTTAGAAGAATCTTAACCAACGCATAATTTCTTCTAGAATAATTGCCATTCTGAAATTAACACACATCAGCATTTACATCTTGTGTAGAAAAAGAGTTTATATTTACATTGCTCTTGAATAGTGGGGTTTGTATAGTTAAAAACAAATGTGTCATTGATCTTCAAAAAAAATATCCAGAAATTCCTTTTTAGAATTTCTCTGCCACATGAAATTGTCTAGATTTTCCAGCTTTGTACCAAAGCTGGTCTTTGAAATAATGGGCAGAGATGAAGAATGCAATACAAGAAGAAACATAATAGTTTTAAATATGATCGCTGCTGCTTGTAAAATAATAATACAACTCGGATCCATGTAACAAGTACAATGAAGCCCGACTAAATTTCTACTAAGTAGCCTCACTTATCAAAATATATTTACTCATTAAACTTTTATTTTAATGAAGTTTAAATTAAAATAATTGATTGTTAGTTTCAGAAAACTTAAGGTCTGGGTTTTAAAGTTTGTATATACAGATTTGTTTGAAAAGCAAATTTTAACAGGGTTTATCTTTTTAGGTTATCTTAATACTAAAACTATTTGTTGGTGCAGCCTAAAATAAAATAAAATGTTATATAAGTGGGTTCACTTCTACAAACACCATATGCAACAAAAAATAAAGTTTTTAGTATTAAATATATCATTGAAAATATAACTTTATTTTAGGACCAAAAAAGTAACAATAATTGTACTTGCATAGTATAATAACATTAACAGTAATTTGAAAGGTTTGAGAATCACAACAGGAATATGCAACCTAACACAAAATATATGAAGATTAACAAAATGCAGGTTCGATCAAACAAAATAAGGTTTTTGTACTGTTACACTTTGAGAAAATACACAATTCTATTTGTTAAATACATAATAAACAAAGCAATTTAACATCCTGACACACAGAATTAATAATTAACAATAATGGATAATATATGAGTAGATCCAGCTGTGAATGATATTCTCAAGTAATGAGTAATAAATATGTAAGTACTTGCACATTACTGAGAAATATATATAATGTACAGTGTAAAATGTGTCTAGCAACTTAATATATTCCTTATTTTAACAATAATGTGTAGAACCTACTCATGGCAAATTTATTCTGGCCTTTACAATTAAAAGAATATATGCAGATACAGACCAGTGATGTCAATCCAATTTTTTTTAAATATTAATGAAAGGGTGGAATAATATTATAAATGCAGCGAAGTGTAGTGTAGGTCTCTGTAAAAAGAGTAAGAAGAAGCCATGGTTTGACATTGAATGTTCAAAATTAATAGAGAAAAGGAGGGAAGCAAAATTATTATGGTTAGAAAGTCCTAGTGAATTGAGTTTAAACACATTTATCACTGCAAAACGGGAGACCCGTGCCACAGTTGGAAACAAAGAGAGAGAGAGAGAGAGTACTTAAAGGGTAAAGTTTGCTTGATAAACAAAATAGCAAACATAATATCAGTGAACTTTATTTAGGTATTAACGGATATAGGAAATGTTATCAGGCTAGGTCCAATTTAAAGATGAGAAAGGGAATATGATGGCAGAAACGTGCGATGTTTTGAGTAGATGGAGAGACTTTTTAAATCAAATCTTAAATGTTCACAAAGGATCCGATTTAGGTGAGGCTAGCAAAATCCATACTAATGAGTCACTAATCTCAGAGCCAAGTATTAGTGAAGTCAAATAAGCTATTAAGAAGTTAAATAATCATAAAGCTCCAGGTATAGATTCAATACCATCAGAGTTAATAAAGGGCGGGGGGGTGAAATTTAAGTAATAGAAATTCATAAACTTTTATGTTCCATATGGAACCATGAGATATTATCACAAGAATGTAAGAAATGTATATTAATATCTATTTTCAAAAAGGGAGATAAAACAGAGTATAATAACTATGGAGGTATCTCACGGCTACCAACGTGTTAGACAATTTTATCTAACATAATTTAATGAGATTGACGCAATATACAGAGGAAATAACTGGGGACCATCACTGTGGATTTCGATGAAACAGATCAGATTTTTACCATTTGACAAATATCAGAAAAAAAAGTTGGAATCCAACATGATGGTATATCAATTTAAAAAGGCCTATGATTCAGTTAAAAGGAAAAAATTATATGACATTTTAGTTAAGTTTGGAATACCGAAAATAATGGTCAAGCTAATTGAGGTATGTTTGAGAGACACGCTCTCACCTATCAGATGCTTTTGAAATACATTATGGATTGAAACAAGGAGATGAACTTTCCCCATTACTCTTTAATATAGCCTAACAGTATGCTCTTAGGGTAATGCAAGAGAGTAGGGAATGCTTGACATTAACACATTGAACACTACACCCAAGCTACGCTCGGGCTGGCATAAGTATCTATTGTTACTATGTCCGTGCTACACTTGGGTCCTCTTTTAAATGTATACATACGCAATGGCCCGAGATATGCTCGGGTATAGTGTTCTGCAAATGTTTCCTAAGACTGTCTTAGTTCATGAAAAATACTAGGTGGCAGCATTTCCCATAGTATAACTAAATAATATTTTTCCAAACACTCCTACCATCTGTGGTACTTATCAAAATGGTTTCCTCAAAAGCAACTTTTAAGTGGCAATTAAAAGAAAAAAATTGGATGACTTGTATTAAGAAAATCAAATTATATTAACATAATATGCAAGCCAACTCTTAAATTATACTAAAATAAAAGCACTTGCTTTCCACAGATTTGCTTCAGCAGAATTTACCATAGTGGCCATATTTCCTGCAACCCCCCCCCCCCTCCCAAACCCCATAAATCTAGCTTTTATAGTACCATAGTACCAGAGTAAACTTAAACTTATGCCATAGAAAAAGGGGCATTTAAATGAACTTACCATACTTATAATATAAGAATACTTTAGTTTTAATTCAAAAGAGTTTAGTCAGCAAAATCTATTTACACTTGTTGGCAGTGTTTTAGTTAGTTATAGCTATTTATTTTTACTTCAAGATTTACAATATGGCCAAATATGTCAAAATATAAATATTTCAAGCAAGAACTAAGACATAGTTATGACACTTTTTAAAATCACAGCTATCGGAAAATAACAAATAGGAGAAATGCAGGGTAGTCAAATAAAATAATACAAACTAAGAGAACAACAAATAAAGACATTTTAAAATGTAAGCATTTCCTTCCATGTCAAAGTGATTTCATTTTATAGGTGCAGCTTTTATCAGGGGGTGGAAGATGGGGTCTATTACTGGGCTATGCTATATGGTATGTAGATTGCACATTCTCCTAGAGAAACATTTTTTTTTTTTTTTTTAGCAATGTGTCTTACTAGTTCAGGTTATACGCTTATGTACTAGTTATTCCAATGGTTTCAGGGATCAGGAAGGTTATATTTAGAGAAAGTGTACCCACATTTGCATGGGAAAACTAGGGGAAAACCACTTTAAAAAAGCGTCAGTACGCCCGATTGAGATTCAAACCTCAATCTCCCCGGGATCGGCGGTCTAATCTACTGCAAGAGTAGCACCTTAGACCATGCGGCCACCGAAGCGGGTATCATCTAATTCACTTATTGATAGTAGTGGAGTGTATCATAAAGATTATGGTTACTATAATATTACTATGTAGATTGTAATTGGTTTTTAATGTTGACACAATGATTACTCTCTACAAGCCCTGGTAGAATAAAGTGTTATATAATATATAAGCCTATTAATGTGGTTTGGTTTATAGAAGTACGATCAGCACTCTAAGTAAGTGTATAATCATTATTCTAATGTGAATGTTCTTGCCATACAGTAAAATATAATCATAGCCGAGACATTCTGTGAATGTGATAAATTCACTAATGGCGAAATACTTGGGAATACCTGATAAGATTTGGTGACAATCCAAAAATATCATGACAGTACTAAGATCTATTCATTTCTTTACTTGTGTTCTTTAATAACAACTTCTTTGTGTTGTTTTTGTTTATGACACACACAAGTTTAGTAATTATTTGTCTACCTTTTTTATTTTGAAAAAGTAATGCGCAAAAAATATGCATCACCCCTCTGTCCTTTAATACAAAACAAAACATCAATATATTTTTACTCTCAACATTAATTTATTTTATTTACAATGGTTCTATAAAAGTGCACATTATATATTTTAATTCAATGTATTTGTGTGGTTGTAGTTTGTGTTGTATAGGCATCATGTTTAATCAGCGATAGCATTAATTAAAATGCATGCGGCACCTATATGACAACATTCTGAAGCTTGTGTTTCAGCGATAGCCTTCACGTTTGTGTTTCAAAATTCTGCCACTTGCAGCACAGTATGTATCAATGCATGGTGCCTATGGCAGCAGGACTGGTGTATCAACAAATTCTCAACCACGAGTGTTCTAAACAAAATGTGTCAGTACTTAATGGTGTAAGCTTTAGTTAGAGAAACCCAACATAACATTATTTGCATAATTAATTACCACTCTTTTTATGTTTTTGTGCAGATAAAATCAAGTTACCTAGTTAAAATCTAAATTACTTAAATCTATGATATTTTTATAACATTGCTTTTATTTTCTATTGTGACAACAATTAAATTTACACTATTCTTTCTATAATCTGTGCCATATTAAGGGATTGCCTCTTTAACAAATGAATGTATGCTGGTAGCAAGCAAGAAGAAACGAAATCAGAGGAGTTAAATTTTCACCAAATAATACATTTAGTTTAGAAATAGGTATAAGTTTACACATCAAATTATTTATCAATGGTGAGCTTTATTTACTTTCATTTTTAAGCTGATTAGTACTAGACTTAAAACATATTTAAAGATTAAATAAGTTATGCAAATAAAATTTCAAAAAGCTTAATTTGTGTGGTGGAGTATAATTTTATTCTGGACAAGAACTCTTATTTGACAGTTATATTTAGAGCAAGGTGAATGCGGTTGGAATGAAATACCTAAGAAATGTATGTGGAGAAACTCGTACAGACAGAGTAAGTAATGAATGGGTGTTGAAGGAGTGCAGTTTGAAAGGGAATCCATTAGGTCAATGTGAAAGATGTGTCTTACATTGTTTTGGTCATGTTGAGAGGATGAGTGTGGATCGAGTGACAAAGCAAATATATTAAGGTAGAGTGTGTGACTTGAAAGGAAGGGGCAGGCCATGTATTATTATTATTATTATTAGCATCGCGTCTTACTACCCGTTCGGGTTATACGCACTTACGCTAATGTGCAATGGTAGGGTGATTGTGAGATGAAATGGAGGACCTACAGTTTAACGTGGAATCCGAACCATGGTGGAGGCCTGGCATTCCACACATTCGCAAGTTGTGATTAATACACGTCTTGTCAGAGGTGTAGGAAGGGTTTGGCAATTAGATAAATCTGTGCCGGGACCGAGGATTGAACCCCGGACCCTCAGCACAGAAGTCTGACACCTTACCCTAGACCACCAGGTCACCCACGGCAGGCCATGTAAGACGTGGTTAAATATGGTGGAGGAATGTGTGAAAAATAGACATATTATGAGTTTAAAGAATAAAAGAGCATGTATTACTCGATGTATGGATTTTGTTTAAATGAAGGGAGTATGCAAGGATAGGGGAGTGTGGAGAAAGTTAGTGAGGATGGATTAAGTATGGAGTAGTTGTGTTTTGATCTATATGCACAGTTTCTTACCTACCCACTAAGGGAAAGACGTAATTAGGTATGTATATATTTAGATAAGACTTAATAAAATAGTTCTTTCTTCAAACACTAATGCTTATTAAGTTTCTTTATTCAACTGTGTCATAATTTCAGCACCAGGCTACCCAAGTTACTCAAAATTAATTGTCGTTTCACGATTTTAGCTGAAAATGCAATGTATACATGTACCAATGAACTAGTGTTGTTCCAATATTAATTAATTTCAGCTACCAATATGAAGATATCTTTTATTTTTTTGTTATCTTGAAAATTTGTGTTTTAGTTCATAAAATGGAATAGTTTGATATTTTAAAAACCACTAAAACATGATACACGATAAGAATAATTCCTCTTCAAATGAGATAATGCTCAAGGAATTATTGCATTTCAATTTTTACTTCCTACCTAGACAAAGTGTTATAAAGCAATAATGAGCTTCACTTATAGCCTACTAAAATCTAGTGCATTCATTTTAGCATTTCATTCAAAAGAATCATATTTACTGCCAAGTTACAAATAATTGTTAAAATATACTTGTAGCTTTGTAACTAGGATAATGTTTTTGAACAAAATATTAAAATAAAGTACTTATGACCCTGAGTGAAAATAAAAAGATACTATTACTTGTGGTCTTTACTATAAAATAGAACTAAATTAAGTTACATAAGATGATAAGAGCTAAGCTGCATAACAATTTGAGATAAATTGTGTTATGTTATAATAGCTAAATTTAAGATAGTCCTTTCCTCCTACTGTGAACCTTCATAACTTTTCAGAGATTTGAATAAAATACAAACACTTGTTTCATGTGCAATACAAGTGTATTGCATCTTTACGAACTCTTTGGTGAGTTCAAGAAAATATAAATACTGGTTTCATGTGCAATACATTATGTGTAAAACAATCAATGTATTAACTTGTCTAGCAATTTGTTTTAAGTGGATTATTGTTCAGTATGATTTAGATAAGAAGTAGTTAACTTACTTTCACTGTTATAGAAGTTACTAACACAATGTTCATATATTATTATGTGTCAAAGTCATGCATGTTATGTGTAAATGTCACTTTTAAAATATAATATTGTTTATTATGAAATTATACTAGTATTCAAATAAAATTTATATAAGGGTTATTGAGATCTGATTCTTGTTTTTTTAATTGTTTTATAACTATAAATTCCAACTAAAAATAACCATTTTGAGAGTAAGCAGCTAAAGTGAAACTGTTTTCCTATTTTTTTTCCCTATATAGCACAATATTATTTCAAGGATTAGAAACTAAATTGAACTATTCCAACTATATGTCAAAATATTTTCCTCTGAGGAAATACCTAGTAGGTATAAAACAGTTTTATGAGGTATCCAAGCTGAGGTTAATGCCATTGACCTTCCCCTTCATGGTAATCAAAACACTGCATTCGACAACAAAAAAAGATCAGTGACCAACCAGGAACTAGTTTGGTATTTTGCTACTTTTGATGGAGGGGTGTTCAAAGTGCTTTAACCTATATCTAACTTTCTGGGGCCCATCACTTTTCTAAAGTAATTTAAGCCCCAAATATATTGGAAACAATACTAAGAAAGAGATAAATGGTTGCACCAGAGCCTTGTTTCAGAAAATTGAATAATTAATTAGAGACCAGCCTGGAGGTATCAAGACATCTCAAGGAAAAGGAATAGGCCTAATTTATTCACCCTTCGGTGAATTCAGTAGCAGTAGCAGCTCCTTTATTTGTACCTGTAAAGTTGTGCACAGTAAAATGTAAATTCTCTCCTTACAAGAGAATCTTGAGGGATGAATCGAAGAAATTTAACAAAGAAAATTTGTCCTAATGCATAATTGTTTATTGTAATAATTGCTTAATATAAATATATAGTTTTAGTGTAAAATTTTTTTTGCAAGTTTGCTGTGTGTATTAATTAGGTTTGTTAAGAAACATGTTTTTTTTAGTTTTTTTAATTCACTTTATCCATTCTCATTTCATTTTATTCAATCACCCATTATTTTAAATGTATAAACAATGTACTGTATTCGCAACACAGTTTGGCGTTAGGATGTATTCACAACTTATTCTTGCTTAATTTTAGAATAAACACAGTTACATTGTAATAATATATATTTAGTAGAGATGGAAGGCCCAAATTCTTGATATCTCAAATCCTTTAGTATCCTAGAGATCCAAGATTCATAAAAATCTCAAAAAAGTATCTTGAATACAACAGTGACCTTGACTTAATAAAACAATTTTAAGTAATTGGTAAAAGTAATTACCAAGACTTTTTTTGTAGCTGGTAGAAAAACAAAAAGGACAAATGGATTGATATGTTTAAGTGTTCTCTTTGTTGTTTGTAAAATAATAGACATGACAAATAAAATAGCATTTGTCAAGTTCAATATTTTCATTTCAATGGAAAATTATGTATTTTTTAAGATTCAAGGACTGAAATTTGGATTCGAGATTTGAAAGAAAATTTAAGATTCTGATTCGATTTAAAATATAGGATTCCATTTCTAATTTTTTGGAATTTTAGCATTATATCAAAGTCGTTCAAATAAATCCCTGACAATAAGCATTAATTCATGTAGAAACAGTTGACTTACACCATTTTGCATGCTTTCAAGATTCAAATTTGAAAAACCATTATTAATCAATAAATTGTTTTGAAAAAAAAAAAGGAAATTTTCAATTTGATTGATAAATAAGGCTACATATTTGATACCGGTAGTTAGTCTTAAAACTTTCCTTTAAAGTTTAATTATAATCTCACTCTCCATGCAGCCATATAATATAACACTTTACCAAACAAAGTAGAGGACAATACAAGACATTTTCAAAAGAACTAAACTTAAAAACTTGATTCTTTCACCAAATGTTTCCAAATTTGGTGTAGAGTAACCACCAATTTTCAATTATATTTCTAGCATATTCTCACACATTACATCAAGGTCAGACAGTGAGGTTTTTTTTTTGCACTCTAGCTAAATTACTAACCAAATTACACATTTTGTTCAGCTGAAAGCTGTGCAAAGTTGATGATCCTCTACTAGAAATAAACTCTATACCTCGCATAATGATTAGTAAAATATTCTTTCAGTTTAATGAACATACTACAATTTGGATAAGAGTGGGAACTGTTCAAAAAACCAAGTATATCAACTAAATTTATTTTATTTAGCATATGAATGAGTTTGGCTAGTCCAATATGTTGTTAAATGATGTAAAATTATTTTTACAAACAGTAAAGTTATACATAATAAGTGTGGATAGCCTTAACGGATAGTAAGACACACACACAGAAATGAAATAAATATATGACAGTCAACACCTAAATATTTTGCTAGAAATTTTGAAGAGAAACAACTGTGTTTGTCAAATAAAGACATAATATTTTTTAGTTGGTGGTAGTTATGAGATTATGTAGTCCTATAATAATTTTTAGTGGTAGATATCATCTTTCTTAATCAAATATATTGTTTTTGAATTAATAATAAAAAGCAATCATAATAAATAGAAAATTACATATTTGGATTGTAGTAAATGATTATGAAAACATGACGGGAGTACTCACAATGGCTATCAATGAACTATACTACCATATCTATAATACTTTGTACTGTCGAAAGTGAAATATAACTTGAGAGATTTCTTTTATTTCATATTTTTTACATCCAAATATAACCCATACTTTCCCAGACATTTTAAATATTTTATCTCGTAGTATAATCAACTAGCACTAAGAAAAACTTCAAAATGTACTAAACCTTTTTTTCAAACAGCAAGTTTCGCTTGATCAGGTCTTGCCACCAGGAGCGCTCTATGGTATTCAATGTGTCGTGAACAACTTGTCAAGCGTTACATATTATCCTCTACTCGGTTTGAGTATAATCAGTCCTTTACTGTCTTAACAAGATATTTTTAGATGTTTATTATTCAAATAATTTAATTATTTGATAATGATTGAATTACTAATTTAATAAGCAATTTAGTTACCAACCCATTCGCTGGCGCGGGCGTTGAACAACATCTTTGTTTACCCAAACGTTCCCTAGCTCGGGTGCAAATAAACATTTCATTGCAATAAGTTATTGTAATGCCATCTATTAATGAACCACTGTTCTTCAAGCCAATCTGAATACAGCAATAAATGAGAAAATAAGAGAGTAGTGAAAATGTGTCGGATAAGAGGAAATTAGTAGAAGAATTGGCTGCAGAGCCTGCATAGATCACTGTGCTAAACACGTGCCAGGGAATGGGTTAAAGTTTATTAATACTGGCACATCTCAACAACGCAGTTCCCAAAAACACATTTTTGTTTTTCGTAACAGTTTTTGTATAATTAACACTGTAAATATATATTAGGATTGTATATATTTTAAAATCCAGTAAAATGAATCATGATTGGCATACTACAACTTAATTAAACTTGGTTATATTTGATAGATTTGTACGTTGTGTGAAATTTATCAAAAGTTTGATTGGGGTTTTTAACACAAATATTTGCTAAAAATGTCTTCCAATAATTAAAGAATAAATGCTTTGATGACAAGCTTGAACAACACAGATTGTTTAATTCTTTTTAAATAATTATTTTTTTAAATTACAAAATAGTTTTTTAATATTAGATTGTTTAATAAATAATTAATGAAGGCTAATAAAAACTAGAAATGCACCACCAATTGAAGAATAAAAAAATATTATGTATCACACCAAAACGTTAAGAGTTTATAAATAAATAGCTTCTTTATTGCTACCACTGGTCCAAACATTTACAACAAATTTGTTTACAAACTTGGAAATATTGGAGCCATAGTGAGGTTGTGTGAAAAAAAAAAACAGCTATCTACTGGCCTGGCAAAATTCTCATTCCACATCCTCTTCTGCCATCATCGACACATTCACAGAGCTTTGAGCTACAATTCTCTAAAAAAACAGTAAGAACACATTTATTAAGTTATCTATTAAGTAAGCAACAAAAGTAAAATACAAAGTAGCCCAATTTATTGGTAATGCAGGAAAGGTCCTATCTTCCAACAAGAAAAATACTTTAAAGCATTCCACTTGTAAAATTTAGTACAGGTCTAGACGAATGGTTCTTAATTACTTCTCGCCAAGGACCACAATTATATAATTTTTTCATGGAATAGGCCAGAGGGTTTCAAAACTTAATATGGTAGAGATGTATATACTCAAAACCAAAACTATGACCACATGTATATATGTTACACTCAGACCGGTTATCGTTATATTGATTCAAAAGTGCAATATGTAAGAGCAGCTTTATCTTTTCAATGACCTTCACCCTCCTGTTGCATATCTTTTTAATATATATATATAAGTTTAGTTATTTAACGTGAGCCAACGTGACATCCTTAGTGGGTTGATTGAGAACCACTGATAAATAAACAGGTAGACGATTTTCACATTTGAAACTTACAATACATTTGAAGGTTGGTTTAAATTAATTATTTTTAAATAATAATAATTTAAATAATTGTGTAGTATAAGTAACATTACTCTTAAGTCCGGTTTAGACTGGCAGTGTACAAGTATTAAATAGGTCAATAAATTAAATTTGTAAATAAATTTGTAAATTACAAATAAATAAAGGATAAAATTGGTTCAGTACATGTAAAATAAATAATAAAGAAAGCATATTTCATAAATAAGTACATAATAGAATAGGATTATGATAAAATGTTTAATAACAACAGTGACTTAAGGATTTGTCTGGAGAAACACAAGAGCAAGGTGAATGCGGATGGAATAAGATAACTAAGAAATGTATATGGAAGAGCTCGTATGAACAGAGTCAGTAATGAATGGGTGCTGAAGGACTGCAGTTTGAAAGGGAATCAAGTAGGTCAATGTGAAATAAGTGTCTTACATTGGTTTGGGCATGTCAAGAGGATAAGTGTGGATCGAGTGATGAAACAAATATATGAAAGTAGAGTGCATATATCAAAATTAAGGGGTAGGCCACGTAAGACAGGGCATGAAATTTCAAGTCTGAAGATTTTTGGTTGCCACTATTTTATATTCATGATTATGAAAAATATTAACAATTTTTAAAAACGTGTGTATTTTAGCCCCTTATGTTTTTGTGTAGCGCAGCCTTTCTACACTGAAGTCCCACTTGTCAATCGCAGCTGTTGGGTTAAACTCCAACGGGGAGGGTTCATTTACAGAAATTCTAGACAAATCATCCAGTGTCTCAACCTTGAGAGAGTTCCTGTAAACCATCTTGAATCTGTTATGGCAGCTGAAGCCTCTTTCACATGAAGCTGTGCTCATTGGTAGAACAGCACAAAATATGAGAAACTGGAGCAAGCTGAAGACCCTCTCACATGAAGCTGTGCTCATTGGTAGAACAGCACAAAATATGAGAAACTGGAGCAAGCTGAAGACCCTCTCACATGAAGCTGTGCTCATTGGTAGAACAGCACAAAATATGAGAAACTGGAGCAAGCTGAAGACCCTCTCACATGAAGCTGTGCTCATTGGTAGAACAGCACAAAATGTGAGAATCTGGAGCAACTTGGGGAATCTTGATGGAGACTTTTCACTATAAATTTTCTCCAGAGTATGATTCAAAGACAGTGGATAAAACAAAAGTTTGTATTCTGCCCACTCTGCTAACAGAGGATACACTTTATCAGTGAACAAGTTTGGGTTCAAGTACATCAAGAGCTCATTTATTTCTTCTACCCCAAATTGAAGAATTATTTTCTCTGGGAGGCCAGCCCAAGGTGTCGTAAACAGATGTACTCACATCCGTTGATATAGATTGCAATCTATGGTTTGAAAGCGCACACTTTCCAAGGCACTTACACATGCTGGTTTGAGACACAAGAATCTTCACCTATATAGTTTGAGTGTGTTTGAAACACATTTTAAGAAACCAAATTTTAGATGCCAGACTCAAATGTTTGGTCGCCAATAGTGACAGGAAATTTTGTTCCTTGATGTAAGATATGGCTAAATGTTGTAGACAAATGTGTGAAAAAGAGAAGCATTAAGAGTTTTAAGAATAAAAGAGCATGTATGACTCTGTGTATGGATGTTGTTGAAGCGAAGCGAGTATCAAGGATAGAAAAGTGTGGAGAAAGTTAGTGAGGATTGATTAAGTACAGAGTTGTTTTTTAGCTGTATGCACAGTATGCAAGGATAAAAAGTGTGGAGAAAGTTAGTGAGGATTGATTAAGTACAGAGTTGTTTTTTAGCTGTATGCACAGTATGCAAGGATAAGAAAGTGTGGAGAAAGTTAGTGAGGATTGATTAAGTACAGAGTTGTTTTTTAGCTGTATGCACAGTATGCAAGGATAAGAAAGTGTGGAGAAAGTTAGTGAGGATTGATTAAGTACAGAGTTGTTTTTTAGCTGTATGCACAGTATGCAAGGATAAGAAAGTGTGGAGAAAGTTAGTGAGGATTGATTAAGTACAGAGTTGTTTTTTTGAGCTGTATGCACAGTATGCAAGGATAAGAAAGTGTGGAGAAAGTTAGTGAGGATTGATTAAGTACAGAGTTGTTTTTTTGAGCTGTATGCACAGTTTCTTACCTACCCATAAGAGAACATTGTTATTAGGTAGGTAGGTATGTTTGTACAAAATGTAGTTGGGGATATAAACCTTAAAAATAGCTCATCTATATGTGTGTACAATTAAAACTTTAAAAAAACTCTATGGCATCAGCTCGCAAGCAAGCTATACCAACCGAGCAGCCGCCACATGTTAGCAAAGATAGTGCCAACATTTGTGGATAAGGGGTGTTATGTGGTTAGCACAACAAACCCTCCCTTGTTATTCTATAGATGAATTATCAAGAAAATTATTGTCTCAGCTATCTTTCTAAAGACACAAGAGTAGGCTACTTATTTTTATTTATTTTTCTGCATAGTTAGGGTTATAATGATTAGTGATTACACTACAACACACATTGTGGAGATATATTCAAATGTATGAAATTATATGGCCTACTTGATGATTGTAAGAAATATATGTTCATGTTTGGTATCAAAGGGAAGTTTTTGAAAGACACTTTATTCTATATATTATGATGTTGACATTATCTCTATAGTTAAATTATAATTCAAATAAATCTCAACTCACCTGTCCCAGAGCTGGTAGACGCTGGAGTAAAAGATGGAACACTTGCGGAGGAAGTGTTTGTTGAAGGACCTGAAGAAGTTGGTTGGGCTGACCACACACTGCGACAGCGTTACCGAGGTGTTCAACACCTTCTTCAATATCACCTCGGGCCAACAGCTCTTCCCCCAATTGAACCTTTAATATTATCTCCATAACATCAACAAGTAGATAGATAACAAAGGAAATTATCAATATTTATTATTAACCATGAGCTTGTTACCCCCGCATCAACAACCGCCCTCCCTAATCACCCAGAGACCAGGCCACCAATGAAAGATGTATCGTGACCAAGCATGAGCATTGCAAGAGAAACTAGGTGTGGCAGCACAACAACATTGTATAAATAAGACAATAGTACTTTTTTAATAATGGAATATTAACTCTAAACAAAAAGAATGTGTAAGGACTCGAGTGAAAAGGGTCCTAATGTACTGTGTCTATTAACTTAAATGTAAGGACAGTAAGCCTACCATTCCCTAGGAATGGAATAGGACCAAGGATTATAACGGTGTGTCCATGAATATGATATTCTAGTACAAGGTACTTAAGAGTGCAATCATTTAATTACTGGAGAGGAACAATAAAATCTTAAAATTGTTATGTTAATATTCTTGATATGTTGATTTTAATAATAATGCCTTTTAATCATGTTAAATTTCAAAGGAAAGCATGTTTCTTCCATTAGAACATTAAATTCTTGAAATATGTTTAACGTATTTTTTATTTTGTACCATCATGCAAGGTTTTCATATCTTTTGATATATTACTATTATAAATAAACATTTAAAATTGATCTCGTGTTTTTCCTTTATGTTGTGGTAAATTGGTTTCACATTTAAAGAGCACCCATAGGTTTTTTTATTTAGTTAGTTATTAATTTTTGAGTATGTCATGAGGTTTCCAAGATGAGGGCACAAAGGACGATTGTCTTGTAACTGTTTCCGCGACCGGGTGAGTTGTGTGCGCTGAGTGACGGTAGTCTGTTCTCAGACTATTATTGTAACTGATTTCACTCAAACGACTTACTCTGATTGTTTTATTTTCTGTTTCTATTTGGGCCTTCTGCATTATTGGTTAGTAAAGGAGATTCCATTAGTTACGTTTAACTTCATACTTTAACTTAATTCCAAACCACTCGATAGTTTTCATCAGCGTAGGGGGCCTACTGTTTTTGACAAACACCTTTTTAGTCAACCTGTAAATTGCTTCTAGAAAACAACTGAATATAAGAAGGGTAAGGAAAATGACAACAGAAAAGGTTAATATTAATAGTATTGGATTAAGATGTGGCTTGTGAGAAGACTTGCAGCCTACGATTGTACGAACACTATCATACCATACACATGCATATTATGAAAGGGAATGATTTCTACACTGCCAATGATGTTACAAAATAGTTCCTTTTAGATTGTTTATGTAATACATTAAAAAAAATGCATGTTCAGCAATTATGTATAAATTTGATATTTACAATAACTTAAGCAAAGATGTAGACCAACAAGTAATAAATATTTTCCTAAATCCCCACAATGCAGGGGTACTTTTACAGTCGACCCCTGCACAAGCAGGCCTGCAGGGTTTTATTCTCCGTCACTGCTAGTACCTAGTTGACTAACTTACTAATAGTTGATTAGTTGGCTATCTGATGTCACTTATACATAATGAAAGTGAGTAGATTATTATTGTAAACTGATTATATATATATATATATTTATTTTCTATTAGGAGTAGGGCTAAACTGAAATATTTACTAATGGTTTTTAAAAAGTCCTTGTAAGAATCAAATAGCCGAAGCTATTATTTTACATTTTAGAGAGGAATTCTCCATCTAGTTATCATATTCTGAAAATTGAAAAATGACACCTGGGCACGGGAATTGAACCCAGGACCTTTGACTTAGTGCGCCAATACTCTACCACTGAGCTATCCAGGAGTCGTCCCTTGCCCAGGGTCATTCTTCACTCATATTTTAAGGCAGAGTAAGCCTAAACGTTAACTTAACTGCACGGTGATTATTTCCGTTTAAAAGCAGGAGACAATTTAAGTTACTTGAACAAGAAGTGAAGGTTAAGTTTATCATAATACCAACATTAGTGTGAAGTTAATCTCTTACAGACCACTGCACACCTTACAGATACGGAGTTTGTAGAGTATTCAAGCCTTTTATTTGTTGACACATGGCAGGTTAGGTTGAAACAGTCAAAATCAGTATGTCGGTATTTTTGTTGTTGTCTTAATAATGTTAAGTAACAAGGAAATACATGTTTAACCCATTCGAACAATGTAGGCCTATACTATGGAGATAATGGGACCCAAACTGGCAGGATTTTTTTTTCTCTGTCAAATTATGAGAAGTTTAATGTTTTCTAGCACCTATATACACAACAAGATTCTAAAGTTTCTGATTAATTAATAGCAAAACATACACGATGAACAAATTCTAAATCATTAAAAAAATCCTTAGAAAACTCACCTAATTGATATGTTTAAGCATGGGTCCCCAAACTTAGATAGTCAAAATTTTTATTTATTTATACCATATATGAAAGGTTAGGCAAACCTTGAAATTTTTATTTATTCACACATGAAAGGTTAGGTTAAGCTCGGTTGGGTCTTTTTAGTGAAAACATTAAAGTTATTTTAATTTTGCCTCAAAAAATACCATGCGCCAAAAGATTTCCTATGCAGCTGAGATATTTAGCGATCTGCTAAGGCGCAGTGGAATTGAGATTTGTGACAATCTGTTTTGTTGGAGGAGGTTCAAAGTTTTTTTAGATAAAAATAGTACAGCAATAGGGCCTAGTTAATCATTTACAAAATTCAGGTCTCCTATTACTTAAAAAAAAGAAACAATAAGTTAGTGTTTGTAGACGCTTAATGCGTATTAATTTAAATAGGCCTATATAAAATCACCAATGGGCTATAATTTAAAGTGTTTTAGCTGTTCTATGAAAGTTTCATTTAAACATGGAGCGTTTCATTCCGCGCAATCCAATGACACATGGCAGAACGTTTCCTTGTCAATTAGTTAAGTTTTAGAATATTTTAATTTTGGTTTGGAATTTTTTGACAAGGCTTGTTTTTATAATCAGAAACTTCAGATTCTTGTTATGTGTATAGGTGCTAGAAAACATATTTCTAATAATTTGGCAATTTAAAAAAATTAAGAATCCCGCCCTCGCTTCATACTCTTCATATTATCACCCGTATTATAGCTAAAATGTAGAATATTTATCAAACTACACTGCCCACCAGTTGGACAAAAAAATGAAAAGAGAGAGAATAAACTTCGGCCTACCTCTTGTAAAAAGAATCTTTGCACTGCTTCATGGTCTTTCAAGTCAGGCAGCTTTGTACCAGATGATTTAGTTGACTTGAGTGCAGCTTTCCTGCCTGGAATTTAACAAATACATTTAAGCATTTTAAGACATCTTTATTGACGGGTGAGTCTATACTCTAGAAATATAAAGCAGGTGGAGAATGCTAGTAATACTCACGCTCCCGTAATTTTCTTTTGAAATTAGGATCAGTCCTCCTCTTCCTATCAAAATAAATGCAATAGCCTATAAATAAGGTTCCACAAATTCCTGCCGCTATACCTATTGCAGCTTTTGAAACCATCGTCATATTTAAGAAAATTACAATAAATTTGTCTTTTTCATAAAATATTAAATTCGTAACCTAGGCCACAGACTATTATATAATCTATATTTATCTTTGCTACCACAGATCACTTGATTCCTAGAAACTTAAGTTGTGAAGTTGATAAGTTGTAAGGTCTCATTATATAGTATGGATAATATATATAATATGGTTCTGGAAACTCTTTAATTTTCGTGGTCAATATTGAAGTTAAAATGCACTAGTATTTCTCTTAATAACACGCGCGTAATTTAAATATCATAAAGAAGATGGGGTCACTAAGTTATAGTTTTATAATTTTAGGTAATTATATAAATTAGCAACTTACATAAACATGTTAATGTTATATGAACTAAAATAATTGTTTGACCCTGATTTTAAAAGCATTTAAATTTGCTTTGTAATGTTAAATATTTTTTCTTTCTTTATTATCAAACATAGCTCTTTATATTGAAGTGTGACTTTTTAGACATTGTATCTTACAAACTATATGGCCTTAGGAACTCAAAAGCTATATATAATAAGTTATTGTCAAGTACAGAAAGACATAATATGATTGTCTAAGCTTGTGACGTCACTCAATACACAAGCCAGCACGTTAGGCTTAGTTTATATTCATACATAACTCATAACTAATAGTGAATAGCGCATAGTGTATAGTGCACAATTCATAAGAAAATTACTAAGGTTTATAATGCAACGTAGTGAATAAGACATTCATAACGATTGTCATTTGTTTGAGAGGTGATCTCCTTGCGGGTGGTATTTTAAGGATACTACCTCTATGGATATGTCAATCATTGGTCTTCAAAATAATTTACATACTTACAAATATAATATCCTTGTTCCCTTTAACACTCCAATTTTACTAGCTGTATTATAATCTGAGAGATAAATATTGGTACTGTTTACTAAATAGTAATAATCTGAATTTAGATATTTAGCATTTAATGGCAGACCATCTAGAATTGCATTTCTGGCTTTTTATCATCACGGGTAAATGAATTTTATAGAACCCATCCTTCTATATTTAATAGTATGTTTGAATTATTTATCTTCATTTGAGGAGAATCTGGTTTAGTGGTTGAATGAAATGAGGCTAGAGTACAAGGGCGTTGCACGAAATGTATTTTTGGAGGGGGGTTATGTGGGTTTAGACAGCGAATTTTCCAACTCCTGGTGTTTTAAACCATAAAAATTCCTAAGTGACCAAGGCAAGTAAAAAAACTACATTGGGGTTCCTCCCCCAAGCAACAGAAACAAAACCATCTTCTGTAAATTCAACCGTATATTCATTGTCACTTTCATTTTCACTCATTTTCGAGTTAAAATCACAATATAAAACTATTTAAAAATAATTAAAGCCCACTATGGTGACCAACTTCTAACTTATAAAATAATATTTGAAAAATATCGAATTATGTTTTCCATAAATCCTATTGGCTAGATTTTTCTCGCGAGAATATTGTTTCACAACTCATGCATAACGTATAAGAAAAGTTAAAGTTAAATCAACTTTATGCACTGTGAACTATTTCACTATAAAATTCACACCAATGACCAACTAACGTAATTACTCTAAGGTTTTTAATGTGTATGTTTGGCTGTCATCGTATTAAAATATAACTGCTGTGTAATGGGTTACACAAGCAAATACAGAATCAAATTGTTCTAAATGACCTTTCTATTATCTTTACATTGCTATAAAGTTCATTGCTGCAATTACAAACGTACGCCACCTATCCCATTCTTAAGTTATCCTCCCACCTGCGTCCAAACAAAGTCTATGAACATAGTTAAATAACATTATTTATATAAAAAGAAGTATTCATTAAAACGTAAATTTTTGTTATTCTGAAGTGTTTAGTTAATGTTCTTTCAAATGTGGTATTATGACAGCCAAAACATTTAGTAAATATTTTCTTTCTCTAATAGGTGATAAAATTACTATAAAATAAAATATGTTTTTGAAATATAAGATATATACCCAACCCAAATCGGTTATTATGATTAGTTTACTTAGGAATCATAACAGATAACTGATTAAAGCTGGGTTTATATTCATGCATAACGTATAACTAATAGCAAATAATGAGTACCACGTAGTGCGCAAGAAGTTTAAATGCACATATAGACATACTTGTTTACGAAGGCATAAAGCATAGCTGATAGTATTAATAATGTACAGCATACAGTAAACCATTTATAGGAAATATAATAAATCGGCTTGAAATGAAACGTAATGAATAGGGTCTTACTTAAATCGACTGTTTTTTACTTAATGGAAAATATCCCTATATTCCCTAATAGATAATGTCTCTCAAATGAAGGGTCTATTCAAAAAACAATGTTAGTTAAACTGTATCTTTCAAAATTTTAGTTTAGCTAAATTGAGTTTTGTCTATACTATTAAATTAAATTAGATTTTTATTTGGTTCCGATTTTATTATTGTCATGAATATTATAGTAGATCTAGTTCTCAAAAACAATGTGAAAAATTAAATATTCTCTCCTTTCTTTTCGTTAATATAGAACAGCGGTTCCCAAAATTTGCTCCACAAAGCATTCCCAAATGCTGCACCAAGAGATTGGAAAGAAAAATAAATGTGCCAAGATCTCAAAATGGTGTAATAGGGAAAAAGTAGAAATTACTTAGCTCCTACAGCGAGTTGTGAAACAGAGTAGGTTAAAAAATTAATTAATTAAATCAATTTTATACATAGTGAGCTATTCACTATGTATCAATTATAAATGCTATTATTTAAAATAATGTATTTAAACTTCTTGCGCAATAGGCGCTATACTCTATTCGCTACTGGTTAAGCCGTATACATGAATATATGAGTATGAATTCAGCCTTATCTGTTTATTGCAGGCTTTGAATTTATTTATATTATAGTGGTTTTGTAATGATAATAATCAAGGTATTGAAAGTAATCATTCATACTTTAACCTCTACAACATTGTTGCGCTAACAGAAGAGCATGGAAAAGATAAGTATTACGTGAAAGAGTAGACATTTTGGCAGGCTTCTGTGTTTGAGAAACACTGCCCTGCAAAGTATGCGTAAACGCCCAGGATGGACATAATTTATTTATTTACTTTTAGTGGTTCTTCCACAATCTCCTAGAAAGATTTCCATGTTTCATTTATATATATTACTAACCTTTAATTGGTAAAAAAAGTAACAACTAATCCCAAAATGAATAGTTTCAATTTTACTAGATTATTTATCGCCATCTTTTACATAAATGCAAATTAATTAAAGGTGCTGTACTAGCGCTAATTTATATACAATATATATATTTTTTAATTTTTAACAACTAATTGTTGGTGTCGATGGATCTAAGTTGGTTCTACACGTTTAATAATATTTACTTTCTGAAATGGAGCCTGGAAAAGGATTGACCTGAAATAGACTGAAAATAGCAATTATTCAAAATATGCAAGTGGTTCAAGATTTATATAATTTACATTGCTTAAGTTTATTTTTAAATGTTCCAAAAATATATGTTTTTGGTATTATGACTAGTTGAACTATGGGTGTGTCTTTGGAATGTTTATGATCAAGACTTGTCTAAGAAGATCAAAGATAAAAGGGTATTGATAAAATGTTAAAAATTAAAAGTCTAACAAGTATACAGCAGACAAAAGGAAAGGAACTTATTACTTGAATGATCATTTGTATCCCATCAAAGGCTCAATTCAAATTCATTGAACTAAATAAGTAAGGGTGCTTTTGGGATCATATTTCAAATAAGCAGAGTAATATTTGGTACTCTTTATTTTTTAGATTGAGCCAATGTAAAGAGAGGAGTTTAATTATGTCATGATTACATCGCCCAGTAGGCTACACCCGTTATATTTTAATACGAAGATGACTACATAATACATGTTTTCTTTTATGAGTAGAGTAATTACGTTAATTGGACATTGGTGTGGATAAAGGTTTAATTATCTAAAATTCCTAAATATGGCCTGATATTTCATAACTTAAGGCCCTGACACAGATTTTGTATCCATAGGTCCGTGGTTTGTGAGAAATCGATGCACAGTATAAGATTGCTCTAGTCACAGAGTTCTTATCCTCATGTCTGTAGGCCTACTCCATAGAAGTTGATAAACTTTAAATTTCTAAGGACTAGTTTATACGGACTACCAATCACAGCTGAGTAAATATGTGCATGTGTGTTGGGATCCATCTTAAACACCAAAATAAATTGTTTATAATTCGATTTGATTTTGTGATTGGTTATATTCTTGTAAAGATTAAAACGCATATATAAATAAAGGAAGCACGAAAATAACATTAAAAGTGTTTGCTTCGTTTACATTCAAAATACTAGTACCTACATATTTTTTTTTTTATTTTCAAGCTAATTTATTTTAAAATTGATAATTAAAATCATGCTATAAATATATTTGTGGTGATTTTACTACATTTTAAGTATGTCCTGGAAGTTTTCTCAACAACATTTTTTTTAGCTTCTTTTATTGATCAGCTGACTGATTGACCCATTGCTGTGGACAATTTTCTATCGAAGTTTTCAATTGGTCGAATTCTCTTACTATCTCATTGGTTGGAACGGTCATGTGATTACGGATATGGACTGTGTAATCATGAATAGAATTTCTTGAGGACCAGGACCGCGGAGTACGGACTACGGACCTATGAATACTGAGTCTCTGTTGGGGCCTTTAGTTTGTCTTCTATAGCTTTGATTATGTAAAGCACTGGCTTGTGTACTGAATGACTGACATCAAAAGGTTAGCCAATCAAATGTCATTCTCGATCTGGCTCTTTCTTCTTTTATCTTTACATTGGATGTTGCCTTGGATATAAATATTTTTCATAATTTAGGCCTATTTCACCAACCTAACTTAGTTGACTGATTGAACTGGTATGGCATTTATTTACATGTAGGCCTGATCTTCATTTTAAGCTATATTAGTCATTTAAGAAGTTTTGATTTAGGCCTTAATACCATAGGTAGTAATTTTATAGCAATGGCAAGTGTTGGCCATTCATTTTTTGAGTAGGCTACAATAAACCTTATAGAGCTACAGCTCTGTATTGGGGAAGGAATGGTTATATGGAGAGACTCAGGGGTAAAAAGGTCTCCACTAGCAAGACAGTTGGGTTGCATCCAGTTAGTGGCTGTGACTGATTATTAATATGTAGCCAAGCCTACATTATGTTTTTAGGTCTATATTTAAAGTGTACAATTTTTAATAATTCTAGCATAAGTTTTAAAAATATTTAGAGTACCTAGTAAATTATATGGCACTAATTTTGATGTTGGTGACGAGATTTGTATTGCATCACCTATCAACTGAGATTTTAAGATAATTGCACAGTGCAATTACTGGGGGCACATATGCATTATAAATATAGTGGATCAAACTCAACACATGTTTACTGTCTGGGAATGACAGGTGGTGTAGAGAATATCATAAGTTCATCAGAAGAAAGTGCTGACCACCAACCTTTATTGTCTAGTGGAAGATACTCTGGGGCCCTTGACAAAGAAAATTAGGGGAGATAAAATAATTTCTTTTATTAATTGGCCACTTTGTCAAACTATCGGAGGAATATATTAAGACAAATATGGAAGTTTTAACCGTATCTAAGCTTATTGAGGAACAACTCATAACACAGGGTTTGTATGCTAGTGGCGGAGCTTCATACAGATTAAGAATGCAAGTTTGAGTCTAGACTACTAGACTAGTCTCAACTTGTTGAGATAAAGAAAACTCACAACTCCATACTACCATCCACAGTCAGATGTCCTGGTAAAAATATTTAACATAACATTGCTCAACGTTTTCCCAATATGTCAACAAATCTCAGGACAATTCTTACAAGACCCTGCAACAGACTCTACCCCAGGGTTGGGAGTCTGAAGCAATTTTGGGTGGAGTCGGGAGAAAGGTACCAACTCCGACTTAAAAAAAACTTATAATAGTGTCAAACTCGATTCTTAACTATCAAAACTTTGATGGCATACAAACAAAAAAAGAATTGGGTAATTTTCAATTGTGATTATTATTAGTTTTAATTTATTATATGCATTGATTAATGCATATTTACTCTTATAGGAATTTAGGAAATATACTTATCCATTGTAATCAAATAAATATATGTAGTTCAATTAAACTAAGATCTAATCTGATGATCCACGTGTTGGTGATGAGATGTCTTATACTACCATGTTAGTTCTATAGTAATTTTTACTATGAATTAATATATTAATGTTTTGACTGGAGCAACACAGTCTAAACATTTATTTTAATTTTCTACACATGGTGAGATCATCTATTTTTTTAATGTTTGTCATGGGCATACTCCCCATGATGATGATGATAATAATAATAATAATAATAATAATAATAATAATAATAATAATAATAATAATAAGGATTATTATTATTATTTTAATTATGATTATTATAATATATAATATAATTATTATATAATTATATTATATATTATATAATTATTATATGTTATTATAATTATTATTATAATTATAATAATAATAATAATAATTATTATTATTATTATTAATATAAATTTGCCATTAATAAAGGAGCCAGAGTTGGAGTCGTAGATTTAGCCTACCGGCTCCGCAGCCCTGCTTTACCCACATACTTGTCCAATCCACAAGATTCAACAAAATTCACCCCCTGCTATCTCATGTTTGGTCGAGAGATACTATTACCAATCATCTTGATTTTTTTTTATTTATCTAGCACAGTGTCTTACTACCCATTCAGAGGATGCGCTTAAGTACTAATTACACTAATGGGTTAGGAATTGGGAAAGTTTAATACAGAGGAAGTGAACTCACATTTGCGTGGAGGGAGAGTGTAAAACCATTTAGGAAAAACCACCCCTAGTTCAGCGAGATTTGAACCTCGATCTCCCCATTCTCGGCAGTCTAGCTCAACACGAAACTAGCGTGTTAGCTAACCACGCCACCGAGGTGGGTATCATCTTGATGTTTGGAGACATAGGGAAAGGGTTATAAAATTTCCGCAAAATGTATAGGTCAGCTAAGAAACTACCTACATTGTTTTACATGATAATATCTTGGTAATTATGTGTGGCTGCACCAGATAGCAGTCAGGAAAGGAACCTTAAACCATAACTGCACATAACTTGGGATGGTTGTTATATTGTGAAAACCATTATCAGATGTATTCTATCACATTCAATGTGGTAGATCAACCCACTGGAAATATCATTAGATACATTTCAATATTCAGAAGCCATGCATTTTGGTCCTAAGTGCACTACCATCAACAACGGATAAGCCTGGTAAAGAGACATTAGTGAGAGCACACCACCTGAGAAAGACTCAGAACTTAGCTTACTGTCCAGCATTTCTAGTAACTATTTTGTTCATGAGGATGAAACAAAAACTAACAGTCATGAACTGATTGTTTTTACGCCGGCATGTCTGTGGCGAGACAGTCTTAGAGAGACATCCGTTGAAACATAAGAACACTCACAGATTAGACCTACTACTTTGGACACTCAAGTATAATTACTTTTATATTAAGTAGACATTAACTGACTCTTATTGTGTTTTATCGTGATGGCTCAGGAACGCATCTAAAAATGGGATGGGATAGTGTAATAAATAGCATTGGCATTGAGTTCAGTAATGTTACTCACCCCTGTGGCTGGGATCTGAAAGCATTGGCTATGTGGAGTCTCTTGGGTGATAAAGGTCACTATGGTAGCAAGACAGTTGTGTTGTGACTTATTTAGGGGCTGGCTGGACTAGACTAGACACTGCAACCAGCTATTATATGTTGCCTATATTATGTTTGTTTAGAAATAGGAATGATTTTAATAATAAATTTGTAACCTGCCTTGGTGGCGTAGTTAGCAAACATGCTAGTTTTGTGTTGAGATAGACTGCCGAGGACGGGGAGATCGAGGTTCAAATCTCGCTCGGGTGAACTGGGGGTGGTTTTTCCTAAAATGGTTTTCCACAAAATGGTTTTCCACTCTCCCTCCACACAAATGCGGGTTTACTTCCTCTATATTCAACCTTCCCAATTCCTAACCCATTAGTGTAATTAGTAGGTACTTATGGGTATAACCCGAACAGGTAGTAAGATGCGGTGCAAAGTATTATTATTATTAATATTAATATCAATAATAATAATAATAAATAAATAAATAAATTGTAACTATTGTAACTTGGGTGTAAATTGTTATTTTATAAATAGTAAACTAGGGATTCAGAACATTATGTTACAGGTAGCTATACTTTTGATCATACTCAGTTTATTTTGCAAAATATTCCTTTTTATTCGCAGTGCACATTAAATAAACCTATATATAACCCACTTTGGTAGCAGTAAAATCTAAGGCGCTACTCTCGCAGTAGACTAAACTTTCAATGATAGGGAGATCGAGGTTCAAATCTCAATTGGGTGTAGGCCTACCGAGGGTAGTTTTTCTATAAAATGGTTTTTCACTCTCCCTATATTAAAATGCTGGTACACTTCCTCTAACTATAACCTTCATAATCCCTAGTACCATCAGTGTAATGAGTACACAAGCAATTCGAACAGGTAGTAAGATGCGACACCCCACTAAAAAAAATCTTATTTAACAAAGCTGTGAATGTCTTATTAAAATAAAGATATTTTACCATATCCAGGTGGACACTCTTTTTTGTAACACTTTGGGGCACAGCTACATTGATGCTGGTAACAATAGACAATTTAAAACCAACTATCTCCCCCACTCTCTGCAAATACACGTTCAGTCCTATGAATTTTTACCTTCCTCCTCCATACTTTGTAAACTTGTAAATATTCAGATAGCCTGGATAAGTAGTACAATATGATGAACAATTGTTTTAAAAAAAATTGTTTTTAGAATTTAAGTTTGCCTCAAACTAATTTTTTTATGTAGGCATTTTTACGAGTTTAGCTCAATGTTTTGTTATCTTTTGAGTGCCTGATATTAGTATTCAACCTATCTTTAGTCAAATAACAGACATTGACTATTTATACTTATTTTTCATATAATACTGGAGTTCAATATAATACTATTTGTCTATTTTTGTTGAGATCAATAGAGATAATTGTAACTTCCTTAAAGTGTACTCTGTTGCACTAAGATACTTTTAGTCTGATATCAGAAAGAACAACAGTTGGTCTGCAAAGCAAACATATTAATTGAGCTTGGTTTTAATTTGTCCTTTAGTACCATGGTTTGTGACAAGTGTGAGAAAAAACTTGGCAGAGTGATCACCCCAGATCCATGGAAGTCCGGCGCTCGCAACACGGTGGAGAGTGGTGGCCGCAAGATTGGTGAGAACAAAGCTATCACAGGCAACAAGTCGAGGTTCAGTCCCTACACTGCCAAGTTCGAGACTTGCCGTATTTGCCGCCAGAAAGTGCATCAGGTCGGCTCCCACTACTGCCAGGCATGTGCCTACAAGAAGGGCATATGTGCTATGTGTGGCAAAAAACTGCTGGATACCAAGAACTACAAACAATCTTCTGCATAGATTGGTAAGTGTCAACCTTTCAACTAAGTTAGGTCATCAATGGCCTTGTTTTATTTTTAAACTATTTAAGATAATATATACGAAATAAAGTGCATTGAGTAAAAACAATTTGTAATAAATAAAATGATAGAATACTAGGTAAATAATAGAGCACAAATAAAATGAAAAACACCAACACATATTTAACTTACACACATTTAAATATTTAGATGCTATTAAAGCATCTTCCTCAGGAAGTATTAGTAGTAAGGCTGAACAGGAAGACAACTGAAGACAACATCCTGTTTATTCTTACTACTAATACTAATACTTCCTGAGGAAGATGCTTTAATAGCATCAAACTATTTAAATGTGTGTAAATATGTGTTGGTGTTTTTACTTTTATTTGTGCTCTATTATTTTCCTAGTATTTTATCATTTTATTTAAGCTATTTAAGAAACACTAGACATGTTCCCAATCTTATGTTGGAATTATTTCAGGAACTACGATAGGTCTATATGCAAAGGTCAAATACATTTACAGAATACACTAGTAGATTCTACATCATAGTAGCCTCCGAATAAATGTATATTAAATAACATGTTTAGTAAATATTAAATTTGTGCAGTTTTTAGATTTGATTCATGTACCTATAAAACATATGATACTGCTATGGCCCATGTGTAAGAACGAGGTTGAGCTAAACGGAGGGTAGTTTGGAGCGGAAGGTGCAATGTTTTATAGCAAAGTAGATATCACATTAACTCACCTCCACTCCACTCAACTCCACCTTCTGTTTCGCTCAGTCTCATTCTTGTATACAGGTCAATATATTTGTAGCCTACTTACCTACCTGTTTAAAAAATGATTAGAAACATTTATTTTTTAAATGTGTTTGTGTAGAAAATGTATTCATTTTATTTTAGGCATGAGGAAAAAGGTTTTTAAGAATTTTAAATATATTGACCATGGTAATTTTGTTTAAATTGATTATTTAATCTTTAATTTTAAACATTCTCAAAACTATAGTTGATCCAGGGCTTTTATGGTGGTGCTTGCCTGCCAGCTAGCAAAAGTAACCAGATCAAATTATGTATCCCTACGCCAAAAAATATGATCTGCAAAAACATATGTTTAGCAGCTGTCACTTTTGCAAGTCAAAACTTATATAGGGCTATACAAGAAAAAATATTAGTTTTATTTATTTTTTAGTTTTTTTAATTGTTGACCTTGAAATATTGTTAGGCCTGGTACGTCATCACCATCATCATAATTATTAACATTATAAATGTGAAAATTTTGAACAGGTAGTATTACACGGAGAAAAGAAACACTGTCATAAACCTTTTTAACACTATTGATAAGATTATTACTACAAATAAGTAATATTTGTTATGAACTTGCTTGTACCGGTACCTTTATTAAGTGTTTTTCCAACGAGGTCGCAAGAACTTTATCGTCCTCTTCATTGTCTTATAAATAAAGACACTGTAGGGTCTACTGACAAATAAAAAGCTATCCTAATTTTTTAAAAAAATCTATTTTAGATTCACTATTCTTAAACAATTAACTAAGTCTCTTATAAAACTACAATAGCTTAATAACTTGAAACCTTAGCCTATTATTTATTTATTGAACACTGAGAAAGACTCGTTAATATTTTTTAGTACACTTTAGAGTTTAGTTGAATAAAATCAAATCCTAAAACTTGAGGTTAAACCTAGTGGTCTGTACAACACAATCTTAGGGTTAAAAATATCATTTATTTCTATTCTTGATACACAGACTTAAATTTTTGAAAAATATATACTGATCACTGAGAAACACTCCCAATTTTTTTTTTATCCCACGCTTTAATATTATATTGGAAAATAAATATTTAAAGATCACTAAAAACCCGTCTATTTTCTAAGGTTAACACGCTCGTACACCAAACTAATAATCACAAAAGAACACACAGTTTACTAAGTAGCCAAATTAATATTCACAAAAGACATTGTATTATAAAAATGTGTAATAAAATTACCAAAGTAACTTAGATAGGCCTAAATATGCAAACAATAAAATATTTTGTAATATTCAACTAGTAGACCTACTCATGCGATTTTATTAATTGTATTTTATAAGTTAATTCATTGTTATAATGTTGATTTAAAAATGTTAGATTTTGCTTATAAGAATAACCGTTTGGCTGTTATTTTTCTTGTGAAAGTAGCGTTTGCTTTTTAATAAAAATGAATTATCAAAAGCAAGAGCTCGTTAAAAGTGGCCTTTCTTACAAAAACAAATATGGCGCACTGAAATTAAACAATACAGACAGTTTATGACGTAGGTGACCCTGTTGACGAATGGTATTATAATCATGTTTACATAATTTAAACTTTATATTATTTCACAAACATTGTGTATGTTCTTTTTCTCTATTGACACAAACCATTTATTTATGTTAAAGATATGGGGGGGGGGGGGGGGGGCACAGTTATAAAAATATAAATGAGTATAATATCATTAAATGTATAATTTCACACACTATTTAACCTGTAGCTGCCACATCAGTTAAAACAAAAACCAGATTGTATTTATTAAACTATTATATCTTTAATTAAATTATGGAAAATACAATTCTACAATAATACTTTGGAAAGTATTGTTAAAAATGTTTGTAAATATTTTTTAGTGATAATAATATTAATACTTAGCAAATAATAATTATTTCCAAATATATTGACAACAGTGACTTTCAGACAATGTTTGCATTACTGCTAGCTGTCAGGGACCACCAAAGAACTGGTGGATCAACTGTACTTAAGTGGTTAGCTCAATATTAAGTGTGATTTAACATTTGATCTGCTTTACAGTTTGGGTTCTAATAGTTACTGAAGCATTTTAAGAACAGCATTACAGAGATGGTTGGCCACTCAGGTAGTTTAACTTAGCTCTAATTTACCCGAAAAAGTGGCTTCGTAGTCTTAGGTGTAGAAAGTGGTTTTGTACAACTAGTTTTCCCATTCTCTTTTCAGTTTAGTGTTGCTGTACACTCAACCCTGTCCCTTAAATTAAGCAACTATGTTAATAATCTTTGAGTTAAACTAATACTCTAATGCACTACTACTAGCCTTGACCAAGGATGTTGATTGTCATTCCCTATAATTAGCAGGGTTTCCAGCGACCTGGAAAACAGAAAAATGTCAGGGAATTTGCTTGGTCAGGAAAAAGTCAGGGAATTTGATTAAATTTCTCTAATTTTCACATATTCACTCAAAATTATGCAATTTTAATTACAATAGTCAAAATTGCATTTTTCTTCCAGTTAATACTCATTGCTAATCAAATTTAACACAATTTTGTCCCTATTGAGTATAATAATCTCTATTCTTAAAACCAACACATGATTCTCATGTCATATTTTCACCCCCCTACTGACCGTATTCGGCCAAAGTTTAGTCATAATTATGCGCATGTGTGAGAATTCAATTATGTTATAGAAAAAATAAACTAAAAAAGAAGGGTCTCTTAACAATTTTAAGCTGTACTAGTGTAAGGTGATCTTTTAATGTCTCAATATGATCTCACATAAATCTAACTTAGATTGCACTACCCAACAGCCCATCGCTTTAGGATAAGTCCCTCATTGAGTGACACAATTTCAATTACTGGCGCATTTCATATTACTTATACTCCTCATTCTTAACCCATTGGACTAATAAATCACAAATTTTGTTAGTACTTGTGTTGTATTTGTTACATGTTTTAATTTATACTTCCTTGGGTATTTTTTGTACTACCATAGGAACCTAAACTACGTACAGCCTAATCTTTACTTTGTGATGCAAGTAGAATCACAATAAGGTTTGTTTAGTACCGTCAAACTTTTCTACACCGAGTTAAAGAAAAAATTCTAATTAGAAATAATAGATTTGATTTTTTTTAAATTCATGGTATTTTGAAAATTAAAATATACTAATACAAAAGCTATAACACCTGGTTATTACAAAAAATATTACTCTTGTGAGTGATTTTTTCTTCGCCTTAAAGATAACTTTGACTTTTGATTGTTATAAACAAAGAAAAAATTACACCAAACAGCTATATTAAATTAAACATTGAAATAAGGATAGAAGGGAAACGGTTACACATTTACCAGAAAACTGTAGGCCTGTGGCAGCATAACTATAGGTATTGGTCACATAGATTCTGGTGTTGCATCAAGAAACAGGCTACAACAGAATCTAAGTGGCTATGATCTACCTCTAGCCGTGCTGCCATAGTCCAGTCTATGTTTTACTATCTTCTGCTGAAGAAGGGACCATTGTACCCGAAGATTACATAATTATGTATTTTGTTGTGCTTTAATTGTGAGCTTTGAGGACTACAATTTTCTGGTGTTTTGATAGTTATACCTAGGGAAGTTTGACTTTTTTAATTCTATGTGTTGTATAATTCAGTATAACATTTAATGTGATATGTTCATTTGTATTTTAATAAATATTGCAGTATTAAAGCATGCAAAAGTAAACTAATGCTAAGTTTTTATAATATTCTTCTATTGTCTAATATAAATGATATTTTTCCAGGAATGGACGATTCAAAAGTTAATGTATATTTACCTCATGCAAGAAGATACAAAATTGTGCAGATAAAACATCAAAGAACAAGATGCTGTTAAGTGTTTTTAAATTTGTACAAGCAAACTCAAAACCATTAATGAGTCCTCTTTATTAGATAGTAGTGAACTTTTTAGAGGGAAGTTTTATTCACATGTTGTATACCTCAATATAAAATGCCCCCAAAAAACTTAGTAGAGAAAAGAAGAAAAAGAGTAGTACTCACAGTAATGGAAAAACTGAAGATCATTCAAAAAAGACAAAATGGAGAATGCATCAGTAAATTAGCTCGCGAATATAACATTGGTGAACAAACTGTACGTGACATTTTGCACAACAAAGATAAACTGTTAAATTTTGTTTCTGCTTCTGTCCTGACGGCACGTTTAAAAGGAAAACGCTTAAAATGTCGTATTTTCCTCATTTAGATACAGCTTTATTCAAATGGTTTTTAGAAAAACGTGCAGAGGGCACTGTAATATCAGGGCCCCTATTGCTTGCGAAAGCTACAGCTCTTCATGAAGAGCTTGGTATACAAAAACCATTCTATGCATCACCTGGCTGGTTGACCCGGTTCAAAAATCGCCATGGTATAAGACTACTAGGAAATCAGAATGAGAACATTGTGGTGACCCTTATCATTCCGATAGTGAAAACCTAATAAAAAACTCCGCAGTGACTTTGGACAATTTTGATGACGGTGTTGATACTAATGATGGATCCGACTTGTTTTGGAAGTCTTTACAGGTGAAACAATTCTTGCAGAAAGAGGAAACTACTAGAGAAAGTGATGGTTCAAGTGAAAATTTGGAATTGTACACCAAATTGTCGTCATCAGAAGCCGTAAGCTATGCTGAAAATGTCCTTTTGTATCTTAAACAACAAGAATGTGGTTACAACAAACTTGAAAATGTCAATAAGACATGCACTTTCATGAGAAGTAGTGTGAATAAAGGTGACGGTCAGAGACTTATGACTGATTACTCAAGTGTTGTTAATGGTCGTGCAATGACTCGGCAAAGTATTGATATTGATGATGATGATGCGAATGATGAGGCGCTTTTATTCTGGAGGTCCTTGCATGTGAAACCACGTTCTCCAAATAAGGAAACTGTGAAGAATGGTGATGAATCAAGTAAAAAGGATGTTATAAATAATAAAGTGGTCCTATCAGAAGCTGTAAGTTGTGCTGAAACTGTACTGAGGTATCTTAAACAAGAATCTGATGAAAAGGACATTGAAGATGTCAATACTATGTGTAATTTTCTAAATGGTAATGTAGAGAAAGATGGAAATCAAAGGTTAATAACCGATTATTTCGAAAATAAATGAATGATTTTTTTTTTGTGTGTGTAAATAAATGTTTATTTTAGTACTATCAACCTTATATTTTATTTTAAATTTTTGAATAGACAATTGAAGGTATAGAGGTTTTTTTTATGCACTATTTTATACAATCATTTGTTCTAATATGTTCATGGTGTGGCGAGATATCAGTTAAATAATTTGGTTTACTAACATATGTCCAAACCATTTCTCTAATTCATCCACTTCTTTCCGCTTCTATGGCATGTACCTCCTTATATTGATATGACCTTAAAAGTATTTTATATTTTAGTGTTAAAAGTCTCATTATATAATAAAATGTTCTCCGTGGTCAAAATTATTCATATTTGTATGGTTCTGAAGTAAAGCTTTAAAATCTCTCATAATATAATTTTAAAAATTCAACAATTGAATTACACACCTGCGGTGGTCACATGGTCTGAGGGGCTACTCTTGCAGTAGAATAGACTCCAGATGATGGAAAGATCGAGCTTCATATCTTGGTTGGCTATACTGAGGCTGGTTTTTCCAAAATGGTTTTCCACTCTCCCTCCATGCCAAGGCAGGTACACTTCCTCTAAACATAACCTTTCTAATCCCTAAAGTCATTTACTGTAATTATTACATAAGCGCATAACCTGAACAAATAGTAAGATGTGTCGCTAAAAAAAATTGAAATTATATCCTTAAAATGTTCTGAAATAAAATTTGAAAGTTTCTACAAATAAAAAATATGCTTTTTACTAGCTATCTCAAGTGTTTAAAATGATGCAAGATGCTCTAGATGATAAGAAATAAATGGCTCAGATCTTACCAAAAATTCTTCAATGTAAAAATAAGTACAGGTAATATTTCCTTCTGGTACTTAAAATATCTTGAAATTTCCACAAAAAATATGGTATATATCTCATTTGACGACTAAGCCTCTTTTTAAAATCACTTTAAATAGTTGATACTCTTTTTGGCCATAATTTATGGTATTTGAAACTGAAATATTATTTATTTTTTTATTTAGCACCGCGTCTTACTACCCGTTCGGGTTATACGCTTAAGTACTAATTACACTAATGAATTAAAAATTGGGAAGGTTGAATTTAGAGGAAGTGAACCCGTATTTGCGTGGAGGGAGAGTGGAAAACCATTTAGGAAAAACCACCCCTAGTTCACCCGACCGAGATTCAAACCTCAATCTCTCCGTCCTCGATGGTCTAGCTCAACACGACTGGCGCGTTAGCCAACTACTCTATCGAGGCAAGTGAAACTGCAATAGATTAGGATTCCTTCCTAGCCATTTTAAGAAAACAGAACAAAGACCCAAATAGTATTTATAAAGTGTTCAAGCGTTACACATTCTAGAACAATTCAAAAAGTTATATTTTAATCACAAACTAACACCAATAAATGATGGGTTTCTAGGCAACCTGTCAAACAAACAATATTAACCACAGTAGGTAAAAATAAGAATTAAAAATATTGAAAGAGAAATTCCTGTAAAAATGTTTAATGGTTATAAGAAAAACTTTGTATTGATGAAGGGTTGATTCCTGGACGGGGGCAGGGGGAGGGTTATTAAAAGGTATATACTATTTTTTTCTTAAGAGTCCAGTGACTTCATTAAAGAAGTAGTAAAAAAAGTGATAAAAAGGGCTAGCTCAGATTTAACATGAATGCAACATGAGTTCAAAACCAACATTTATAACAATACAAAATACAATAAATGATAATTAATAATGAACCTAAGAAATAAATGTACACCACAATGAAAGTGGTTTGGAGAAAATATGTAATTATGGTAAAATTTAAGATTCAGGAAGCCCTTTATTCTTGTTTTGTTTGGATATATAACAAAAGAAGTTTAAGAGAAAAATGATATGATCAGTGATTAAAGTTAAAATAAATGTTAATCCTTGAATTTGGAGCAATAAATGTTAAGAAATGCATGAAATTGTTGCAAATGTCAAAGGATGAATTACAAGTAAAATTTTAGGTGGTTATCACCTCATATTAATGGCGTCTTGTAGTCTCCGGCCTTGAAAAGGTCACTGGTTCAGACAAACTCACTTAAGTCCAAATTGTGGTCTGGAAGTTATTACAGTTGTCAGAGCTCATCCCATCTTTTACCGTCGCTAAGAATACCTTTTGTGAAATTTGCACTAACAAAACTCGTAACTCTCCTTTACTTTATTTTCCATTAAACTTACACAAGTTGTCTCGTTCGAGATTCCCGATGAAAGACCTAGCTTCTCTTCACATCTCCTGCCTTCCAACAGCTCTTCTTGAGGCCCCAAAAATCTCAGAGATATGGTGGTATTAAAATAAAGGTAGAAATTTGAAATATTTGTTCAGAAATATGGGAAATTAAAGTAGAAACAGAAAGAATCCACGTGGAAAGAAATAATAATAAAGAAGCTTGAGAAAAAATTCAAACTATTATTTAAATGATCAAGATCTGTTATCTGACAGTTTGTTGACATTAACATATGATCATTGTTTGTAAACAAACTCCATTTCTTTTTTCTCATGAGCCTTTAAAATTAAAAATGCATGAGGTGGTTGATGTGTCTGTGTCATCACAGTCCCCGCCTCCCTCCTCTGCAAGAAGTAGAGATGGGTCTTCAATTCCTCTCTTCTTCCTGTCGAGTTGGCCATCATGGATCGTGTTGGAATATGTAAAATATGATAGAAATTAAATAACAGCTGATCAGTCTTGTTTTAAAAATGTGGCGGAATATAAGGCTTAAAACCAGGTAAACAAGTATAGTCCTGTTGTGATATGAATTGTTATAATTCAGTGTACTTCTCGATGTAATGCGTGTCGTCGAAACATTATTATTATTGCACGTGCTATACCGTTCGGGTTATCCACTTACCGCAAATGTAATGGTAGGTGATTGCTAGCGATGGAGGCCCTACAGTTAACATGGATCCGAACCGTTGGAGCTGATTCTCACTTCAAGTTGTGATTATACACGTCTTGCAGAGGTGAAGGAGGGTTTGGCATCAGTAAATCTCTGCGGACGAGGTTCGTCGAAACAATAGTTGGAATGAAATAGGGGAATCAATTAAGTGTATGACATCTGGTCACATGACAGGCTAGTCGCGTCAAAGTAATAACTACACAATTAAGTATAAAGTAAAACTAAATAAAATATAAACCAACATAATTAAAATTCTTACATTAATGATATTAACAAATTAGTTTATTGAATAAAAATACTAGAAAGAGATGTGTATTCAAATTGCCTCGAAATGAACAGCTGTTTATTAAAAATAAATAAAGAACCTCCACCAATAATTAGTTCACTAGCCAGTTGCTCCATTATAGATGGCATAACTAATGTACTACAGTAGTCTCGGAAACTCGACCTAATGTGGACTTAAGATGGTGTTGAGTTATTGAAATGTTGAGTTTTATGAATTAACTTGTTTACTAAACAAGGATGAATCACAGTACAGTATTGAATATTATAGGTACAGTTGTACTGTACTGTAGTATAGTACGGTACAATAACAGTAATATACGTACAGTACAATATATTACATGTTAATATAATGGTGTATATACATACGTGTAATATAAAGAAATGTAGTACAGTAATGTACATATAATATTGTATTGATTCGAATAACACATTACTGAATTAGAAAACTAACAAACACAGCCCGAGTGTTCCACTTGAGTTAAACAAACAAACTGAAAGGTTATACAGTTTAATCAGCAGTGTTCTTACAGACATATGAGACATACATTTAAGGACTTTTTAAGGACTAAAGGTGGTATGCTAGAAACATATAGTGAATGCTTATTAGTGGACTGATAGTGTGGTCCCGAGCACTGTTATTTCTCATACTGCCAAAAGCTAAACATATCAATAAAAAAATTATAAACCGTACCAAATTTTAAATAGATGGAAAACAATAACTTTTCACTTAATTTGATGAACAGATAGGACTATAAAAATAGTAATCTAACTTTGTTGTCACTTACTTCATCTCCTTGGTTTATTGGTTAGTGCAGTCATTCTAGATTCGGTATATATTGTAGTATGGCTAGAACAGGAATTTAAGCACTAAGGTGGATGGGAGATGAACTAATAGCTATCGGTGGGCATTTTAGTGCAAAACTGTAATCATAAGAACTTAAAGTGTTAATAGGTAGTCAGAAATCTTAAAAAGAATTATTAAAAATGATGGTTTTAAAGCAACTTATAAAAAAATGGTGAATGCACAATTGAGATTTTTAAATATAGGAAATTAAAGAAAACAAAATCGTATTTCATCGTTAGTAGCGCTAATACATTTGTTAGAGAAGTTAACACTGTTTCCCCTTGTCCCCATGGTCGTGTCCATGGATGAGATATCTATCTCTGAGCTGATGACGCAATTACAAATTTAAACAAAAGAAGTGGAAAAGCAGCTGAGAGTAAAGTAAACAGCAGACAACAGCCAACGCTTGATCAAAGAGGATGCCTAGATATTTCGCACCCCAGTGCACCTTAAATCATGGTCTTTACAGCCATTCTTCACAACCATTTCAAAAATAAATTTGAAACCTGAAATTCTAGGACTTTTCAGGGCCCAGAGCAATTTAAGGACTTTTCCAGGCCTTGAACAGACACACATTAAATTCCAGGTCTTTCAAGGACCGTACAAACCCTGTGAATGACCTTGGATTATGATGACTGGCGTTAAAACTGTGTGCACGTGTCGAGTTACACGGAATATCGAGTGTTGAGTTTTCGAGACTACTGTACTAGCATTGCCAACTTTAAAAACTCACTAATGCACTAATTTATGGGATATAAATTCTATTAATTACACTAATGTGTAGGAATGAAAAGGATATAATTAAGAGGAAATGTACCGAAATTTGGGTGTAGGATGTTGGGAAACCACTGTCAGTACACCTGCCCGGGTTTCACACCCCAACCTCACTGTCAACGACAAGCTAAACAAACTAAGCAGGACATTTAGACCACATTCTCACCTGCTGTGAGTGAGGTATATTTTCATATAATACCTTCATACCAGTCAACAAGTCACTGTGTTTCGAACATTCTATACATGAATCTGGTTCCACTTTGGAGTAAGGTGGAAGATGGCAAACAATTGCTTAACATTTGTGTTTACTTAGTTTTTGTTGGTTATAATTGCACACAGAGACTGTACCATTTTTTCTCAGCATCTTTGTTAGTTACTCATTAAAGATTGTTTCTATAGAGCAAACAGGTGTTTGTACAACACACATAACTATCTACACTAATATTAACTGAAAACATTGTTTTAAATAACATTCATTTAAAAAAAATGAAACAATGGAAATTAAAACGAAAAAGAACATTTTTACCATATTATTTACAATATTATTATTTATTATTCTTACTAGCTACTATAATGTAAATAATTCATTCTTGTTTTAAATTAAACTTATTGAACAGAATCTTAACTGTATGACACAATAAAGGAATTCCCTAAGCAAACAAAATAGATATGAATCCCTGTCGCCAAGTGTCCCCATATACAGGGCTCATTTTTGTCCTACTTTTCCTACTTTTCAGTAGGAAAGTAGGAAAAGTCCTACTTTTGAGGAAAAACTCCTACTTTTCCTACTTTTTGACCACCAAAAGAAAGAAACCGTTTGATTTGTAGAGGTTTAAGTGTGGATTTTCCTTTTTGCTGGTAAATTAGCAAAACAAAATATCATATCATAATGTGTCACACTGTTTGAATAAATTTGATGTATGCCCAAAAGCTTTTACAGTGTCTTTGAAATTCAAAGGTTATAAAATTGTTTTTGGAGATAGTGTTATAATGAACTATTTCCAACTAGAATGGGCTAAATTAAAAGGCTTGTTAAAGCTATCCTTGTGCTACCCCATGGAAATGCTGATGTTGAGTGAAGGTTCTCACAAACATCAAACTATCTTACTGACAACAGGACCTGTCTCTCTGAGGCATGCAGTCTACCAAAGATGGTCTTATACATTACAACTATCAGTGCAACCAACACAGTATCAGTCATGAAGAATTTCATCAAGAAAGGACGTCGAGCCCATAAGTTGTATTTGGCTAGACTCAAAGAAGAAGAGAATTGAGGCTGAATGGTAGAAACAAGAGCAAGAAATAAAGAGAAAATAAAAAACCAAAGTAAAGAGTATCAAGCATTTAGGAAAGTTTTGGAAAAGGAATCGCAGGTAATCAAAGAGGCAATGCAAAAAGAGAACCTGTTAGAAAAACAAGAATCAGAAGCTAAAGAAGAAGTTCAATCTTATAAGTAATTAGTGGCAGAAGCGAATGAAAGGATTAATAATACAATGAAACTCAATGATAGGAAAGGTTTGCAAATAGATAAAACTACACTAGAAGCTCTGGGCAAAAAATTGTAAGAAAGTGATTCTGCTTTTGAGAAAATAATAAACAAACAAAATCAAATTAAAAAGAGAGAGACAACAATGTTGGACTACTTTTATGCAAGTCAATATGAATCAAAGAAACCCAAAAACAACTAAATGAGTGATTCATTTTTTATTTTATTTTTTGCATAGAACCCAAATGGTTAGTAAGACGCGAGGGTAAAAAAATATATTTTTTATTGTGATGTTTCACAGATTACTTTTTTAAATATATTTTATTTTTAGGAGGAAGAAAAGTTTATTTTAACCTATGTCATCTTTTGATGATAATGAACATCATTATTGTAATAATTATCATTATTATTACTATTTGATTTCACTATCATTATTTCCAAATTTGGATTTGTAATGAAATGACAAAGTAAAGTAAATACTGTACTAAAGATAGAATAAATTAAATTGGGGGGGGGGGGTATAAAAGGAGGATTGCAAGGGGTTGATGATGGCTAAGCATTCCTCCTTTCTTCTTTTATAAAATACTTTTTCCTATTTTTGCTACAGGCTCAGTAACATAAAAACATCGTTTTTAATAATGTTTAGGGGTAAGCTGTCGGACTTATGTACTAGGGGTCCGGGGTTCAATCCTCGGTCCCAGCACAGATTTATCTAATTAACAAACCCTTCCTTCACCTCTGAGAAGACGTTTATTAATCACAATTTGTGAATGTGAGGAATGCCAGGCCTCCACCGTGGTTCGGATCCCACGTTAAACTGTAGGTCCTCCATTTCATCTCACAATCACCCTACCATTACACATTAGCGTAAGTGCATACAACCCGAACGGGTAGTAAGATGCGGTGCTAATGATGATGATGATAATGATGATAATAATAATAAATAATTTTATTTTGGTACTATTAGGTGAATGTAGTGTTTTTAACATGTCCTACTTTTTATCAAATTGGCAGTCCTACTTTTCCTACTTTTTCATCAAAATGTCCTACTTTTCCTACTTTTTGACACCCAAAATATGCTATGAGGCCTGCATATATCATCCAGGGACTAGTGGAAGGAAGAAAACAGTCTACTGGCAGCTATAGGGACCACGGCAACCTTGTACTCTGACAACCTTGTTTTTATTCATCCCACTTCTCATGCCTTTTAAGTTGATCCACCAGCAGTCCGGCTTAAATATATTAAACTTGTGACATTTCTAATTAATGACTACCGCCAATTAATGTCCAGTGTTGTGGGATTATTTTTTAATATCTTCCTGATAACCACCATTATAGTCCAGTGTGTCAATTTTTCTAGAGTGAAACAAAATTAATTTATTAATATTCATTTACACAACATTTAAGTAGGGATGAATAATTTTATACACATACACACTTTTTTGCATGGATGTGAATAATGAATACATGGAACATACTACTGTAGCCCACTAAAATCGCTAAATTAATTTTATATTAAAAAAAAAGTTCCAAATTTAGATAAGATCATGATTAATTTAATTTGCTATTGCCAGCCAACATCATAGTCAAGCTCATGCAACTCATAAATCAAGTTGTTATGACATGAAGGCCCCAATTCAATCATTACATATAACGTAAACAATATTTTAATGTGCATTACATTAGGCCCACAGATTGATAAAAATTGAAAATCAATTATATTTTTGCTTTCGTTTTTTTGTCATTGCTTTGTAACTATCAGAGCCAGAATTTTTGTCTTCAAAGCTGACAAATATTCAAGCTAAAATCAAAGTTTTTCAAAGCTGCACACATCCCTACAATTTACCTTTATAGTATATGACTAATTGGCTAACTAACACACATCAAACAATTCAATTGGTGATTATAGAATATTTCAGTTGGGCTATTAAAAACTATTCAAGTGTTGAAAGATTTTATAATGCCTATCACTTTCATGAAATTCTCACAGTGTCTTATAAAGTGAGTAAATCTTAACGATTCTTGGTAATAATTACAATAAATCTAGCCCATTTAATTAGCTACTTTTAAAATATCATTATTTAAAAAAATTACATTTACTAAGAATTTGAGATTTGTTTGAATATTAGGGAGTATTTAGCAACTAATTAGAATTTGAATCATGCTGTATATGTTATGGACTATACCAAACAAGAACAATCCTGAAACTAAGAAGAATGATCTCTTAAGGTGAGAGAGTAGAGGATGCAAGAAAAGGTGATGGTTTTGGCACTTTTTATAGTAAAACTCTTTTGGCCAAAATAAATCAAATACCGCTCGGTAGAAACATAAGAGTTTAATTTTCTCCACATGGTGATATCAACAGTTGTTGAATTTCTGTCATGAGCATCGCGGCTTTTGAGTAAAAACTTTTTAAACGTAAAGAAAAAGTTTTTATTAAATCCAAGGACACCCTTTACAGATATTAAGCACTGTTTATATCACCATGTGATTGTGTGTCATTAGAATAAACTATAAAGGGAAAACAATTTATGAAAATTTAGGAAGTCCAATAATCAACACACACAAATTCACATAAAACAATTATTATTCTTGATTAAACCCATTTTGCCCAACATTACTTTTCAATTAGTTTAATGTTTAGAAAGCCTAATTCGTTTCCTTATTAAATATTTTTTATAAATTTTTAAAATATAATATGCAAGATATTAATTAGTGTGCCATTCTCCAAGCTTTTCTGGAAAACATTAATAAATATGTTTAAATATTAATCTTTTTATTTTTTCAATTTTTGTTTTTACAAGAAACAATAGGTTATTTATACCTCCAAGCTTCAGGTTTGAATGAGTTTCAAACATATCTTTCTGCTAAACTTAATTTTAAGTTCTTACCTGAAATTTCACCATTAAACTCATAAAAAACATTAACTATGGCAGGCCAACATTTAAAATACCTAAAGTTCTATGTGATAATAAGCCAACATTAGAAGTTGCTGGAGAACTTAAACGGTAAAAATCCAACATTTTCTTATGTGGTTGTCTAAAAATTGTTGTAAGATCAACCAATCGCGATTGACTATTTGCCGATCCTTGTATTAGACCAACACTCAAAACCAGCTATCTCACCAACCTGTCCATCCCATTTTTGAGAAAACAAAAAAAGTTGTAGACTTTTGATTTTGTTAGTTTATAGACTAGTTAATGGATTTACAAATAAAACAGTAACCACAAATATTTTACATCAATATCAGTTCAGTCCTATTCAAATCTCATTTATCAAAATAATATTCAAATTATATTTTATATACTGAGCTTACAATAATTGTGCCAGTATTAGGTCTAACAATAATAAAAGGAGCTATGCTACATGTTTAATCATAGAGAACATGCTAGTTTATGAAAATAATATTTTACATAAATATGTACATTTATAAACAATTTGAAGTGTTAATACATAACAAGAACAAAAATTATTTTTAAAATAAATATTTACATAATTTATAATATACAAGTAATAGTTGTAAACCCAAACCATGGTGTAATCAAAACAAAATTAATCTCCACAGCATAACTAGGGAAATCTGTACATAAATGACATATTTTAATTAAGTCTTTTTTTTTAAGGCAAAGAGCAGACAAACTTTGTTTTGTTATACATTGAAATACAATCCTAAAAATTTGGCCCATCTCAAGAACCAATATTAATGCCCTGTTCAAAACATTTATTTTGCATTATGAAATGTGTTTATTGAATTCTTAGATTTCATGAATAACAAAAATGTCAATTTTTTGTTAACAACGATTTTTTTAAGCTAAGGGCACAAACAAAATGTTATATCTGTAATTTTATTTACCTATTATAAACTTGAATTCAACAAGTTAACACTAAAAGTTTCATATGTACACTAATCGGTGAGAATACAATAATACACTATTTTACCATGCTATGCATAGTTTAGTAGAACATTTAAATAATATGCTCACATAGAAAATATTATTTAATATATTACATGAAATATAAAATAAACTTTTAAAAATACACAAACTTGTTGAATTTTCATGAGAATGTTGAATAAAGTATTACAATTTGCCAAGATTTCCACTTGACTTTGTGTCCAGCACAATGTGAGTCACTGATTGTGTTCTGTTTGACGTAGGCATTTGAAAGGTTACAACAGAAGATGGTTGAGTACTACTTGAACCACTTACATTTGCCGTGCTCTCAAGTCCATTGAATTTGCTACTACTGTTATTACCGTCTTCTAGGAATACCCACTTTTCAAAGCTGCTGTTCCTTCCCACACCACTCTCTGGGGTCCTTGGTGTTAGTGAGGAGAAACTAATAAACTTCCCGGTGCCACTTTGGGATGCTGGTGTATGGTTGCTTAACGAAGGAAATTGAACAGTTACCAGAGAGGGTGAAGATGTGTCAGACTTCCTGGGAGGAACAGGAGGGCGAACAGGCTTGAGCTTACGTACCTCCAGATGATTCATATTTTCATTAGCAGAGGTTCCACTGCTTTCTGTTTGAACTCTCATCGGTATCCTTGATCTTTCAATGTTACCGGAAGGTCCTGCTGCATTTTTTATTGCTGTCACTGTTACATTATTCCTTTGGTGTTGTGTTGGGCTCTCAATGACTTTTGATGTTTTAGTTGGCATAACAGCATTACCTGCAATAATGGCTTCCATCTCTTGCTGATCTCCATCACTACCCATTGAATCTGAAGATAAACTTGAGTCAGCCTGCGGCTCACGATTTCTTTGGGAAGTAAAACTGACCATTTTAGGTGCATTGTGGGAAATATTTTCTAAAGTAGATGACTCATTTGAGGGCAAACCATCTTCATCTCTTGTCGTCACAACTTGAATTTCTGTTATGTATGTCATTGAGGGCGACGTTGCATATGAGGATGTGTTTATTACTGGAATAGGTGAGGTTGGTAGTTCTGGAGGTTGGGAATCATGTTCATCATCGAATGTGTCTCCGAACATTGCCGTTGTAGAATCCACTGTGCTTGAGGCTGTAAAATAAGGATCTGTGGCAGATGTGACAAGTATGCTTGAATCAAAATCAGAATTGTTTTGTGTGGAACTGACATGCACACTGCTAATTCCTATGTTGCTCGATGTAACTAAAGGTGACTGTACCAACTCTAGCGGATGTCGCTCATTTTGATGAGGATGGTCTCTTATAGGCGTAGAGCTAATTATTTCAGAGGAAGACATATGAAATGGAGTTGAACTCACAACCCTTCTTGTGGGATGATCAGGGGAGCAAGCAGTGTTTGAAAGAGAAGGCACAGTATCTGTATTTTTCCTACTACTCACACTTGCACCTTCTTTTGGCTCAAATATTGATGTTGGAGCAATGATCACTTGAGATGTTACAGCATTTGAATCTTTGTTTATATGAAGTACCATTTTTTGTTGATTATTTTGTTGTTGTATTAAGCATCCATCATCATCCTCAATGTCCTCTTGGTTATTAATTCCAATTCCATCTAATTGCGAATTCAAAGCACTGCTCTCTTGAGAATTATCTTTATGAAAATGGTCAATATATGACTCTGTTGCTTTTGAATCGTTTAGTTTCAAAATTGTTAAATCTGTAGTATCATTTAGAGAGGAGTTCTTTTGATGATTAATGTTAACATTTGGATTACCTATCTTATCAAAAGTGTTGTCATATGTCACGGTTGTTGTACCTGATTGATTTGAATTGATAGGGAATGTGATGTGTGTTTCAGTTACTGAACTAAAAGTATTTAGAGTTTTTGGGTCTGTGAAGGACTTGTGAGGGCTTGGGGGGGCATCTGTTTGCTGAAGTGCTTCCTCCATTGTTCCCCAGTCTGAAGACTTTTTCAGTCGACGTCTTTGGAAAGTGTCCATAGCACCATCTAGACGTGGCTCTTTTTTGTAAGAAGTTCCATCATCACTGTCTTGACAAGAAGGTAAAAATTCATCTCCTGGGGGAGGAAGAGGGGCTTTGCGTTTTTTAGTTCCATGAGGGGTACCGCCATCAGCTAAATCCAAAGAGACTGCTCGTTCTAAGATACTCATTGGCTGTTCACTGTCCAATCGTGATAAATCGCCTAAAGAGGCAGCTTTGCGAGTATTTTCGTTTTCTAATGCAGCCATATCAGGGGGGGGACTATGATGAATTGTGATGTGAGAGGAGTTTAATTCAATAGTAGTTCCACCTTTTTTGCCTTTTTGGCTTTTTTTACAACTGTCATAACTTTCCTCATCAGCCTCTAACCTCTCTAGATCAGAATCTGAGTCAGTGTGAATTTCACTAAGGTTTCTGTCTTCGTTATATTCAGAATTAGCTTTACCCAGATCACCAAATTCATCATTTTTGACTGAAGTGGAATCCAAATTTCTAGAATTTTCACTTGAATTGTCACTCATTCTTTCTTGAGTGTTATCTGTCTTGGAAGTTTCTATTGAGATGTTATGAATCGCAAGCGTATTTGCTTCATCTATTGTGGAAGTTTCAGGATTGTTGAAGTGTCGAGCTAAATTTGCGAATGTTGTGAGAATTTTCCCTCCATCTTGTGTTGTTAATTTTGAACTATTTGCGTCTGGGTACGTGCTTGTCACAATTAGGTCCAGTGTGTCACCCGTCTCATTAGTGTTGTGTTTCACTCCTAAATCATTCTTAATAAACTTAAGATGTGAATTATTTGACTCTGCTGCATCTTTAGAAGATGGTGGAGGTGGTGCTTTCCTCTTGTTTGGTTTAGCGAGCATTCTCTCACTATCAGTGTCATAACTTGCTGCAGCAGCCTTTGTATCTCCTTCATTGGAACTATCCTCACTCAAACTATCTTGTGAAATAGTACGTATCCTTTTCTGGCTTTGAGTTGTAGATATATTTTCATCAAGTGTGATTGTTGTATTGGGGTTATTCAGTGACTTGCGATTACTTCTTGCAGCCATTGCAGCTTTCTGAACTTCTTCAGGTATTTCAGTTGGAATATTTCTTTCTCTCTTAGCTCTATCAGAAACACCAAACTCGTCAATGTACCCTTCTTTTTTTGTATCTTTTACAACATTGACTATATTTTTGCTTTCTGTTTGCTTTGGTTCTTTAGTATCTTTTTCATTTTGTGGTTGGGATTCATCATCTGTTGTTTCAGAGGTGCTACCACTCTTCTTCCTATCAATGTGGTGCAATTTTTCTTTTAAGTTTTGAAAACCTTTAGTAATCAGTTGTTTTACATTACTTTCTTTATTATTATCATCACCATTTGCTTCTACATGTGGTAAACTGGGATGAGCTTCTGTAGTAGAATGTTTACCACTAGCTGCTTTACCTCCACCTAAATTTCCACTTAGTGCACCTCCTTTAGATAATTGTTTTTGTAACTCCACTGGCCCAACATCAATTCCTCTTTCATCATAAAAAGTGTCAGCTATAGGTCTTCTACTATCAACCACATCAATACTTTCACTTAGTCTTGCTGTTGATGAATTGCTTTTTTGATTGCTAAATCGTCTTTTTGAATCTATAGGATCTAATGATTTTGAAGAAGTACTTTTACCTCTTTCGATTATAATATTCTGCTCGTTTTGGTGTTTCTCTGGTTCCACAGTAGTAGGCTTCCCAGATACATTTTCACTTTTCAATGCAGGCACAGAAGTTGGGCTACTGCTACCATCTTCCGATTGAGAGTTCCTCATGGAAACGTTGTAGTTTGGATCTGGAAGAACTCTGACACCAAACTTGTGAAACTTGCTAACAGTCTCTTCAGAACCGGGTGAGCCGTGTCTTTCTTGAGCTCTTGTTTCTTGACCTCTTGGAGTAGTTCTCTTGGCTCTCTCTGGTTTGATAATGAGTCCATCTACAGGACTTACTGTTGCCGCTGTCCTCTCTATCTTCATGTGTTCCCGCTGAGAGTCAACACCAGATGAAGAGCTCAGTTTTAGTGTTGGGTAGTCCCCTGCCGCTGAATCATCCACCGACTCTGACTTTGGCATTTTGGGGGATTTGGTGATACTATCCATTTGTTGCATTCTCTTGATACTTGCTTTCCCAATCTGTGATAGAAAGAAATTAACAATATTAAAATAAAATTATTAAAGGCCTATTTTTATATTGCTGTTTCTAGAGGTTTACTCAAGGTAAGATTAAATAACACATGAGAGCACACTTACACTATAAACCAAATCACTTACTAAGAATCTTAAATTCCACCACGATTTTAAACCAACATTACCTCTCGAGAGATAGTGTGCTTTTATAAATGTTATCTTAAGTTTTGCTATAATAGAGAACTTTTTTTTTAATGGTTGGCCGATTTAAAAAAAATACTGAGCAAATAATTTCAACTTTGTGTTTTTCTTTAAGTAATTGTCTATTATTCTATTTTTATCAGCTCAAATGTTTGTTTGCTAAGTCTTTTGCAGGCCAGATAAAATTGATCAATAGGTATGATTCAGCCACAGGCCATATTTTGCTGACCCCACTGCTCTAAGGTATGAAAGAGAAAGTAGAGTTTCTTCAGAATGCCGTACATAAATTAAACATTGTCTGGGTTGTTTCTATCCCTCGTTATCGAATATAAGACCACCAATGTTATAAAAAAACTTCGTTTGGAATAAATCTAGTCATACATGTAAGTGATTAGACATTTTATTAGCTTATAAGTCTAAATTACTACATTATATTATGATTTTATTTTGTACACATTTGTAATTATTTAATTTGTTTCTAAACTTTTAATATTGTATGCAAGAACCACTCTAGAATGTATTACATGCTAAAATTAAAATTACTATTTTATTACAGTCATGATAAGGCAAAAAAGGAGATTTTTAAAATCCAAGAAAATGTGTTTGTAATAACTTATATATTCAAGATTTATAATCAACATAATATCAAAAACAAATAATTATATTTGTTATATAGTTGTAATTGTCGCATCTTCAGCAGTCCTTAAAACTGTAGGAATGCCTATGTGGTCTAGTGATCTGAGCTCCTAGCTACAGATCCAGAAGTCCTGGGTTCGATCTCTGGTGCTTCCAAAATTTATCTGTGAAGCAGGGGATCTTGAATGGAGTCAAACTCAAGCCTCGCGAGGACCAAGGAGGAGCTACTTGAATCAAGAAATAGAAACTCTGGTTTAGACAACTGAGATTAACGGCCGGAGGGGTCTCTGTGCTGACCACGTGACACCCTTTATCCGTAAATGTTGGCACTATCAACACTAACGGCAGCAACTGCTTTGTCGGTATAGTTTGCTTGCGGGCTCACACTAGGGCTGCCACCCATCTAGTTTTCGGCTGGATTGTCGAGGAACTGTACAGTGTGTCCAGGATCCAGTGTAAAGATCTCTGTGTCCAGTCCAGATGCCTCCATCATTGCAAGATTGAAAGATTGAAAATGTGTTTAATCTCCTTGCCTGTCTATCACTTAAAGAACAACAAGGAGATCTTCACCTGCAGTGGGAATATGTTTTATAGCTCGTAGCTAAACTAAACCTTAATCTAGATAAAGACCAACTGTACGGTGAGTTTTGTGAATTACAAACTGCATACCCCAGATTTAACAAGAGCAAAGCAGAAGACCAGATCTTGGTAGATTTCTTCAACCGCCAGACAACCATTGACGTCTCCAATTCCCAACTGCTGAAGTTGATATCATTCATATTTTCAATTTCTATCAGTAACTTATTTGCTGAAAGAATCTTTAGTGTCATGAAGAACCAGTGGTCGGATGCAAGAAACCGAATGTTCATGGACTTAGGGAGGAGAGAATTGTAAATCAAAATGAACTTTTCTGAAAGTTGCATTGAACTTTTCAATTTTATGAAAGAGGAAGGCAGTAAAGGACTGCTGAACGCAGTAAAGAATAACACTAAATATGCATGGAAATAATGAAGTGAGCATGTAAATGGTAATGTGAAGACATTTTTTCAATGTTCACCTTTTTCATATTGACACTATATCATCATTGGCTTGACAATTAATTTGTACTTTATTTTAAAATTGTTATATTTAATTGGGAAATCTACATATTCAATAATGTATTATGATTGTTTTCACTTGTTAGAATGTTAGATGATAAAATGAAGAAAGTATCTTAAAAAAAGTTATCAGATTAATGTTATGTCACTAGTTCAGAATTTTTTTTATATATATAAGAGCTTACTTTCTATCTTATTTCCAGAAGCCTAGGATGACCTTAAAAATCCACTTTTAAGGCTAACATGTGACCCTCCTGGAGGTATTTTATACCCCCAGACCCACCAGTAGCCGCTCCGAAAACCCATACATAGGGTGTCCAGCCTAGCGATATTTGAAAGGTGGTAACCTAGATCACACCGTAAAGTTTTTTAAAAATGTAGAAATATTTATTTATCAAAATATCTCAACCTATAAAAATTGCTTGATAACATTTCTTTAAATTTGCTTATATAAGTTTGTGTATAGTAAACATGAAAAAATTATGAAAGTTTTTGTCTCGACATATCACTACAGATATTTTATGTATATGATATCTGTAGTTATATAGTAGAATCCAATATCTTTGATTTTAATTCATGAATGATATTTTTGATTTAATATATATGATTGAACATTATTACTAATAGTAGTATAACTAGGTAGGCTACTCACAACTGAATAGGGGTCTTGATAAAGTTTCTTTAAAAGTACAGAAAATACTTTTTTCATATATGTGTAGTTCTTTACCATTTTTATTATCTAATTTTTTGTGTTTTTTGGTGTCATTTTTGATAAAATTATCACTCATAGCTTGTTTCATACTCTGCTAAAATCAAACGTAGGTCAAAGAATTGGTTGGTAATTGCCAATTTTCTTCAAGAGGCGATCATTACCACTTTGTACAATGACAGCAGTGTAAAATGTGAGCTGTGTTCCTTCTTTCATTGTATCAGCCTAATATTTGTTGCTGTCACCATTTCCTGTCTCTTCTTGCCTTTGCTTGAAGATATGTAATTATTTTACTTTATTTAATGTTTGCACAAATATTCTCCTGTTAATAATTTAAATTAAATTCAAGCCTCAGTGTGTTTGAAATAAAAAATTCCCGCACATAACAGTGACTGTAACTGTAACATGCATGAAAGACGTGCATGCATTGTGTGGTAGTTATATTTTTTCTGGCTATCATCTCATATCGCTAGCTAATGTAGTTCTTATTTGTGACGTCATGGATTTAGGAAGGGTGAGAAGGGGAAGAGATGCGAGGCTTAGGTAGGAATGCAAGCAACCAAGTTACGACTTGTAAGCAACCTAGGCTCAAAGTGTGACGACTAAAAATGAAGTCACTGAAAGATACCCTTGCATAACTCTTTCTACGCTTTCAAAGCACAAAGTGACCAAAGTGGAAGTTTAACAGGGTTGGAATATGATTTATAAGGGTTTCGAGTAGAGTGAACAGCTATAGCCATAAGTGCATGCGCGTTATTTGTAGTATAAAACACACATATTTTTCCAGAAGTTTTTGAAGAACACTTTGAAATAGTGAGTATTGGAAGATCCATTCCTGAGTGAAATATAACCACATTAAGAAAAAAGGATGGATTAGTTAGGCATTTTTATAAAATCATTTATTCAAATCATTCTTGGCTCACTAGATGGGGTTCAAGAATGAAATTGTCATATTGGCCTTGTTTTTCATTGATAGAATATAAAAATGCATTTAATATCTAAAAATAATCAAATACAGCAAATATATACTGCAGGTTGCAATATATGTGGACATTTAATACATATATATTTTTATTTGGTACTTGTATGTATATTTAACATAATTAATTAACACACACCATAGTTGGCTTACATTTAAATATGTTAAAAATGTTTTAATGTATATTTAACTAAAAAATTGTCAGCTTTAGGGGTGTCAAAACTGGAGTGGGGAAAAAAGAGGGAATACCCACCCCTTGTTAAAAAAACTGTTAAGATATGTTCCCCCCCACCCTCTTCAAGCCCTTAATTCTTTTCAACATGCACTATAAAGATTCTAGTGTAACTTGTATAAATCATGGCACAGAAGGACGCCTTAAGCCACAATTATCATAAAAAAAACTACCTCCAAATAGCTTCTTGAAACACATAATATTAAAAAAAATTATTAAGCTTGGGGGAGCATAGCCCCCCTCCCCCCCCAAAAAAAAAATTTTTTTTCCTAGTTTGCCTAAGAATTTTTGTCATGAGACGCTACTTTTTCTTTCTTTCTTTCTTTCTTTCTTTCTTTCTCTCTCTCTCTCTCTCTCTCTCTCTCTATATATATATATATATATATATATATATATATATATATATATATATATATATATATATATATATATATAAATTATACAATATTAAAATATATATGGCTTCAATGTTAAGGAAGACTCTTAAGGACCCCGACTATGGGGCTCAATCAAATGACAACGGTTCCCCCTTGCGGAGTGATATAAAGTAGAAAGAGAACTGTTGTAATTAAAAAAAACCTTCAAAGTCTCAGCTCTTAAGGCCGAGACTATTTTCCATAACTTATATTGTGTGTTGTACCTATATCCTGTAGTATTTGGCTCTACCCCAATATATGCCATAATTAGGCTACCTTTGAGGTTAATTTGGGCACTATCTGACTATCTTCTTTTGTAGCTATTATAAAAAGTATTTGATAATCATTTAACAATGTTGTTTAAGTATATGTTATCCCTGTAGATTTTCTTGTTGCTGTCAACTACAAAATAATAATGTGTGGCAGCACATAAACTTAGAGTGGTAATTTATTTAATCTGGATAAACAGATACTTTTTAAAATGAATACAACCAAACATTTTAAAATAAATTTGACACCTGCCGACCAGAAAGTTAAAGGATCTTATCAGCTGTATTTTTTTTATTAAATTAAAACTCAGTTATAAGAAATATATTACAGGTTTTTTTACCTCTAGTGTAAAACTAGGTTATAAGGTTTTACTCTATCATCAGAGAATACCAATTAGTATTGTTTTAGATAAAAAAATTGTATTATTTTACCTGCGCCAAGTCTGCTATCGATTGGCTCCTATAGAAAGGATGGCAGATCCGGTCTCCCACACCAATGCTAGCTACAGAAGTCCTTTTCGTCCTAATAAGAGTGCTTGGCCGGGACGAAGCTGCACTTTCAACTTCCAGTTGCACTTCATAAGGTGAGGCATAGCTAAGAATGGTGAGGGCATCTTCAAACACCATGTGACGGAAACTGATGCGTACACTGTCAATACGATCACCTGAAATGTAATCACATTATTCAAACATGACAATTAACTGTAAACTCATCATTTAAAGACTTCTGAAGAAAAGTAAATTGATTGGTTGCTCATCTAATGATGTATTATATCTGTTAGATGGACTTAAAAATCTAAACTAGCTCCCTTACTAAAACAAAACTATTCATCTGATAAGGAATAAGAAACTTGTCTAATAATAAGTTCTGATTTGAGCTGGCATGTTGATTTATCAAGGCTATTAGTGTCTGAAAGTTTTCCATGATGAGGTTTTTTTTAGTTAATATTAACACTCAAAAACTAGATACACTCCCAAAATGCCTTTTCGAGGTTCTACCAAAATTTTCTAACAATGAATGAACCTGCAACCTTAATTCAGAGGACAGCAATGTCAGGCTGAATGTCTTGGTCACTATGAAGCATGAAGGTTCATGTGAAGTCACATTAAGAGAGTTAACCATTATAATGGAAATTTGTCGAGGTATTTCAGAACCAGATACCTGATTCCTACTCAAGATGGAACTGGTATCAACTAAGCTTGTGGCTTAATACAAATGAAGGTGTAGATTTACATTGTTTACCAATTTTGCTGCCTCTGGATACATTTTTCATTAAATTAAATGTAATTGAAAAATGACACCCGATTACGAATTAAGCCTGTATCTTTGGCTTGGCATGCTAATGATCTAACAATGAGCTACCCAGGAACTGTCCTGTGGTCAGGGTCAATCTTGACTCATAGTTTAAGGCAGCAAAAGGAGTCACTAGTATCTGTGAATCAATAATAGATAGCTATAAGAGCTGTATAATTCCCACATCCATCACATACTGTAAGTGAAGAATGACTCTGAGCAAAGGATTATTCCTGGGTAGCTCAGTGGTAGATCATTGGCGCACTAAGCCAAAGATCCTCGGTTTGAGTTCTGTGTCCAAGTGTCATCTGTCAGCTATGTTTAATTTACTTATAAGCTGTAGTACAAGATTATTAAATTATATGTTACCTGGTGTGATACGACCGGACTCTGAAGCAGGACCACGGTGGAGCACATCCTTGATATAGATTCCATCCCTCATGTTGCCACAGATATTGAACCCAAGACCTGTAAAGTCATGGCTCCTCAATGACACCACATTCACCTGCGGCTCCTGGTGACAAACAAACAATAATAAAGGCTCATTGCTAGGAGCACCATTTAATCAACCTGTATTCAGGTTAAAAAAAACAACTCTTTCACAAACAAACATGGGTGCAGGAACGGTTTTTATTCAGGGGATAGGAGAGGAGCAAACTTAAGGAGCGTCTAGGTTAAGTTAAGTTGAGTAAAAAAATGTTAGCCTACTGTACTTTCTATAATGGTATGTTCTACAACCAATAAGAAATTTAAATTCTGAAAGTGTTTCGCCCATCATGTAAAAGTCTTTTTAAGGTTGAAATAAATAAAAATAAAAGCAATATAAAAAAGTCGTGGTTACCAGTCTGATAAAAGTGGTATTTAGTTGAAAAATAAACTTCAGATTTTGTGCACACCTATGTACCATTTCAACCTGCCCACCTGGTCTTTATTACTAATTATTTTATTGTTCCAATAGAGAATAGTAATTTGATTGATCATAACATTGGAACTTGTTTGAATCAAAGGTTTATTTATAAATAAACTTATTTTCCTAAGTCCTACATAAATACAAAACTATATATTAAGGACATGGACTCGTGGGTGGATGACAAAATGTCTTGAGCCATCCAAATAAAGGATTAGTCAAATCAACCTTGTTCAATGTTAAGATAATAATACTTAGCACCGCGTCTTACTACCTGTTCGGGTTATACGCTTAAGTACTAATTACACTAATGGATCAGGAATTGGGAAGGTTGAATTTATAGGAAGTGAACCCGCATTTGCGTGGAGGGAGAGTGAAAAACCATTTAGGAAAAACCACCCCCAGTTCACCCGACCGAGATTTGAACCTCGATCTCCCCGTCCTCGGTGGTCTGGCTCAACACGACTGGCGCGTTAGCCAACTACGCCACCGAGGCGGGTTTTCAATGTTAAGACTATTGGCCGTGAGAATCGTAAGTAAATCCACAATTTTTACTAAATCCTGACCCCTTCCCAGTTCCGATGCTTATGTAGGCCTATACAAAGGCTAGATTTATCCTGAACTACACACACCTTATCAGGAGAAAATGCGTGTTGCTACTACACATACTAATAGAATAATGGTACATTTCTCAATCCAAACAATATTAAATAAATTATGCCGTATTTCAGTTACAGGTGCTTACATTTGGCACAAATATAACTGAAACATTTTTAATTCATGCTAGAAACACTTTGATGTAGCATTAAGTTAACTAATTTTTTCTACGTTCACAGCTACAATTATTAGAGCATTTAACACTCATGTTGGACTACACCTTTTGCCCTCTGGATGTACATTTTCTAAGGCCACAATTGCTTGGAACTAATCAAAACATTGTTTTATAACGTTTTACCATACTTGCATTGTTTTTAGAGCTTAAAACCATAAATTGATAAAAATTGTATTGCACAATTTTGACAAGTGTAAAACTATAGGCTATAAATGATGATTCAATTATTTCAAATCACTACAGTTCACAAAGTCAAACTTGCTATTTTACTGTATACATTGTATGTACCATTGTTAAATTAAAGTGGTACCTAGTTGATATATGGGGCTGAAATTTAGTATAACTAGACATTCACATGAAGTGTACACAATGAAATATTTATAATATGTTCAATAGAAATATTTTTAATTTGTATCCAACTTTTATGTGATAAAATACATCATTTTTAATCATATAAAAGTAATTTTCTTTTTTACCCCAATAATTTAATTTTATCTCATTTTGTAGTATACAATGTCCTTATTTCGAATTAATTTTTTTTTTTTTTTTAGTTTAACTAGGTTCTCATTAATTTTATTTATGTGACTGAATTGATCATTGTAAATTGACATTTGAAATGTCTATTTAATAAAACTTCTTGTTTTGACTGTACCAGACACAACACAGACTAGCAGAACATAATATGTCAGGTCGAGGGAGGGTTGGATCACCCAGACAAATGAAACACCCGAATAAAGAGTATGCTGGAGAGGGCTGAGTGAGTGGCATAACCTGCTATTTTTTACTCACTGTAGCATTTTCAAATGTACTATTTTACACACAAAATTAAACCAAATGGGATCTTAGCGCGTAGTTGACTACTTTGTCTTTTGTATGCAAAAAATTGTCACTTAGATTGATTTTGTTGAGAATTAATGATATAAACACCATACATATTTTTACTAAGTAACAGATGTCATCTTTATTTGAAATCTTTGTATGAAATTACCAGAAAAAAATAGTTTCTTTTTGGCTGCACTATTACAAATTTTTTTTCTTAATATTCCTGTAACCAATCAAAGTTCTAATACTTGAAAATTTATTTCACCAAACCAAAGACCATTGTTAAAGAAGTAAAATAAATATTTGATCTGGCTTTTATGACAGTCATATTGTGACCAAAGACGACTATTTTAAACCTAAGAATGATATATTTAGCCGTAATTTTTCTATCAATAGCACAATACCAATGAGGTGCTTAGGAAGATGTTTAGTTCAAACGGGGATGAGGCTATTGGGAATGGAGGAGGTGACATAATGATGAGTTACATACCCTGTACACATCACAAGACATTGTTAGGATAGTCAAGTCTCATAGATTATAGTGGGCAGGACATGTAGCACGAATGGGAGAATTTAGAACCATGTTCAGGGTATTGACTGGTGAGCATAATGGGAAGAAACCAATGGGAAGACCTAGATACAGATGGGAATATAACATTAGAATGAACCTGAAAGAGATAGGGTGTAGTGAGGTGGACTGGATAGAACTAGCTCAATATAGGTATATAGTGTAGTGAGGTGGACTGGTTAGAACTAGCTCAAGATAGGGATATGGTGTAATGAGGTGGAATGGATAGAACTATCTTAAGAGAAAAATAGGTGGTATACTTTTGTAAGTGTGACAATGAACTTTCGAATTCCTAAAGTCATAGAGAAAGTAAGCACTATACCACTTAAATTTGAGTAATTTGAGTAGCAAAATCCAATCATTTTATTTATCACAAATCAGAATCTCTATGTATTAGTACTTCTTTGTTCCTTTAACACAAAATGGGAAAGGGACTTTTCTGTTTGTACATCAAAACATGTCTTGATTTTTTTTACTTATTTTTGTATCCAAATAACACAATTTACTTCATGAATGTATGAATACAAGAGTTATTAAAATCAAAATAATGTTTTTTTTTGTGGATGTGACAAAAAGAAGTATTATGGTACATAAATAAACTAAAAATTAAATTATATTTACACTCATATCATCCTATAACTTGGCCACCAAAATAAATAGATTATTTTATAACTTATTTTATATAAATTATTAGTTTCAAAATAAAACGTTTATATTTTGTAAATACATGCTCATGAACACAACTGAATAAGTTTTGTATGTCATCGACCACCCTTATTTCTTCTGGTTTGTCATCTTAATTATTTCATTTGTAAAATTATCTCATTTGTAAAACATTTTTAGATGTAATTTTGACGCCACTTCTACAAAAAATAAACCTCCAAACAGGTATTTTCTCAAGTTTGTGTTCAATAATGTAAATATGCTTAAAGAAAAAAAATTTAAAAAAATTGTTTGTTGTAAAAGTTTTGACTGACAAACATTACTGTACAGTAGCCCCATGGCTTCTTCGGTGCTGAGTGACAGCTCACAGCTGAGAGCTGACGGCTTTGAAAAGTTACCAGACCAAATTATGTATCCCTACGCCGAACCATATGATCTACAAAAACATGTGTTTAGCAGCTGTCACTTCTGACAGTCAACATTTAGGTATATACCTAACTGTTGACTGTCAGAAGTCAGCTGTGAACTGTCAGTCAGCACCAAAGAAGCCGTGGGGCAACACATGTTCTCACAGATCATATTGTTTGGCGAATGGCTACATGAGAGTAGATCTGGTAACTTTTGCTAGCTGTCAGTTACCACCACTCCTATGCTGGTTAGACTATAGACTTCTGCTACATGCGCTGACTAATAATTGTTGTACCTTCATTTAATATTCTTTGAATCTTATGCTAAGCCAAACAATGATAAACACTCCATCTAAACGTCATTATATCATGACATAATTATGTTTAGTTTTTAGGCCACGTCTTACCACCTGTCCATAATATTGACTTTAAGGGATGAGAAAGGTTGAATTTAAAGGCAGTGTACCAGTATTTACATAGAGGGAGAGTGGAAAACCCTCTAGGAAATTCACCTTAGTACATTCAGCCGGGATACAATTCTCATAGCCGGCAAACCAGATAAGAGTGGACTAATGCCTTTTGTATGAACATATTGCTTATAACTCAAGTTTTCAATATAATAAAATACTTTACAACAAGCTTCTTATGTAGATTATTTTTAGAATATGATAGCCCATCTATTTTTGTATTTTAATTAATAACCTGGGCTCATTTTGCACAATTCATATTTTGTTGTTAAAATGTCCCAACACTGACTGGCAGTGAACTAAGAAATCCAAGGTAATAAAATATACGAGATTTTAGTACAGTCGTGATTCTACCATGAAGTCTATCAACGACTCTTTTGGCTGAGGATAAAACGGTTAGCTAATAGGAAATATAATATCAGCAATGGTCTAGACCAGGGGTCGGCAAATGGTGGATTATGATTGACAGGTTGATCTCGAGGTAGTTTTTAGTCAATCGCATAAGAAAATTACATTGTCAATAAAAGTCAATCTTTGGGTCTTCTAAACTTGAAAATACAACAAATACTTTCAAATAATATACCAAGTACAGGAGGCCTACATAAAAATTAAATTTGAGCATAACCAAAAAAACCTTATTTGGTCATAATATGTAATGTAAAACAATATTTTTTTTTAATTAAAAAGAATTATAAATTTTATTTATTCTATAATTTTTTATATCGAAAGGTATATAATAACCCTGGGCATGGGACGACTCCTAGATAGCTCAGTGGTCAGAGCATTAGCGTACTAAGCCAAATGTCCTGGGTTTGATTCCCTTGTTCAGGTGGCATTTTTCAATTTAAAGAATATGATATTTAGATGTAGCTATAATAGTAATTAACAAATATAAGAGCGTGGGTATTTAACCCATTGTATTATTAGTGTCAATTTGCCCACGTTGATGGCTGCATGGTCTAAGACGTCACTCTCGCAATACACTAGACTGCCGATGATGAGAAAATCGAGGTTTTAATCCCGGGCAGGAGTACTGAAGGTTTTTCCAATATGTTTTTCAACTTTCCCTCCATGCAAATGCGGGTACACTTCCTATACATTAAACCTTGCTCATCCCTAGCCCATTAGTGTAATTATTACATAGGCGTACAACCCGAAATGGTAGTAAGTTGTGGTGCTAAATACAAAATTAGTGTTAATTTAATGGTATTGATAGTACCTATCTAAAGACCCAACCGCAGATCACATGACCTGACGCATGAAAACGTAAAAGTAGATCTAATAGCTTTTCTAGCTGCCAGATTGTCCTTTCTATGAAATTTGGAGTTTACATCCTGGTTGTGATCATAGTATTTTTTTTTAGTTTTACTTTAGAAGTACCTATAGAAAATATGAATAATTTAAGAAATATTCAGCTCTCTTTGAGCAAGCTGTATAACGTCAGCTTACTATTCTAAGAGCTCCAAGTTCAATTCCAGGTAAAGATGAAACCGTGTTTTTATTAGATTTGACTTTTTGTGAGAGCCAGTTTGGGCTATCATCAGCTTACACTAATTTGAGAACACAGGATAAGAAAGACGAGTTTTAAGAAAATACACCAGCATTTGCCTGGGAGGTGATGGTAAACCATTAGTTGAAAAACCATCCCTAGTGGAGCCAACCAGTACTCGAACCACAGCGTCCTGGGTCAGAGTCTAAATCGGTTTTATCAAGTTTCAGTGTCAGAGGCGGCTCGTATAGGGAAGGCTTACCGCCAGTTTGGGTTACATGCTTCTGCACTAATTACACTAATGTGCTAATTAGGAAGGTTGAATGATGAGAAAGTGTGCCCGCATTTGAGTGGAGGGAGAGTGGAAAGCCATTTATATATTTTTTTAAACCTCAGCTCAACCGCGATTCTCGCCCTGATAACCCCGTCCTCGAGAGTCCAGTCTCTTGCGAGAGTGACGCGTTAGACCAGTGGTATTCAACCTGGGGTGAGCAAAGAGATCGTAGGGGGTACCAACCTAAAATTAATATATCATTTCGAGATAAACACTGAATAATCAGGGTCTTATATATCTAGGACCAGCCACAGGAGACCAGGACGTAAGAATATTCGATTTAGGTGCGCCATTTCTCTCTCTCTCTCTCTCTCTCTCTCATATATGAAAAGTATAGATCCGACACATTGGTTCACTCGGTAGCACGTCTGTCTATTGAGCTAAGGGTCTCGGGTTCGATTCCTGGCATGACCGAAAAATCTATCATTGGTGAAATGTGGGGTTACCCTTTCACATTGATGAATTAATGGCCAAGGACTGGATTTTGTGCCTGTCCTAATCTTAGGTTAGATTATAAGGCATATGAAGCTACGACAGGCCTAGCAAGACGGTAGTGGAATATATATATATATGTGTGTGTCTTTTAAAAAACTGCCCCAGGTTGGAAACGGTAATGGAAGTAAAAAAAATATTAATTATGAAATGTGTCTAACTTTCACCATGCACCAAGTTTGAAGCAATATATATATATATATATTATATATATATATATACTGATCAAATCTGGGGATCCGCAATCATAACGTGTTGAATACCACTGCGTTACACCATTCGACCACCAAAGCAGGTAAGTAAAGTGATTGGAATGAGGAGTGGGGGTAGCTAATTAGTCGGGAATGTAAACAATTACCAACCGGAGAAATTCCAGGGTTGACTCGCTCAGAGTAGGTTTGTGTTTGAGTCTAAAGTTTAGTTTGATCGGGTGAAAGTAAAACTGTGTTAATCTAAAATATTTAATTTAGAAATATATAATTTATTATTCAGAGGTTTTTTTTAGCACCACGTCTTACTGCTTGTTTGGGTTATACGATTATATACTTATTAAGCTAATGGTTTTAGGGTTAAGGAAGGTTATATTTATAGAAAGTATACCCGCATTTGCGTTGAGGGAGAGGGGACAACAATTTTGGAGAAAAAACTCGGTACACCTGACCGAGATTCGAACTTTGATCTCCTCATTACCGGCAGTCTAGTCTACTGCGAGAGTAGCGCGTTAGACCGCTCGACCACTGAAGGGAACAAGAAAGTTCACGAATGCAACTGATCGATGACCTCAAACAAGGAAAGAAGATGAAGTTTCAGGATGTAAAAAAAAAAAAGGAAGCTACTGATAAGGACATTCTGGAGGACTTAATTTGGATATGATCATCAAAAGACAACGCCTAATAATAACAACTCTTGAATGTTGTAAAATGTTATGAACGCATTCTTTATAACAAAATGTATTTTACTGTTGAAATGTCTGCAAAATCAAGACTTGAAATCTGATTAGTTCCAATAAGAGTTCGGAGTAGGACAATATCAAAAAAGGGAGCAAATTATGGGACCTAGTCCAGGGCTCTTGGCTGAGGATAACATAAACAGAAACTAAAAAGTGCGAGATACTATTAACTTTAGTCATTTTTGGACCGAATATTTTAAATTAAATAAATTTATATTTTTATTTTCAAAGTTTTGAAATTAGTTTAATCTCCTTATCAAGATCAACAAAAACAAACGAATATGTAATAATAACTTTTTTAAGAAACAAATCTAATTTGCTGTGATAGCAATATTTTCTTATTTAAATACTATATTTAACATGACGCACGCTTTTAACAGTTAATTTTGTAAATAAAAAATGATAAGTGTTGAAACCTTGAAAATAAAAACATGTATTCAATGTTGGGGCCTCCAATTTAGTACAACACCGGGGCCTCCACAAACCTAAATCCGGCCCTGCAAATGGGATGTGTTTGGGTGAATAATACGTATGGTTGCGATTGTTACATGACCTTGAAAAGTGTACGTGGGTATGCAATTAACATGAGAGCGAGTGTGCGACGCCTTTTTTGTCTGTAGGGTGTGTTTTTGTAGACAGACGGTCCGGAGACTGCGACCGGAATAACGACAACAATGTTCTGCCGCGGAGTTACATGTAGAGTCGGGCCGGCATTGGAACAGACATAAACCAGGTCGAAAAGTCTCAAAAACTTTTTTCGTCATATTATATGACAAACATGTGTTCTATGGCTGTCATTTGTCTATTTTGACAGGTGTTAAATACTAATAGACTACGCACCCTTTGCCAATGCTGTCTACTCTACATTTATATTCTAAACGTTTGTTTCTGTGTCGATCTGACTCAGGTACTACGGACGTTGCCTACTTAGAGATTTTGAAGCTATTTTGCGAAACGAGTTGCATATTAACGTGATTTAAGATGGGCTGCTAGTGAGCGTGAGTTTAGGGAAGTATTTTTGAAGTTTTTACAGTATAAACATTTTTGGCCAAAATAAATCAAATATTTCTTCTATAGAATCATAGAGTTTAGTTTTCTGCACATGCTAATCTCAAGAGTCCTTGAATATCTGTCAGATGTGTCCTGGAATTTAATGACAACTTTTCCTCTTCATTTAAAAAGTTTGTCACCAAATGCCACCATGCTCATGCCAGATATTCAAAAATTGTTGAGATTAGCACGTTCAGAAAGCTAAACTATATGTTTCTATAGAAATTTTTTTTTATTTATTTTGTTCAAAAAATGTTTAAGCTATAAAAACTGCAAAATTAGCGCACTAAATTCGCGCTCACTAGCACTTTTAAGCACTATCACACTTAATCTGAGCGTCCACTAGGTCGGTGGGGCGGAGCGGTGTGGGTCAGAGCCGCTCTGGAAAAATTTCGGGACTTGTTGAGGTCGGCACCGCTCCGCTCCGCCCCACCGACCCAATGGACGGGAGGGCGGATCGGAATCCATCAGGCTCGGGAATCTTCGAATGCCCTCTGAGGTATTTGTGGTTGACGACGTGGCGTCATTAGCAGATCACCAATCCAGTCAACAGGTGTCCATCTGGGAAAAGGTGATGGTTTTCTTCGAAGGTAAATCTTTTTGTGTTAATTTCGTAAACCTACATCTCCCGTTTCCGTGCTTTATCTTCCTCCTGTGCCTGCCTCCACCAATGCAGGAAAACAAACACTTCCTCGTCACTACTCATCACTGTCTCCACGAATACTGCTAAAACCCAACACAAAGACTGGAATACTGGTTCAGAGTAGAGGGGACAAAACCAACTCGCGCCGCGCCGCGTTAGAGTGAACGGACCCGATCCGGTGGCCGTGTGGTCTAACGCGTTACTGTCGTGTTGGTACTAGACTGCCGAAGAGGGGAGTCGGGTGCACCAAATAGTGCACTTCCTATCAATAAAACCTTGCTAATCCCTAAACCATTAGTGTAATTAGTATATAGGCGTGTAACCCAAACGGGTAGTAAGTAAGACGTGGTATTAAACATAAAAATAAAAATATAGTGAACGTAACTCTTCTTGAAAACTACGCGCCGCTCCGCCCCAAAGACCGAGTGGACGCTCAGCTAAAGACACTAATGTACAAGTTAGAAAGAGAAGGAAGAAAATTAGTAGTTCACCCTGGGAGGCCTTTTTCCCTATTAGGCCAGGCGGTAGCGATTTTTTTTGACGGAAATAATTAGGGGAAAGCTGTAAATGGTTGTGATCGCTTTATTTCGTGGAGTCTGATGAACACACTAAGTTTTTCCCCCTCGAAAGACCTCTGCGTTGGCCGCCATATTGGAAAAACGGAGCAAAATTTCAGTTTTTCGCCAATATCTTCGTTTTTGTCAGTTTGACAGTGAAAATAGCTATTACCGATATTGGAGATAAATTCTATATAAAAACTTTTAAAAGGACTCATTCGCTGAGACCTACAATTTCGGAGCAATAGCCGCGGAGAAGTGTGGTATTCTCCCGCAACCGCTCGAAATATCGGGCTTCGCTCGATCCACACTCATCCTCTCAAGATGACCAAACCAACGTATTACACTTCTTTCATATTGACTTATTGGATTCCCTTTCAAACCACACTCATTCAGCAACCATTCATTACTGCTTTTGTCCATATGAGTTTTTTCCACACACAATTCTTAGACATCTCATTCCAACCACATTCATCTTGCTCTTTTGTTTCTCCCGACAAACCCTTGCTTCACATCCATACAACAATGTTAACACATTTTTATATACTGCCATCTTTGCCTATTTTGAAACTAGTTCATCCTTTGCAATAGTTCACTACTCTCCGAGATGAATTCACCAGTATGTCGATTTCACCATCCATCCTTCCATTTTTACAGAACATTCTGCCCAGATACTCAAAATCATTCAATTGTTCTAACAGTTTTACATATATATTTAGCTGACAATAATTAATTTACTAAAAAAAACCAACATATTACCAAGCCTTAAACAACTATTTTTAAATTAAATTTGAAATATTTTCACTTTAACCAAAATTTTACATTAAAAAAAATATTCAAATATTCGAATGTGGATTTGAGAGTTGAAAGAAACGTTATGGTTCAGATTAGGGGAGTAAAGGATTCGACTCAACTCTACATTTACATAATGCATCTGCGCCACCTTGGAGAAAATATCTCCGGAACTCCCCCGAGGGAGAGCCGCGAGTGAAAACAACATCCGGCCCGGCCTGTTTCGGTATTGTTGGACGTGACAAAACAAGTGAACGCTGATAGAAACAGGTATGAGTCATTCATTCAGTGTAAATGGGAGTCGTGGACCGACAATGAAGGTATCCACTCTTATGACCGTAATCACGTGATCTATTGCAAAGTGACAACACTAAACACATAGAAGGATGCTGTCATATGAAGTGAGGTCAACTCCAACTTTCATAAAAAGCGCCATTTAGTAAATAATTGTTTTTTGTGGCCAACAATGATAATATTTTCTTATAATATTAGTGTTATTCTATAGGCGTGTCGTATCCCAGAGTGACCAGTTCCAGGAACTTGAGGATAGGAACGTTTGATTCTCTGCAACTCCAAATCCTTGATAGGAACCTCGAATCTTAGAGTTAGAAGATAAACTCGTACGAAGTAATATGATGGATTAACTATTTATTGCTTCTAAAGTACAAGTTATTTCAACAAGGAATACAGAATAAGCTTCTCTGAGCTTTCTATCTGAGAGTGATTCTGAGAGAGTAAGAAATTCGGTCTCTTTCTGTCTGACGAGTATTCTGTCTCTCGAGAGCTTAAATTACAGGGTTTATATAGCCCTCTTGTTTAGTTCTAGAATTTCCATTCTACGTAGTACAAGTGATGTAGCCGTGGCCTTTTGGAACATCAGGGGACAACATGTGACCCTGGTAGTTTCCAATGTTTGCTCTTAATGGACCTATCTGCGCACTTTGAATAGAGGCTGTGTTTCAAGTCACGTAGCCCCAAAAATATCTATAGTCTATAGTAACTTAACTTTGTTACTACCTATACCCAATAATACCTTAGTCACACCTTCTTGTATTACGTTTACATATTATTAATTATACCTTAATAATTATATTAATTATTATCAATTACCTGTTGGCTTGTCTTATTCACTTTTTACACCTTGCGGCAGGCGACAGGCGCTAATAATATTATATATCAAAAGTGAGAGCTGCAGATAACATGACTTGATGCAAGAATATGTGAAAGTAGAACTAGTAGCTCTTTCTATGGAAATTATACTTTAAATGTCAGTCTACTAAAGTTACTTCTATATAGTCATATGTAAAAACAGATGCTCTGTAGTTACCACTTTTAAAATATAGTATAAATGTTGATAAAAAATAATAAAAGCTAAAAGAAGAAAGTTTTTTTTTTCAATATTGACTAAAAAATTACATGAGTTGTATTGTAGATGTATTTTCATTTTTCTGATCCTATAATTCGTAACATGACTACTCTTTTCTACTTTTAATGAAGAACATTACTTTTACCTCAACATTATAATGTATCTTGACATTTTATGTACCCAAAACTAAATAAATAGTTTGACAAAATTGTACAAACTTTTTCATACAGTGCATTATAGCTTTGATTGTTATTATTATAATATTTTTTTTTCAAAAATAGGTTTTCAGTAAACTACTCTTAATTAAGTTTTCCTCATAAAAACAAACAAATCATCTTGTTAATCACAATAAAAACTCTTTATATATAAATTTTAAATAAAATTGTTAAAAATATTTTCAAATTTTCATAATACTTATAAATTATTTTATTTTATAAATTTATTTATTTATAACGTAAAAAGCTTAACAAACAGGCATACCCATTTTGAGCCGATTCGCTAAAGCCTTTTTTTTTAATATTCAAATTTAAAAAAAGTCATCAGTAAACTACCCTTAAAAGAATTTTTGCTCAAAAACCAAGTATTAATTGTTTTTTGTAAGGTAAAACACTCCCAATACGTTTATTTTAAACAAAATCATTGGATCCATTTTTGAAAAATTAGGAATTCAAAAATATCAATCAGCAGTAGACTGTACTTAATTTGAGGACTAGAGTCAAATTAAAAAAAAAATACCAAGGTATTGGACTATAACATCTAAATATCAAGTTTGAACAAATCCTTTAAGCCATTTCAAATATGTGGCCTGTGAGAGGAACAAACACACACAGACACAGAGAATTGTAAAATCCACTTTTTTAGTTTCGGACACATATAAAATGCAAAGATTCACCATAATCAAGAGGCCAAAAACTTTCACGATTACAATAATTTCTCTTGATAGGAGAAAGTTTTTTTTTTACAAATATTTTGCCTGTTCATTTGTCTGAGTAGATGTAGGCCTACAGTATCTGGGGCTGTAGCTGAAACTGGTAGATTTCATCCAAACGAAATATTAAGATGTTATATGATCATGGCCAGAGGTGAAATAGTTTTTAATTCTAATGTCTGAAATACAGATTAGTTTACTGACTTGATTTTTGAAAATATGAAAGTTTTCTGAAATAACTCTCAATTCGGTTCTAGATTGATGTATTTGTTGACTAGATAACTAGCACTAAATGTATACTTGTTTTGTGGGGAATAATTCATTTAAGAGTTTAATGAGTTATGAAAATTTGAAATTTTTAAAACATGGCTATAAAAATTTTGTTCAAAACTTATATGTGAAGAGTGTTTCATATGAGTCACAAATTAATATATGTTTTTCTGAAGAAACTTATTTAAAGAAAGGTTGCTGATAGCAAATTTTTGAATTACTATTTTTTTTATCATAATAGACTATGATAAAATATATACGATTGCGTTGAATCATTTATATACTATTCAAGTCCATCCTAACGCACACCTAACTGTCGATATTGGTTATCGATCAAAGAAAGCCACATTGGTGATATTTATAAAAATCCATAATATCTGGACCTATGTATACGATGAGTCAATAAAATCATTAAGGATCTTAGTCACAGTAACTAGTCAGCTAGGACACCTAGGGATTTTAAAGAAAAATATGTAGAAAAGAATGAGCAATTTAAATCACTGCATTTAATTTCCAATTAACTAAATACAAAATTATAGAGAAAAAAAAGCCACTTTTCGAGGCGAAGCTGTTTGGATAAAATTAATATAAACTATTTTTGTTTCTCAAATTAAAACTCTATTACAAGTAAATTCTTTAAGAACACGTTCAAAAGAGTTTTAAATACACACAAATAATTATTTTATGGAAATAAAAATAACTATCCCTATTAGTGAATTTAAAAGCCTTAAATGTTATTAATATTAGTCGTTTTAGATGATTTTTTATCAAAATAATTACGGGTATTCCTAGGCTTAGAGAAAATTAAAAAAATCGTATTTTCTGACAGTAAAAATGTTCCTAAATGAATAAATGGAATCTAATAATACTTTTAAAGATAAAATAATATTGAATTAAATTTGCTGTTAGTCATTTTGCATGTCCTTAACACACTTCAACATAGTTCCTTTTGATGGGCTATAGTCACACTCAGAGTAGGTTCTTACCAATGTGATAAAAAAAAGCTCAAAATTCTCTTGCAGCCCACATACAAATAAATGTATTTTATAAAAAGAGCACCAAATATCTACATCCCTATAAAATGTTGATTCAATTGAACTTAATATTGATTTCTAAACACATTTAAAAAAAATCTCTGTGCAGTCATGTGTTAATCTTTATGTATGTACTGTACGTTAACACTTTACAGGTCGTAAATTGCAAATAATTGACTACAATCATTTTATACTAGCTTTATCTAAATCGTAAATGAAATTGAAATTAAAATCATCACTGACATTTCGGTCGTTTAATTGTTATATATATATATATATATATATTATATATATATATATATATATATATAAGCGTATAGCCCGAATGGATAGTAAGTCAGGGCGTTAAAAATAAAAAATTGATGTATATTTTTTTAAATGAAAACTAAAATTATAATTATATACATCATAATCTTTGAGAGATTTTACGTCAAAACCATTATTTTGCAATTTGTATATGCCACCAATCATTTAAAATACATGTTTATAATTTTGTTGTCATATAATATATGATGACAAAAAAAAGTAATTTCTCACCAAGTTTAAAACTTGTTTTTAAAAAAATTATAGACGATTGATTGGTACTTTATGGGAATTGCCCCCCCCCCCCCCCCTCTAAACTTTTATTTCTGTTACTTGTATCTCACCAAATTATTAATTCTACATACAAATAATTTGTCAAGAAAATAGCGTTTTGCGTAAACATAGCTGTACTATATCAAATATATGTGTATAAATCTTAACTATATATATATATATTTATAATTGTAGCTATGTGTCAATTATTACTTAATAACTTAATGTGAGACTCGCAAAGTAAATTCAAGTAAGTTCAAAAGTAATTAATCTAATTTTAAATTATAGGTAGAAAGTATAATACCTCACAAAAACCAGCACGACAGATTTGAGTTTGTAGGGATCATGAATGTCAGTGGGTTAGAGGGATCATTAATGAGGGTGGGTTAGAGGGATCATGAATGTCAGTGGGTTAGAGGGATCATGAATGGTGGTGGTTTAGAGGGATCATGAATGGCAGTGGGTTAGAGGGATCATGAATGGCGGTGGGTTAGAGGTATCATTATTGGCGGTGGGTTGGAGGGATCATGAATGGCGGTGGGTTAGAGGGATCATTAATGGCGGTGGGTTAGAGGGATCATGAATGGCGGTGGTTTAGAGGGATCATGAATGGCGGTGGGTTAGAGGGATCATTAATGACGGTGGGTTAGAGGCATCATTAATGGCGTGGGTTAGAGGGATCATTAATGACGGTGGTTTAGAGGGATCATGAATGGCGGTGGGTTAGAGGGATCATGAATGGCGGTGGGTTAGAGGGATCATGAATGGCGGTGGGTTAGAGGGATCATTAATGACGGTGGGTTAGAGGCATCATTATTGGCGGTGGGTTAGAGGGATCATGAATGGCGGTGGGTTAGAGGAATCATGAATGTCAGTGGGTTAGAGGTATCATTATTGGCGGTGGGATGGAGGGATCATGAATGGCGGTGGGTTAGAGGGATCATAAATGTCATTGGGTTAGAGGTATCATTATTGGCGGTGGGTTGGAGGGATCATGAATGGTTGTGGGTTAGAGAGATCATGAATGGCAGTGGGTTAGAGGGATCATGAATGTCAGTGGGTTGGAGGGATCATTAATTGTAGTGGGTTAGAGGATCATGAATGTCAGTGGGTTGGAGGGATCGTTAATTGTAGTGGGTTATAGGATCATGAATGTCAGTGGGTAGGAGGGATCATTTATGGTAGTGGGTTAGAGGGATCATGAATGTCAGTGCGTTAGAGGGATCATTAATGGCAGTGGGTTAGAGGAATCATGAATGTCAGTGGGTTAGAGGGATCATTAATGTCAGTGGGTTAAAGGGATCATTAATGTCAGTGGGTTAGAGGGATCATGAATGGCAGTGGGTTGGAAGAGGAGCTCTAAAATTCCAACTCACCGCGAGAAAAGAGTCATCCAGCGTTTTTCTTTTGTCACCACGGGCTCCCGCGATGACCCCGAGGGGGCTCCACGAAGACCACCGCGTCTGAAATGTCCACAACGTCTTAGAAAGGACTGAGCCATTTTGTATTGCTTTAAATGTTTCGACGGATGATATAAGCTTTAGGATACATTTAATTTGAGAAGAGTTTTAAAAATAGAAACGCAGATTATAATAGTTTAATACATTTTAAAAATAATCTATTTTCCCATTTGTCCTTCAGGTGGAGATGTAGGGGACACAAGAAAAGGTCATTTAGTTTAGCCAAAAAAGTGGTATTGCTATGAAAACTGCAAAAACGCTGACCTTTTCTTGCGCTCCCTTTACACCCAACCTAAAGCGAACACTTTTTTTTCTTGTATTTCTCTGATAGTTAATACTATTCCAAACGCTTGCTCTTGGTCAATTTTCATTTGTTACAATTTTAAATAGCAGATTATTTAAATAAACTATGAAAATGGAATGCTGGTGTTGAAATGTTCCTTTAACCCTAATCTTGAGAAGAACCAAAACAGAACTATTAAGAGGAAAGTAAATCTCTCCATATTTCAAGTGTCTATCACATTTAAAATTTGTAGAAAAATATAAAAGTAAAAAAAGTTGAAAATTTCTTCCCATGTAATGCAAACCAAACCACCAAAAGACTTAACAGCCTACAAAAAATATAAACCTCAACTTTGTGAGTTAAAATATACTTTCGTTTCATTTAACAAAAAAAAAAGGGGGGGGGGCGCTGTTCACTTTTTGGGTTGCAAATAAGCACAACACAAAATCTCGAGAGATAATAATTTCATACAGATTTAAAGCAGATATTACTTCAGGTAGATATGTCACTATAACCTGTACCGCCTTACGCAAATGTTGATCAATAGCCCCTATCCCTATCCATCCAACACACTCTAATCCTTCTTTTCTCACAATGCACTTACATTTCTAAAAAACACAACAAAATTTTATAATTCGACACATTAATAATAACTTAGGAGTACAATGACTAGACATTGAACTGAACTTCGGGTAAAACCAAGCACAGTAAAGATGGGTGGATCAGTAGGGGAGAGGGTGGGGTAAAGGATGAAAATCGGGCAACCATCCACCACCAATATTTGCCGCCCTATCCGCAAGTGCGTGCTGCAATCCCCAATGCGCTGGTCGTGATGACTATAGCCTATAGGTAGGTCAACTATCAAAAAACTGAATCGGATAGGAAGGCGACTTTAGAAGACCTCATTTCGAACCAGAATACTACCATACAGTAGTATTTTGGTAGTATAAAAGACCTTCTAAAACGGATTTCCCACAACTGTTATGGAAGGCCTTTTACTCTACCAAAATACAACTATACAGTAGGACTGGTACGAAATGAGGCCTTCCGGAATGAGCTTCCTACCAAACTCAGGATGTATACATTTTAAAGGTGAAGGGATATATTTCAACATTCGACAATGCTTTGGGATTAATATTATAATAACACAACTATACCTAGATTAATTAAATATCCAATTTAAATGTTTAAATGTAAAGGCTACAGCTGAGTGCTATTATTGCAGAATTGATGCACGCTGCGTCAACGGGTCAGCTGATATTAATTTATTTTATATGTTAATTATATTTTAAAAGTAATTATTGAAATAAAAATAGAAAAACTAATAATATACTGTATTTATTTATATAATAGAAAATCCCTAAATACTATATACTCAAAACAAAAATTCGATCCTTACCAACGCAAGGGATTTAATATGTATGTCTGTGTGCGTGTGCGTGTGCATGTCTGTGTGCATGTGTGTGTGCGTGTGTGTGTATGAAGGAAACAGGGGTGCAGGAACGTGTGTGATAGGACAATAACTGTCTGATGTCGAACCAGAATCTCTTAGGCTTGAAATCAACCTCTCTAACCACAAGGTGTTCAGCCGTTTGACAACCTTCAGTGGGAGCTTCCTGGGTGGAGATCAGGAGGTTCCAGGCACTTATAACGCAGATGTGCTACGGTCCTAAAAATATACATTTCGTTAGAGCGTAGTCCGTGAGTTTTATTTGTCGAGTATTTATTGGTTCTGGAGATCATCCAAAGGTAGTCAGTTAAATTGCAGGGTTGCCGTGTGTATACATTACACCCCATTCACGAATTTGCCCAGTTCGTGAACCAGGCAAATTTCCGCCCATCCCGTAAAATGGCCTCTCCTCCTGAAGATTTCATGAACTGGGCAAAAAATACTCCAGTGCATTAACTGGTCAGCTCCGACCGCTACCCAATTCATGATTTGGACGAGTTTTTTTTCCGGTCCTGGAAATGGACAAGTGAAGAACAGGTTTGGTCTTTAAGTTAATTTAACTCGTATTTGTTTGAGAATGGAAGGTTAGGTTAAGTTAGGTTGGGCTAGTTTAATATAAAATCTTAAAACGAATTTCAAATAAGCTTGTAGTAGATGGTAAAATAAGTTCCAGTTCATGAAATAGACAAGAGTCAATACAATTTTTTCCCAGTTCATGAAAAGGTCAAGCGAAGAAGCCAAGTCACAAAATGATATAAAATTTGTCCAAGTCATGAAATGGACAGTTTCAACTATTGGGGTGTAACATAAACATTTACAGTAAATGTTCCGTGTACTATTTAAACACAGCTTCGGCTACTCAAAATATTCATCCAAAGGGTAATTTTGCTCCAAATTAAATTTTCGTAGATAAATTCACAGGGTGAATTCGTAAATTTGAATCTAAAATGCAAAACGAATTTATATATATATATATATATATATAATTATATAAGTGGATGCATAAATTCGTAAAGGCATTTACATAAACTGTTATTGATATACTCCGGTCATTTTCAACATTTTTACGGCTGCGTACTCTTTCATGTGCAAACACTTATCGCAAGTACCCCTAGACATTTTTTAAAAATAGATAAAAACCCTTTTTCAAGTCAAACTAGTGTTAAAAAAAACTAATTATCAAGCTTAGGATGGAAATGTGTTATTTTTTATTAAACCAATATTCTTCAAACATAATTAGTTATATATTTAACATTTCATGGTAAAAAAAATCAATATACATATTTTAGTTTAGTGAAATCTTTTAAAAACTTCACTATCACTTTGGTAAAAACTTATTTGTATTTTAGGCCTAAACATAATAGAAAAAGCATGAATGAGAGTACAAAATCCATATTTGAATGAAAATACATAACTGATGATAGTCCTGAGCTTGTTTCAAAGAATATTTTTTCTTTTTAATATTAGTTTCAAATTATCTTAACTAGGAGTAAAAAATATAGGATTCCATTACTAAATTATTTTCGCTTAGCTCTAAGACACCCAGAGAGGATATGAATACCGCTGGTTCAAAAATGAATGAATATCTCATATTCACTAAACGAAGAGTAACTTGAATCGGATCTTACCTTGGGGTCTATTTTGTTTGCATCTTTCTCAGCAGGTGATCGGCCAATAGGAGTGCCATCTGAAAACACCGACAAATAGTTGAGGGGCACTGGATTGTATCTTTATTACATAACACATTGAATGCATTTTAAAAAGTATTGTTTCAACTAAAGCAGCTTATGAATTAAGGTCGGCGCCTCGTTAAAGGTATTATAGTATTTATAGACTAATAGTATTTATAAACTAATACCATGAAGTACCCGGCCTTGCCCAGGAGAACAATAATAAAAATAATAATGTTAAAAGGGGCAAAATGGGTAATTAAAAGGATAAAAAGGGTAAAAAGATCAATAATGGTAGAAGGAGTAAAAAGTTCAAATTGGGCAAACAGGGTGAAAATTATATATAATTTGTTTTTGGTAAATTTTTTTACCACTTTTAAGATAGCCCTTTTACTCTGTCTACCCCTTCGCCCTTTTTTACCACGATTACTCTTTTTACCGTCTTGGCACTTATTATCTCTTTTTCCTCTATTTATCCTTTTGACGCTTTTTGTCCCTTTTTCCTTTTGGCACTATTTACCCTCTTCACACTTTTTGCCCCTTTGGTCATATTGACCCTTTTTTCCCTTTTTATCCTTTAAATACTTTTGATACTTTTTACCCTTTTCATCAATTATTTAAAAATATAAATTAGATCTAATTTATACCTTTTATACTTTTTACACCATTACGTGACATACTCGGCATTGACTGGAAAACATATTTTAGGGTAAAAGGTTAAAATGGTCAAACAGTTCAAAAATATTAAACATTAAATCAAATAAATTTTTTTAAAGTTAAGTAATAAAAGACAAAAAGTGTTAAAAAGAATAAAAAGGGGAAAATTTAAATAAAGAGAGTATAAAGGTTAAACGGTATAAAAACAACACAGAAAAGTAGTTTTTTTTTATCCTAGATGTATAAATTTCGTGCTTTTCCTTTTTCCAGGCTTGAGTTTTGAAATTTTAAGTTCAAATCTCCTGGAATATCTATTGACTTACATGTCCAAATTCTATTTTATATTACACCTAAAAGTGTTTTTTATGTTAGTTTTAGAAATCTTTAGGTTAATGGTTGATTGGGGTGGTTTTTATACTGGCCAGATAAATTTAATTCTTCCACCACACTGTAAAGTAATTTATTTTAGTTTTGAAAATTTGAAAACCCCATTTCACTAACCCCCCCATTTTAAATAGTAGATATTTAAAATTTATTTTGTTATTGGAGTAATCCCTGTACAGTCCTGACAAATTTACATTTTCTGGCTCATCTAACAGGTTTTTTATTACCTTCTTACATATGTTAAGTTTTATACTACACGGAAAAGTAGTTTTTTCTATTAGTTTTGTAGATTGTAAGCCCCTTCCACCTACCCTTTACATTTAAACAGCTCCTACTAGTTATTCCGGAGCCCTCCCTTGGATACCTGGATGTGAGGGGGACAGTGGAATTAGGAGTGGAGTGTCATGAAATTTCCTATTGGTTGTAGCGTAATTTTCCATGGTTTTTTACTTGTGGAAGCTGTCAAGACACAAAACAATTCTCATTGCAAGACGTAATTTCAAATACATTTTTATTCATAACTAATTTTTACTGTTTCTAGTAGGTGTTAAATTCACAAAAACCCACACACTTTTATAAGAATGTCAGAGTTTGATTTTTAATAAATATGATTATACCCTGTTCTGTGGCTGCATGGTCTAGGGCGCTACTCTTACGGTAGACTAGACTGCCGATCATAGGGAGATCAAGGTTCGAATCTCGGTCGGGTGTACTGAGATTGTTTTTGTTTTTTTCAAAATGATTTTCCACTCTCCCTCCATGTGAGTGTGGGTACACAAGCGTATAATATAAATCGAATGGGTAGTAAAACGTGGTGCAAAAAAAATGATAACTAATTACAATGTAACTTATTTGTAAATTCCTCAAGATGTGTGTTTATTCGGTTTTGTTTACTATGTAATTTAGTTCAGTGATACTGGTTTTGTGGATGTGCATTTATTATTTTTCACCAGTACACCCGACCGAGATTCGAACCTTGATCTCCCATTCATAGGTAGTCTAGTTTACTGCGAGATTAACGTCTTAGAACATGCGACCAGTCACGTCTTTGTTAACCATTTTTTGGTATATACTAAAAGTAAAAGTATATAAAATAAAAAACAACATTAAAAGGCTTACAAAAACAGCAAAAATATATATATAGTCGACCTTGGTGGTCTTGGGGTAAAGTGCTCGCTTCAGGACCTGATGATCGTGGGTTCAAACACAGCCAGGGTCAATGGATGTTTGTTGAGCAATAAAAATCCGTCGCACCCATGTCGATTATAGAGTGTAACAGGACCCTGGAAGGTATGTGAAAATAAATTTCCCGGCAAAATTGGAAGGCCGTTTCGCGCTCACTCATAGTAATGCTCGTGTACTGATATAATCAGTCGGTTCAGAAAGTGCACGTTAAATAGGCCTACCTCAAATAAATAATATATACATATATAAGTTAATGTATTCTTGTTATTATATATATAATGAAAAACAAAATTATGTTATTTCGACTGTTTTTTTTGTAAGCATTTTATGTTGTTTTTATTTTCATACACTTTTAACCTTTATTTCTTTTCTTGATTATTGTTAAAAAGTGAAAGTGAGATTTAAAAAACCTTTTAAGCACCCAATTAGTTTATTTTATTTTACAAATAAATGTGCAATTGAAAATTTTACTTTAATTGTATAAAATCTGTCATTAGTTTGTATGAATGTGCAATAAACCATAAGTAGTCAACTAACTCTCTAGAGTAATGGAGAGTGAATATTTAAAAACCATAATTATCATCGCTTACCATAACGTTTTAGTAGCTTAGTCAAGGTAAAGACGAACAAGGAGATATGATGGATTCTGTCGCTAAAATGGCCGCAACAGCCAACTAGTAGAGAAGTTAGTCATCCCATGTTTTGAACGAGTTTCTGTGTCGATTTGGGATGGACTGATGTTGTGCCATGTTCCAACTCCAAATATCAAACTCGTCTTGTCCATTTTTATCTCAAGCTGTTAAAACCATATGTCTGTCTAACAATGTAGCAGCGTGTAGCAATTCTATCAAATCATAAACAACACCCCCGCCTCTCTAGATGATGTTGTTACAGCCATGGGCGTTGGGAAACTTCAATTTAATTTTTTTGGAGGAGAGGGTTCAAAGTCGTAAGTTTATGACATTATTAAGAAATAAGAACATTGTGATTTTATATTGTTGTGGGGGAACTTTATTTGTGTAAGAGAGTGTGGGTGAGAGCTTGAGGGGGAGGGGGAGGTGACAAAAACGTTTTTAGGAACTTTCAACCCTCCTCTCCTTCCGTTAATATTTGAACATTGGATGCTCCCAGAAGCTATATGTAGTAGACCCTAATCCTGGTTTAGAGAGTTTTTCATTATTATGTTATACTCTTTTAACATATATTTATAATACAATTTTTTTTAATTTGGATATTTATAGAGACTATTTGGAGTAGTTCTTCTACAACAAATTTTTGGAAATTTTTGCTTTTAAAACCTATTTTAAAAAATGTTCACCAGAATTTACTTTATAAATTATATTCCCTAAAATATATTTGAAGTAGTACTCATCCACTTTTTTTTTAATTCGCACTGCCACAAAGAAGCTATTTAGAGTGTTTTTCACTTTTTTTTTTAATTATATACCTCCAAAAGCTTTTTGAAGTGGTCTTCTATCAGCAAATTTTTTAAATTGGATAGCATTAGAAGCTATTTGGATTGGTCCTTGCCTGGATTTTTTTTTAGGTGCTCTTGAAAGTGGTCTTCCCCCAACACATTTTTGAAAAGTGAGTATTTTTAGAAACTAATTATAGTGGCTACCTACGGGTATTTCTTTTAAAAATCGGATCCCTCTATAAGCCATTTAACCGGGGATGTTAACCTGGGTTTTTTTAAACATTAAATGCCTATATAAGCTATTTGGAGTGGTCCTTCTCTAGCAAATTTTTGAAAAGTTAATACCTCTACAAGTTATTTTAAGTTTGATTTAGGGCCATATTTTAAGCTAAATATTAAGAACTTGGGAACATTTCGGGAAGTGTTTTAACCCCATAACCTTCCTTCCTTCGCCCATTGTTTACCTATCTGCGCGGTTTTGTAACAGTCCCCCTCATATAACCTACCCCCATCTCTTCAGATAGAACCCGTACAGGTTGTAATTTTTCTCCTAATTGAATTTGATGTTCCTGGAGATAGCCACCATGTATCAATTAATTAAATTAACTTAAACTGATTGAAAAGTGACACCTGTACACGGGAATCGAACCCGGGACCGTTGGCTTAGCGTTCCAATGCTCTACCACCGAGATATGCAGGGATAGCTCTTCCCCGTAGTTAACAAAAATTGCCCTGAACATTGGATGAGCCTTGGATAGCTCAGTACTGAGAGCATTGATGCGCTAAGCCAAAGGTACCAGATTCGATTCCCGTGTACGGGTGTCATTTGTAAATTAATGGAATTGTGGTCTCCTCCATGAGGGCAGTGCCGTGATTACAATGATGTGCAGCCTGTGTGTTGATTTTCAATTATTGAGATGATTTGAATATGAATTGTTACTGAATTGAAGTTCGAATATTTTTATTGTTGTTTTGTGGCAAGGTATATATAATTATAATGTTTTTTTTTTACCACCGAATTTGGTCCAAGCTTATAAATCAAGTTTTTATTGCAACGTTGCTATTTTATGCTTTTCATATACCATTCTTAAGGTAAAGTAAGTAATGTATGGGGCTGAAATTTAGTATAACAAGACATGCATATGAGGTGTACACAATTAAATATTTATATTATGTAAAAAAAAATTTTTTGGTAATATACAAGAAGTTTAAAAGTGGTAAAATTACATCATTCTTAACCATATATAAATACTGTTTCTTTTATACCCCGATAATTTTATGTTATCTCATTTTGTAGCACACACTGTAGGTATTTAGAATCGATGTGTTTTTTTATTACCTAAAGCCACTCATTAATTTTATTGATGTGTCCGAATTAATAATGGGCAATATAAATTTGGAATGTTTATTCCATTAGATTTCTTGTTTTTACTTCACCGATTGTAGAGACAACACCAAAGAGAATATAATATACCAGTTTAAGACAAAGGGTCAGATAATCCCAACTAATGACCCAGCCAGGTCAAGTGGGGTCAGCTTCCTTACCTAGTTGGTGAAGCTGGAATGGGCTGAGATAACTCCCCTACCCACACATAATATGTTAAATTCCCTGCCAGGCTTTTTTTTTAGTAATTTGAATGGTCGAATAACCATAATAGTTACCCATAAGAATAAGCGAGAGTGAGAAAAATTGAAAACACATATGCACTTTAAAGCTCCTCGCACACCGGCATAGTATCGTAGCAGTATCGTAGCAGTACGGTGCCAGTATGGTAGCAGTATGGTATCGTATTGCCGCGACGGTCGCGCACACCGGCATCGTAGATACGACGTATACCCCATGAGCTTGTTTCCCCCACCACACCATACCGTTCTCCTTCGCTCCCTGATGTTTTCCCCCAACACACCCTACAGCTCTCCTCCCTCTGAGTGCAGCGCAGAGAGAATAAGCGAGTGCATTGTTGCTGTTCTGTTAATTACAATGAGTGATGCCTTGTCTTCTTCCTCTGATGAGGACATTGTGGTAGCAGCTATGTTACTGGAGCCAGAGAAAAAGAAGTGGATACATGATATAAATAAGAAAATAAAAGTGTTTGGAGAGTTTTTTACACTCTTTGAGGATTTGATCCACGACGATAAAAAGTTTTTCGTATATTTTAGAATGAGTTATGCTAAATTTTGTGAGCTTTTAGAAATTGTTGAGCCCCATATCACATCACAATACCGCCTCACCAAGAGTGTAGACTTGAGGGGAAGAGAGGAGGGAGTGTTTGAGAGGGTATAGTGGGGGTAGGCAACGGCCGCCATGACAGTAGCGTACGTGTCTGTCCGCTTTCAAAGCGGAATAGAAAACCACGCACCGTACTGCTACGCTACTATGCTGCTACCATGGTGCTACGATGGTTGTCGTGTGTGCGCAGCTCCATTGCAAAGCATGGCAAGCGAAAAACATACGATACTGCTACGATACCGTACTGCTACGCTACTATGCCGGTGTGCGAGGTCCTTAAATGCCATATATTTTTCGTTGTCATTGAAGCTTAAATTCGTATTAGAACCGAGGTTGAATTTGACAAATATCCTAACTAAATTCTAAGTTTTAGAAGTATTGCTAACCCCTACTTATTTCTAGGTCAAGTGCAGCAATTTTTTTTTGCACCCGTTAGGGTTATACGCTTATGTACTAATTATGCTAAGGGTGTTAGTAATTAAGAAGGCTATATTTGTAGGAAGTGTACCCGCGTTTGCGTATAAGTAGAGTGGCAAATAATTTAGGGAAACCCCCCCCCAATACACCCGACCGTGATTCGAACCTCGATATCCCCATCATTAGCAGTGTAGTCCACTGCGAGAGTAGCTCGTTAGACCATGCGGCCACCGATGCGGGTCAGTTAGGCTGTTAATTTATCACTTAGCAAAAGGGATTAAGTGTGTAGATCTATTTTTCAAAATGTTTCATTTTCGTCCTTCATAGGGGAATAAAACGCGTTACTTTTCTGCCAGAAATCAGGTGCGTAACCGAAAGAGCTAAGCAGTTCGTGATAAACTACAGCAAAGCCAAGCTATGTCAGGATCACAATAATTATCTTAACTTTAAAGAAATAGAATTCACGTAACACAAAGAAACATAGTTTCTGATAAGGATTCACTTAACGTTAATATACCGTAAAGTAAATACGGGAGAAAGACCGATGCTGATGAATTTGTACCGTTTTAAAACAAATTGCTCACAAAAATGGAACTCAAGTAGTTGTGGCTGGTCAAGATTCATACAGAATGTTTCAGACAATTATGCCCATTAGTTTGAAAGTTAGAGGGAAAATTCAGGGGCCGAGAACGAGCGAGACACCCTGTATAATATAGTATTGTCGATGTTTTAATGCTCCGTTTGGTTTGAGGTAGGGAAGGATGGACACGGCCCACCATTTTAAATATCAACGGTGACCTGTCGGTCCAGGGGTAAGGTGTCAGTCAGACTTCTGTGCTGGGGGGTCCGTGATTCAATCCTCGGTCCCGGCACAGATATATCTGATTGCCAAACCCTTCCTTCACCTCTGACAAGACGTGTATTAATCACAACTTGTGAATGTGAGAAAAGCCAGGCCTTCACCGTGGTTCGGATCCCACATTAAACTGTAGGTCCTCCATTTCATCTCACAATCACCCTACCATTACACATTAGCGTAAGTGCGTATAGCCCGAACGGGTAGTAAAACGCGGTGCTAATAATAATAATAATAATAATAATAATAATAATAATAATTATAATAATAATAATAATAATAATAATAATAATAATAATACATATCAACGCCGTGAGTGCTAAAGTTGACTCAAAAGGATAATGTATAGAACAATTTGACCTTCTTTGAAAGGCAACTTCCTGAATGTGAAGAGTCCAATGTAACGGATATTTCAGAAAGAAATTTGAAGAATGAAATACTTGAAAACACGTAATCGTTTTAATTTTTCCAGATTTTTTCCCGTGTAGTTTTGAGTTTTCGATAGTGTGAGATGGAGCTTGTCCTGTTCGATTTGAGCCATCGATACTACTGTACTTGCAAATGAGCTTGATGACGCAACAAAATCAAAATGCATAAAGATGCCACGACGTTTTGGTTTTAGCACCAACATACAACACTATTTTTATTTTATTTATTCGAAGTATATAACATGCACTTTCTGAACCGATTTATTATATCAACACACTAGAATTTATATGAGCCAGCGCGAAAGAGTCTACCAATTTTTCAGGGAAATGTATTTTCACATAACTTCCAGGGTTCTCTTACATGTCACAATCGACAAGGGAGTGATGGCTTTACTTCCCCTCCGAAGGAAGTTGTGCTACGGATTTTTATCGCTCAGAAAAATCCCGTCAACCCCGGCTGGGTTTTAACCCAGGAACATCTGGTCCTGAGGCGAGCACTTAACCTCAAGACCACCGAGATTGACAAGCCAATAATACCCAAGAAGTTTACACCATAAATAATTACTAGATAGCTGTGTTGAAGTTGCTCGCTAAATTATTGGCTGGCAGGAATACGTGGCACACTTAACTTATGCCGGGATCACGATCAACTTAACGTTAACTTAACGTAACGTTCACTTAAAGTTAACTTAACGTATGTGTGATCATGATTCACGTAACTTAACGTAACAACTCGAGCCAAACATCTTCATTCTCGAGTATGATCTGTGATTTGTACTAGTTTAAAGTGATGATCTGTGAATGTTTACAGTTTTCAATCGATATAATAAATATATATTACAAAACTTTTTTGATAAATTTAGCTTTCCTATTTTAGTTTAATTATTTTGTTTAAATGTCTGATACTAGAACTTACGCTAAAGAGTAAACATTGGTCATAATACCAACAAATGAGTTACTAAATAGCCCTGTTGACGTCACTCGCATAATGATTGGATGGCTAGATCACGTGATACCCTTCAAGTAACGTTCACTTAAAGTAAAAGACCTCCTAGGACATCTCTTACGTTAAGTTAATTGCAAGTCAACGTTAAGTTAATTGCATCGTGATCGCTTCCATTTAAACAAACGAGGAGGTCCTTTACGTTAAGTAACGTTAAGTTAACTTTAAGTTAAGGTTAAGTTGATCGTGATCCCGGCATTAACAAGGCGTTACGTCACAGTAATACCCTGGACAACTCATAAGTTGAGTTGACGTCACGTCAACGTTACGTAGAGTTGGATGCATCGTGATGGCTTTCATTTGAAATCAAGAATAGAACCTTTAAGTTACGTCATATTTAAGTTACTTTACGTTGATTGAGAGTTAAGTTGACCATGTCCCTGACGTGACCATTGAGGGACTTACCTCTGAAGCAAGGGTTGTCGAAGGCGTAGTCATCCTTCCCCCCTTCCGGGTCTGTCACCAGCACCAGGTGTTTCCCTGAAACCAACCGAGCAGAACACACGTGAAAACACCTCACTTCCCACAAGGCAATGGAAACACCGGCTGCCCTCTGGACAGGGTTGAGGCTCGGTGGCCTCTAGTAGGGGCTCTCAAACCTCTGTACAGGTATACATTTCTCTATGGTACAGCTAGAGGATAATAAAAATAATAATAGCGTGTCTGGGCTACATCAATCGTAGCCCAGAAGTGGAAGGATTAGCCTTTCTTGGCGGCCCTTTTCATGTCCCAATGAGGTGAGAGGATGATGTTAGTAAACATGAGGGTGTAGTTAGAGTCAATGAAGATCTTAACCTAAATTGAGCATAATTAATCAAACCATGGGGACCGTGGGAATTATTCCCCTTTGGAGAAATATAGCTCGCTATCAGCCGGTAAATGAACCCGGGACCAGTAGGTCAGCAGCCAGGAGCTCTGACAACTATATCACGAGGCCCGTAGTAGGTAAATGACGGTGCAATTCCTAGCTATCTTTCATCTATCTTTACCTTTGATTAAACTTCTAAATTTGAAACCATAAATACAGATTAAATAGAGCACTTTTTTTAAATCACCGCGTCTTAATATCCGTTCGGGTTGTACGCATATACACTAATTACGCTAGTCTGTAAGTGATGAGGAAGATTTAATTTAGAAGAAGTGTACGCAAATTTACGTGGAGGAAGAGAGTAAAACTATTTAGGTAAAACAATCCTCAGTGCATCCTAACCCAGATTCGAGCTCCAGTCTATTGCGAGAATGACGCGTTAGATCATTCAACCACCGAAGCAGTTCACATATTGAACAACAAATCAGGTTTTTAAGGATCAACAGAAAAAAAACCCACAACAAACGATACAAGCAATTGCTAGTAGCAATATAACTTGTTTCGATGGTCAAATGGTTTAGGGCGTCATCCTTTTAAAAGACTTTAATATCAATCACGAGGAGGACGGGGCTCTAATCCCTGCCTGTCGTACTAAGGGATTTTTTTTCTAAACAGTTTCCTGCTTTCCCTCCACGTAAAATCGGGCACATTTCCTCTACCTTATTCATCCAGTGTAAATATGTGGATGGCTGATAAGAACAGTTGCATAAAATAAAGTAGGCCTATCAATAGATGGCCAAATAGCAACAAACCCTCTGAATAAATGATAAACCAAAATTATAGTACATTTTACATTACTTAAGAGGTGACCTGGTGGTCTAGGGGTAAGGTGTCAGACTTCTGTGCCGGGGTCCGGGGTTCAATCTTCGGTCCCGGCACAGATTTACTTGTGAATGTGAGGAATGTCAGGCCTCCACCGTGGTTCGGATTCCACGTTAAACTGTAGGTCCTCCATTTTCATCTCACAATCACCCTACCATTACACATTAGCGTAAGTGCGTATAACCGGAACGGGTAGTAAGACGCGGTGCTAATAATAATAATAATACATTACTTAAGCAAGGCTTGTCCAACGTTTTTCACCCCAAGGGCCAAATCTGACTATCAGTTTGCAGCGCGGGACGAAGACGTAGTTAGTAATCTCATCAACTTAACTAAAATAAAGTCAAATCTTAGTAAATTTATCCAAGGTATTGAACGTGCTCTTTCTGAACCGACTGATTATATAATCACAAGATAATTTCTATGAGCGATAACAAAAGGTCCTGCCAATTTTGCCGGGAAAGGTATTTTTACATACCTTTCAGGATCATTTTACATGCCACAATTGACATAAGAGATATTGATTTACTTCCCCTCCAAAGGAATTTTATTACTCAAGAAAAATCCGTAAACCCAGGTGGGGTTTGAACCCACGAACATCGGCTCCTGTAGCGAGCACTTTACCCCAAGACCACTGAGGTTGACAACTTAGAAACCAATTACTTTCATTACTTATATACAAATTGTATTTTTTTGTTGGTAAAATATTTCAAATTTTATTAAAATAAAGCTTAGTATTAATCCCTTAAAAATGCGCTATGAAATATGCACGTACACACACTTTCCTAAAACAACTTAGCATTATAGATATCTATTTATCCATATTTTTAAATAAATGCATAATAAAATGCAATCATGACAGTTTTATATAAATGTTTTATTTGAATTCTTGTCATATTTTGAAATAGGGGTTCGCTTTAATTTTACTCCGGGACACTATGAGGGCCGTGTTTTCAGTGAGCGTGGGCCGCATTTGGCCCGCGGGCAGCCAGTTGGACCACATTGACTTAAGCCAAATTTTGTAGTAGCCCTGCAAGCCCCTTGTTTCATATGCAACATGATAAAACAAAATATTCGTATTAATTTACGTGCAACTTCTTACTCGACTATTTAAATAAAGTATTAAAACTACTTTTCAAATAATAAAAGTCATTTTAACCTTTTAGAAACAATAAAAGAATTAGCAACAAAGTTCGTGGTAATTTTATTGAGAAATCCCTTTAATTATAACTGTCGGCTGATTGTGAAACAACTACCTACCTTTCACATGGATCAACTTTTACGAGTGTATAATACTGGTAGCGTAAACGTGTCCGGTTGAATATAATTGATACAAACAATTTAGTTCTTATTAAAAAAAAAAGCTTAATAATAGACACCTTCAGAGGCAGTGCCCGACAGGTAATTTTCAAAGTTGAATTGGGATGGTTCGTGGGATGGTTTAACGCTTCAGAGAACTAAGAACATCGGAACTTAGGCAGGTTATCAAGGAAAATAATGAAAGTACGTAATGAATCTCCCTGACCACCTGATGAACAGGAATGTGACAACTTGGTTGAGCCGGCGGCTTGCACCTACGAATCAGTTCCCACATGTACAAACGTCGACACAAAACCAAAGAAAATGCATCTACGGTTCTGTTACGTCACGGAAGGTAAGGAAAGGATTTCCCATGTTAATGAATTTACGACTTACTTAGCGAGTTTTAAAGATATAACGTTGAAACAAAAACCATTAATTCTTCAATAATTCTAAAAATAAGCTTGTAGAGTATCACAAAACTGTTATTTTTATTTTGAAATAGTTTTCTTGTAAACGTATTTCTATAAATCCTGCCAGGATGTAATTAAAAAAAGTCCGTGGAAGCATATGTATATCTAGAATAGGAAACAAGGAAAGGGTAATTTTAAAAGGCAGATCAATGTTTTCAAGGGGCAAATAGCATAGTGAATGTGTAAACTCGTCTGTGGAAGAGGGAAAGTCCTATCAGTACATTGACAGCTGGTGGTCTCGCAGGGTGAGCTGCAAATTTTCTTCCCTCTCTTTCTATTTTGTATACTGATGCCTGAGTGTGTTAGTGATTAGAGTACTTAGGTGGGCTAGGTCAAGATGCAACCCGCTTCGTAAAATAGTTTTGAAGTCTCCAAGCAGGCAACGTCGTTAACGGTGCTGCTACATGGTAGAGAGCAATGAGATGCGTTGCAGACGTTTAGAAATCCCACATTATTTAAAAAGTGTGATTGATATTCTATAATATAGTTTTCAACAAAATGTAGGTGAAAATTATTATCAGCAGGTCTATGACCAGTTAAAAACTTTAAATTTTGAGTTTAACAATTTTTGTTCTAAACATTTAAAGATCCAATCCAGTAAACTATCTTTAAACGAATTTTTTCTGTGAAAAAAAGAGCACAGGGTGTTATTTGACACGTCAAATACACCCCAAATATCCCGTTTAAACAAAATAGATCTATCTTGGAAAAATTTCAAGTGTTAAAAAATTGCTCATTAGTAAACTACCCTTAATTTGAGGGATGGGATCAAAATAAAATAAAATGTTTCAAGATATAACCATTATGGTGATATCGGCCAGCGATGGGCGCCAATTATAACGATACGGGATTATATTGTGTGATTGTCCTGTGATTGAGCCCCAATTATCGTAATACGTGGGTCTTATGATGATGACGCGTACATACCTTACTACGCACTTATCACACGGTTGTGTGATCTGATTATATGTGATACTTATTCTTAAGAAATGAGCAAGACTTTTGATGTTGCACACGATTTATTTAGATGATTACACCTTCAATAATGAAGATATGATATTAAATGACACAGCTTTTGTTAAATTACGGATTGTTTTTCTGTGATATTACACGTTTCGTGTTCTGAGTACTGTGTGCTGTGTAGATTTATGTTACCGGCACTGTTATATTACCGAGTTCTCTGTAATGTGGTATTACCCTCATTGTGTATTACTGTTATATTCTCTAGCTTTATGTTACCGGCACTGTTATATTACCGAGTTCTCTGTAATGTGGTATTACCCTCACTGTGTATTACTGTTATATTCTCTAGATTTATGTTACCGGCACTGTTATATTACCGAGTTCTCTGTAATGTGGTATTACCCTCATTGTGTATTACTGTTATATTCTCTAGCTTTATGTTACCGGCACTGTTATATTACCGAGTTCTCTGTAATGTGGTATTACCCTCACTGTGTATTACCGTTATATTCTCTAGATTTATGTTACCGGCACTGTTATATTACCGAGTTCTCTGTAATGTGGTATTACCCTCATTGTGTATTACCGTTATATTCTCTAGATTTATGTTACCGGCACTGTTATATTACCGAGTTCTCTGTAATGTGGTATTACCCTCATTGTGTATTACTGTTATATTCTCTAGATTTATGTTACCGGCACTGTTATATTACCGAGTTCTCTGTAATGTGGTATTACCCTCACTGTGTATTACTGTTATATTCTCTAGATTTATGTTACCGGCACTGTTATATTACCGAGTTCTCTGTAATGTGGTATTACCCTCATTGTGTATTACTGTTATATTCTCTAGCTTTATGTTACCGGCACTGTTATATTACCGAGTTCTCTGTAATGTGGTATTACCCTCACTGTGTATTACCGTTATATTCTCTAGATTTATGTTACCGGCACTGTTATATTACCGAGTTCTCTGTAATGTGGTATTACCCTCACTGTGTATTACCGTTATATTCTCTAGATTTATGTTACCGGCACTGTTATATTACCGAGTTCTCTGTAATGTGGTATTACCCTCATTGTGTATTACCGTTATATTCTCTAGATTTATGTTACCGGCACTGTTATATTACCGAGTTCTCTGTAATGTGGTATTACCCTCACTGTGTATTACTGTTGTATTCTCTAGATTTATGTTACCGGCACTGTTATATTACCGAGTTCTCTGTAATGTGATATTACTATGTGTATTCATACGCACAAGCTGCTTATATATGACCTATCCCTTGCTTCTTGGACCCCTTGTTACCAGTGTTAAAACTAACTAATGGAAAAACTCCTGGCAACCTGATGTGAAGGCTGGCTTCCTATTGGGTAGAGGGAGCCAGCATGTCACATGATCTTTATAATACAACAGAGTTGATCTTTTAAAGAAAGAAAGTTTTAAAAACGTAATGTATTGAAATTACTTCTAAAAGCGCGTGATTCTCCATGAATGAAGTATTAAAAGGAAACGTTAAATACAGTTCATTAAAGAAAAATACACTTCGTCCATGACTTTTTGAATATATGAGAGGGTTCCAAAACATTATCATTACACCATGTAACATCTAAATGTAAAGTTTGAACAAATTACCCAACCGTTTCGGTTGTAGGCCTAGATAAAAGATAAACAAATATGAGGATAGTCAGAATGGTAAAATCCACTTTTTTTAGGTCTGGGGGCATACATAACGATAGAATTACCATAATCTCGAAGTTGAAAACTCTACCGAGTATAATAATTTTTCTTATATTAGAAAATAAAAATGGTCATTTTACTACATACTGTACTTTTTATTTAAGATAATGGGGTAAGGATGAGGAAGATAAAATGTAGGCTAAAGGAAGTGTTACATTAAGTAAATTGAAAAGTGACAGCTGTACATGGGAATCGAACCAGGGACCTTTGGCTTAGCATGACAATGCTCTTATCACTCTGCTATCCAGGGATTGGCCCATGTTCTGAGTAATTTGTATTACTTACGGGGAAGAGCTATCATTGGACATCTCCGTGGTGGAGCATTTGTACCCTAGGCCTAAGCCAAAGGTCCTGGGTTCGATTCCCGTGTCCAGGTATTATTTTTAAATGCATTCAATATGATATTTAGATACAGATGGCTATATCCATAATTTTATATAGTTTCTAATTCCTAAGCTTCAGCTTACCTACATATAACAAGTGCACTTGAATTCGCCTGGAGATATAAGGAGAAACCATTTATGGAAAAAAAAGTCCTTATTAGGTCCTACCGAGATTCGAACCCCAGCATATCATTACCGGTAAGCCAGATTATATGACGCTTGATAAGCGTGATCAACAATGCTGGTGGTATCCTATTTATCTAATCATTTAAAGGTTCGTGAAATGTAAGTAAAATTAGACCTATCATCCATTATTTATAGAAAGAATCTTAATGACAAAAAATTACCAGTACTACTTTCATGTGTCCATAAGTTAAGTCATGTGGACTCAGCGGTCAATTTTGATTTATATTATCTCTTTTATTTTATTTTTAGCTCCGCGTATTACTACCCGTTCGGGTTCCTCTTATGTACTAATTACGCTTATGGTTTCAGAGGTGAGGAAGGTTATATTTAGAGGAAGTGTCCTCACGTTTGCGTGGAAAAACATTTGGTAAAAACCACCCTCAGTACACCCAACCAAGATTCGAACCTCAATCTCCCCGTCATCGGCAGTCTGGTTTACTGCGAGAGTAGCGCCTTAGACCACGTGGCCACAGAAACGGGTTAGATTTTATCAATGCTTATAAGATAACACTAATTATATATTAAAATGTTATCAATGTTGACAGCGTAAGAATCTATTTGCGTGTTCTAAAGAGGTCCTTCCTACCAAGGCCGTAGCCAGACAATAATTTCGGGGGGGGGTTTGGTGGGCCCATTCCCCAATTGACGGAGGCTAGAAAAATTCTAAATAAAAAAACTATTCTAGAAGCTATCTGAAGTGTTTTTTTTTTATGGTAAAACAGCCCCCTAATTTGTACTTGTACCTTAATTTTGATATTGTTTGAACCATAAATAAAGCCATATATATTTTGTTCATAAAATTTCGGGGGGGGGGGGGGGGAGGTTGAACCCCGAAACCCCCTCCCCCCGACTACAGCCTTGCTTCCTACTGTACTAAGAAATGACAACATTTGAAGGGATGAGGTAAACCAGTGGTGAGAAAGAGATCTCTAGTTTTGTGACCCTGGGTGTAGCCATCTTGGTGTCGCAAGGCAACCTTTGATTGGTTAGTTAGCTGTAGCTAGAGAGATACAGGCATAGCTGCAGGTAGTTGGCTTGTTACTTGTCGATGAGCGTGCAGGAATGCAGTCGGTAGAAAGTGAGACTCCCTCGCTGGCCGTGAAGAAGGAACTAAACACGGACACTACGAGATCGAGAAACTGCATTCTAGATAGAGACAGGCATAACTGTTTTCTTTACCACCTAGTCTTACTACCTGTTTGGGTTATCCGCATGTATAATGCGATAGGGATGAGGAAGGAAATATTTTTAGAGGTACTTGATGTACGACCATAAATAAAATTAAAAAAACACAAATGTTATAATACAAACGAGTGGAGTGGATCAATAAATATACACATATATTGGAATAATAGAATAATCAACAGTTAAAATGGTAAACAAAAATTTGTTGTCAATAGTTAAAAGGAGGAAGTAGTCAAAACTTAATTTAAAATGTTTATAAAGTTAAAAAAATTGATTAAAATATGTGGCAATTATTGTAAATTTTAATTGATCCACCATGCTAGCTCCAGTTTTCACTAAGGCTGATGATGATAAAAAAATCATCAATTTAATTAAGGTAATGAGGTGATTAAAACAGCGTACTCTAGAAGCCAAAAGTAGTTTTTTCTAAAACTTTTCAAAGTTATTGCATGGAAAAAAAAATTAGTTGAAGTCCAGAATAAGTGAAATATTATTTTGATAGTTTGATTGATCAGCATTATCTATATTATAAAAACCATTCTTGAACCTTATTTAGTGAATGTTAGTTGATATAAGTTACCAATATACGCCATTTTATATGTTAAAAGCTACTATAAATAACTGTATAAATAGGATGCAATTAAGACATTTCCCTACCCTAGATAACCAAATATATCAATTTTCCTAAATTAATATAATACCCTTACATTTACCTGGCAGTTTTTAATTCCCTGACTTTTCCATGTTTTCCATATTTTCCTTGATTGTGACCACATGTATGAATTATAAGTTATATGTAATTTATGTGACATTTCATCATCATCATCATCATGGAGAGCTTCCAGCCATTGGCTGGGTCTGTTTGGAATATAAGCCTCTCCACCTTCGCCTTTCCTCTCTACACCTCTCTCCCTCTATCTTGGACCAGTCCTCTCCTCCACACTCCTCCGTACTGCTTTCATCCATCTGTCCTTGGTCTTCCTCTCAGCCTCCTACCCTCCACCTTGGCCCAGCCCTCTCCTCCATGCTCCTCCTTACTGCTTTCAACCATCTGTCCCTTGGTCTTCCTCTCAGCCTCCTACCCTCCACCTTGACCCAGCCCTCTCCTCCATGCTCCTCCGTACTGCTTTCATCCATCTGTCCCTTGGTCTTCCTCTCAGCCTCCTACCCTCCACCTTGGCCCAGCCCTCTCCTCCACACTCCTCCGTACTGCTTTCATCCATCTGTCCCTTGGTCTTCCTCTCAGCCTCCTACCCTCCACCTTGGCCCAGCCCTCTCCTCCATGCTCCTCCTTACTGCTTTCAACCATCTGTCCCTTGGTCTTCCTCTCAGCCTCCTACCCTCCACCTTGGCCCAGCCCTCTCCTCCACACTCCTCCGTACTGCTTTCATCCATCTGTCCCTTGGTCTTCCTCTCAGCCTCCTACCCTCCACCTCCATATCCAACATCCTCCTTGGCATCCTTTCTCTCTCCATTATTCTCACATGGCCATACCACCTTAGTCGTGCCTTCTCTATCCTGTCCTGGATTGGCTCTTCCTGTATTATTCTGCTTACTCTCTCATTTATCATCTTGCTTCTCAGAAATCTCATTTCCCTCACCTACATTCTGCTTTTATCCTGTTCCTTCATTCCTCACGTTTCTGCAGCGTACGTCAATATTGGTAGGTAGTAGGAATTGCAGATCACTCTCTTGCGCTTGTCTGGCACACATACCTGCTACAAATCAGACTTCCCACAATTCTGAAAAATGTTTCTGCTTGGCTTTCACTTTCACTTATTTCTCTCTTGTTCCTTCCAATCTCCTCTACAATACTACCCAGACACTTGAAATCTTTTACTACATTCAATTGCTCTCCTCTCACCGTCATGCTAGTTGTATACCTGTCCTTCCATGTCGTGATCACCCTCTCACTCTTCCTTGCACTCACAAAATAATAAAAATGTGTAGAAAAAAGTATTATTCTCCTCCTATTCCCGCATGGATTATAATTTTTTTTAATTAACTCTTTTTTCAGAATCCGGATATGGTAGCCCTAAAGGCAGGTAAGTGATGTAGGCCTACGCGTGAGATTGTCGGCTACTTAGAGCTATCATAAAACCACAGTCAGCAGCTAATCAAGGTCAGCACTTATACTGCCACTTGTACAAGTAATAGTTGTATATGTAGCTGGTAAGATCTCACACATCCACATCACACACTTTGCTTGGATCACGTATGTCCCGATTTATGGTCCTGTGCAGCTCGTCGACCTTAGGGATGAACCAACATGTAATGCTCACTGATTTTTTTTTTACGTTGAATAAATAAACTATTCGGGGTTATGAAATTTGTAAATTGAACATAGTCAGATAGTCAGAGAAATGAGGTTTATGTATAGTGTTTTTACTCTTTACTCACTAGAGATCGATTCCCAAAAATTGCAAAATATTCTCACCAAATATGTGCAACGTTTGTCAACACAAAATGAGTGTGATCTTGGCTTACGGACACGTTTTTGTCATCAATTATGCAAGTGGCTTGGACATAACATTTAAAGTCTTAACACTCACACCATTGCTGCGAAAAAAAAGGCTTCATATTTCTGGGTAATAATAAAGGGTAAGGCTTAAAATTTTACCTATAGTCTTAGTTTTCCTTTTATAATAATGATTTAAAAACTACTTTTTAAAAAAACTAAGGATGCTGACAATATGAATTATTTGAAAAAAGACCTGCACAGTATTTTTAATTTTCAATTTGTTTCTTATGACCAAACAATTTTGACACGCCTGCTTTAAATTAAGTGATAAACAACACTAAGCACGGGGGGAAAAATCATAAATAGCTCAGTAGTTAAGCATTGGCAAGCAAAGCCAAATGTTAGGGGGTCCGATTTATATGTCGAGTGTCATTTTTCAACTGTATTTAAATGAATTAATGCAAACGTAAGCATAGCCATTAATAGTTGTAATTTTAACTAATTCTAATTAGGGATCTGCCTAAGCCTACCAAATTAGAGTATAGCCATTAAACACAATTTAATTTTATATGTATAAAAACTAGAATTCCCTCTTTATTTGTCAATAACCGTTTCCTCAATCGGAAACAGTATTGTAAAGTGCTTCGACATAAAGAGGATGAAAAAAGATAACTGGGAATTTCAAGAGATCCTAAGAAGATATTAAAACACCTGGAAAGATAAAAAAAATACATATAGTGCAGTAGTTCAGCCTGTCTATACCGGTTATGTTGAAGTTACGCGGTTCTTAGACATGAAAGTAACAGCAGACACACCTGTCAACACAGGTACTGTAGTTGCGCGGTGCTTAGACATGAAAGTAACAGCAGACACGCCTGTCAACACAGGTACTGTAGTTGCGCGGTTCTTAGACAGATGAAAGACAACAGAAGACACGCCTGTCAACCGGTACTGTAGTTGCGCGGTTCTTAGACATGAAAGCAAAGCAGACACGCCTGTCAACACCGGTACTGTAGTTGCGCGGTTCTTAGACATAAAAGCAACAGCAGACACGCTTGTCAACACCGGTACTGTAGTTGCGCGGTTCTTAGACATGAAAGCAACAGCAGACACGCCTGTCACACCGGTACTGTAGTTGCGCGGTTCTTAGACATGAAAGCAACAGCAGACACGCCTGTCAACACCGGTACTGTAGTTGCGCGGTTCTTAGACATGAAAGAACAGCAGACACGCCTGTCAACACCAGTACTGTAGTTGCGCGGTTCTTAGACATGAAAGAACAGCAGACACGCCTGTCAACACAGTACTGTAGTTGCGCGGTTCTTAGACATGAAAGTAACAGCAGACACGCCTGTCAACACAGGTACTGTAGTTGCGTGGTTCTAGACAAACAGCTCCACAAGAAATAAAAACACCGTCAAGAAGAATGTTCAAAACAAACTCATTTTAAAATAAAAAAGCTCAGACCTAAGTTTGATATTGTGAAGGACGTTTCTTCTGGCAGGATGACTCACACCTACTCTGACACTACATTGTTGCCAGATAGCTAGAATTTATCTAGCTATTAGTTATCCAAGCCAGTACTTCGATTTAAATGTACTTAGCCCATAAGGCATAATAGTTTTCCGCAGTTTTGAGAGGCTATGGCTAAAATTAAGTTGGCCCTTCTTTATAATTTAAAGTACGTTACCGACAGGCAGGAGTTGATCTAAACTAAAAACAACTGTGGGGGTTGGCCTAATCCCCACTTTCCATAAAATTAGTGTAAAGTTGAAGGGAATCAAATAGACACTAAGATGTGGGTCTTGATTTACATGATATATATATATATATATATTATATATATATATTATATAACATCCATTACTGCTTCCAGCCTGTAGCCTGGGTCAGTTTTTTATCAAGCCATATATTTTCCACTACCAGCTAGGAGAGTCCTGTCCTAGTTTCATACGCCTTATAATCTAACTTAAAACTAAGACAAGCCCAACATCCAGTCCCCGGCTGTTAATTTATCACTGTGAAAGGGTAAAACCATATTTGACACATGAAAATTTTTTCAGCCATGCCGGGAATCTAACTCGGTACCCTTAGATCCAGTATGCAGACACGCAAATAGACTGAGCTAGGTTGTCAGATTAAAATATATTATTTAATAATAATTTATTTGTTCACAATGACTTACTACACACAACAGGTTCAGTTTGCATCACTAAATAATGAGGAGGGCCCAAATAAGGTAAAATTGAGAAGAGATGTACCCTCATTTGAGTGAAGGAAAAGTGGGAAATAGTTTGTAAAAATCGCTCCCAGTAGACCAAGCTTAGATTCGAACTCCAGCATCATCTTGACCGGCAACATAGACTATACGAGACTGATGTTCAGTCCACATGGCCACCGTTGCGGGAAACATAGATATTTGTTGGGCTACGATCCCCAGACGACACCATGTTTGGGCAAGTTCAGTTCGTTCCAATTTAAAACTCTCTAAATCATCTTAATCTAGAAAAGTTTCAGTCCTTCCGACTCACCTGATATAATATATTGGCTCCATGCTTACGTGCTCATAACACGAAATTGCAAGAGTTTTCAATTAAAATGATACAGGTGTACAAAAAACAAAACCTGTTACCTTTAGTGCTTCCAAACTTGTTATATAAGTTTAATATAAGAACTAAACGTTCTTTAAATTAAACTAGCTTTCAGGTGTCCTATAATAAAAGATCTCTGTCCGGCCACAGCCCACTTTGCATACAGGCAGACCCTCTCTTCTGGTCCAAACAGTTCAAAGGATGGGATGCCTGTGGTGACGCCGGCACGGCAAGGGGCCTTGCGGACTAGAGAGGTAGGAGGATCTCTTGTCGATCTTTCACGCACAAGACAGGAGGACCTCCTGTCTGTCCTGTCCTGTTGGATCCTCAACACACGATACAGAGGACCTTTTGTCCGGATCCTCAACAACGATACAAGAGGAAGTCTTGTCGGATCCTCAACACACGATACAGAGACTCTTGTCCGGATCCTCAACACACGATACAGGAGGAAATCTTGTCCGGATCCTCAACACACGATACAGAAGCCTCTTGTCGGATCCTCAACACACGATACCGGAGGAATCTTGTCCGGATCCTCAACACACGATACAAGAAGACCTCTTGTCAGGATCCTCAACACACGATACAAGAGGAGCTCTTGTCGGATCCTCAACACACGATACAGGAGGAAATTTGGTCCGGATCCTCAACACACGATCAAGAGAGCTCTTGTCCGGATCCTCAACACAGGATACAGGAGACCTCTTGTCCAGTACCTCCACACACGATACTGGAGGACCTGTTGGCCGGATATCCAAACACGAAACAGAAGACCTCTTGTCCGGCTCCTCCAAACACGAAACAGAAGACCTCTTGTCTGGCTCCTCAACACACAAACAGAAGGACCTCTTGTCTGGATCCTCAAAACACGATACAAGAAGGAGCTCTTGTCAGATCCTCAACACACGATACAGGAGGACCTCTTGTCCAGATCCTCAACACACGATACAGGAGGACCTTTTTGCCGGATCCTCAACAACCGACAGAAGGACCTCTTGTCCAGTACCTCCACACACGATAATGGAGGATCTCTTGTCCGTATACTCCCTCCAAACACGATGCAGGAGAACCCCTTAGCCGAATCCTCAAAACTCGAGAAACTTGGGAATAATTGGTTGTACTCTAGTAGGGCTATTAGTGCCAGGGACTTCCCATGAACCCCACCGTGATCTTACACATCATGTTACCATTTATCTTCGAGAATATAACACATTATTTAAGTACTTTTCCTCCAATATTTGGCAATAGTGAGCCCAAGACGGGGAAGGAGCGATACAGAGGTGTGAGTGGGGAGGATGAGAGAAGTGGGTAGTTCATTTCTTACCCCCTTACCCCCCCCAATCCAAACTTCAAACTATCCTACTACTACAATATTAATCCATATGATGAAGTACAACTATAATTATAAAGCACTAAAGACAAGTAGAATGTATCATTGTAAAAATTCTAAGAGCAGAATTATGAGTTGATATTCAAAAGGTGTGCCTGCGCACCTTTTTTTATTTAGCACTGCGTCTTACTACACGTTCGGGCTATATGCTAAGAATATTTGTTAATATCCCTGCGTCCTTTTTCTTCTTGCGGTTAAACCACAGGAGATCAAAGGTTGTAGATGTTGGATTGTAGCTTAATTTGGTAAAAACAGATTTGCTTCCTCAAGTTAAAGTGACGTCAAAGTTGATTTCCGTTTTGTATCGAGTGGCTTACAATTACGTCATAGTCAACGTCAGCGATCGTTTCAGTCTATTCTGTAGTAAACGTGTGTGTGATGATATCAAATTAAATCATACACCGACACTTACAGTTCACGCCATGGTTTTATTAATACATTACTACCCGCTTCGGTGGCCGCATAGTGTAAGGCAGGGTTCGCAAACTCAAGGCCCGCTAAAGCTATCGGATTGGCCCGCTTGTCTCTGCAATACTTGTATCTGGCTCTGCATGTCATGTACGTACACACACACACACTCACACACACACATAAAAGTAATTGAATTTTTAAATTTTGAATAATAAAAACCACTTAGAACTATTTCATACTGTACTATACATTACATAATTTTAAATACATGACTAAGGGAATATTTACTTACATAATTTAATAAATATCATATTCTTTAAATTTAAAAATGACACCTTACACGGGAATCGAACCTGGGACCTTTGGCTTAGTACGCCAATGCTCTAAAGACTGAGATATCCAGGAATCGTCTCATGCTCAGGGCTATTCTTCACTCTTATTTTAAGGCAGAGTTTGTGATGGACGTGCATAAATCGTCAGCTGCAAATGTGTGATCAATTAAGATTACGAGCTCTCAGATAAACGCAGCCACCATCAACACAGTAGTTGGCTTTATGCTAACAAGTGTGCAATGACAATTAATGAACGAATGCTTCGAGTATATCGCTAACCCACATAAACATCTGGGAAAATATAGGGTGTAAGTGTTTAAATACTTTAAATATATTGTAGCCGACACGGCCTAAACTGAGGCCTTGCCCCTGGGCAAGAATTTTTTCTATATATATTTAAATATCACTTTCTTGGATGATTATTTTTTGTAACAATAACTAACGCTTAAAATTAAATTGCAACATTACATTTATCTTCTACTTTAATTTTGGCATCCCTGTCTTTTCCTATCTATGAACACTCTAAGGTATACTAATGCATCTTTCTACTATATTATTATTATTAGCACCGCGTCTTACTACCCGTTCGGTTATACGCATTTCTACTATAAGCTAATCAGCAAGGCTGTTGCCCTTTCTTAATTTCCACAACCAGGTGGGTTGCGAGTCGCTGAGTAACAATAATTTGTTCTCAGATCATTTTTACTCTGTTCGACTCATGTACCACACTCTGATTATTTTGTATGTTTGTTACATTTTGCACCTTCAAGCTATTTAGGGTTAGGAAGGAGGTTGCAAAGTCCTATTGAAGTCGTACAAAAGTGTGTCCACAATGAATCTAAGACTACGGTTCTGTAACTCCTGCATCTCCTCCATATAGGCCTAATGTTCCACCTAGAGGCCCATAATGGGACATGCATAATCAACTAGTGGCCTGAGCAACTAAATAAGTCAAGCACATATCAATAGGGTTATATTTGGTCACAGCAGCTCAGGCTAGGGGGAGATGTATTATTCGTGTGTTTCAACCTCACACATTCTCTACACCTTGGAAAGGAAGACGAAAGATCTCAGGCCACGAAGAGATGTTTTATCTACGTGTTTCAACCTCGCATATTCTCTACACCTTGAAAAGGAGGATGCAGCAGCTCAGATTACGAGGAGATGTATTATTCACGTGATTCAATCTTGCACATTCTCTACGCCTTGGAAAGGAGGACGCAATAGCTCAAGCCACGAAGAGATGTTTTATCTGCGTGTTTCAACCTCGCATATTCTCTACACCTTGAAAAGGAGGATGCAGCAGCTCAGATTACGAGGAGATGTATTATTCACGTGATTCAATCTTGCACATTCTCTACGCCTTGGAAAGGAGGACGCAATAGCTCAAGCCACGAAGAGATGTATTATCTGCGTGTTTATGTCTCGCACATTCTTTACGCCTTGAGAGGAGGACGTAACAGAACAGATCGTGAGGAGATGTATTATTCGCGTGTTTCAACCTTGCACATTCTCTACGCCTTGGAGAGGAGGCCGCAATAGCTCAGGCCAAGAAGAGATGTATTATTTGCGTGTTTAAACCTTGCACATTCTCTACGCCTTGGAGAGGAGGACGCAACAGCTCAGGTCACAAGATGTAGCCTATTATTCGCGTGTTTCAACCTCGCACATTCTCTATACCATGGCAAAGAAGTCACAACTCCCGGAACAAGTGACCGTAGCTCATGTCGTGACGGACACGACCTATTGGCGACTCTTCTTGTTTTCTTGTGGCCCGGCTGCCATTTTTTTTTTATTAGGTCTGGAAGAACTGCAACTTCTCCAGTACGTGTCGCTAGAAAACAATTTATTCATTTGTTTTATTTAACTGTTGATACAGTACAGCAACAAAAACAAGGCTTTGAAGTCGATTTGAGTACCGTGGAACCAATACATCTTCTGAGAGATCGCGTTAACTGAAAAAATTTACAAAATAAAATAGGTGGCGTTTTCTTAAATAAATTAATAATTCAGCTCACCCGCATCGGTAAGCACTTAGTCAAAATGTAAAGCTCGTGAAATCTTGTTTACTGATGTTGGGAAGACCGGGGTTTTAATCCCGGTCGGTTGTACTGAAAAAGAGTAACCGTAATCTACACGGCACAAAAACAGGCTCAGTCATATAATTAATTATTCTGGTAAAGTCATAATACTAATATAGTGTACTTTCATACTAATTCTAAGTGTTAAAAAAATTAAAATTATATTTATTATCATTATGAGAGATTTTCTTATTTTACTTATAGACAGGTATGTTTGATTCATTACGCAGATTGGCTCGCGAGTCACGGAAGGTTGGACCACACAACTGATGGATTGTTTTACCCTCACGAATCTTTACAAGGGAGTCTAGAACTAATATGAACAGTATACCACAGACTCAATATACAAGGTAGTCTAGAACTAATATGAACAGTATACCACAGACTCAATATACAAGGTAGTCTAGAACTAATATGAACAGTATATCACAGACTCAGTATACAAGGTAGTCTAGAACTAATATGAACAGTATATCACAGACTCAGTATACAAGGGAGTCTAGAACTAATATGAACAGTATACCACAGACTCAGTATACAAGGTAGTCTAGAAACTAATATGAACAGTATACCACAGACTCAGTATACAAGAAGGGAGTCTAGAACTAATATGAACAGTATGTCACAGACTCAGTATACAAGGAAGTCTAGAACTAATATGAACAGTATACCACAGACTCAATATACAAGGTAGTCTAGAACTAATATGAACAGTATACCACAGACTCAATATACAAGGTAGTCTAGAACTAATATGAACAGTATACCACAGACTCAGTATACAAGGTAGTCTAGAACTAATATGAACAGTATACCACAGACTCAGTATACAAGAAGGGAGTCTAGAACTAATATGAACAGTATGTCACAGACTCAGTATACAAGGAAGTCTAGAACTAATATGAACAGTATACCACAGACTCAATATACAAGGTAGTCTAGAACTAATATGAACAGTATATCACAGATTCAGTATACAAGGTAGTCTAGAACTAATATGAACAGTATATCACAGACTCAGTATACAAGGGAGTCTAGAACTAATATGAACAGTATATCACAGACTCAGTATACAAGGGAGTCTAGAACTAATATGAACAGTATATCACAGACTCAGTATACAAGGGAGTCTGGAACTAATATGAACAGTATATCACAGACTCAGTATACAAGGTAGTCTAGAACTAATATGAACAGTATACCACAGACTCAGTATACAAGAAGGGAGTCTAGAACTAATATGAACAGTATATCACAGACTCAGTATACAAGAAGGGAGTCTAGAACTAATATGAAAAGTATATCACAGACTCAGTATACAAGAGATTCTAGAACTAATATGAACAGTATATCACAGACTCGGTATTCAAGGGAGTCTAGAACTAATATGAACAGTATATCACAGACTCAGTATACAAGAAGGGAGTCTAGAACTAATATGAACAGTATATCACAGACTCAATATACAAGAGATTCTAGAACTAATATGAACAGTATATCACAGACTCAGTATACAAGGGAGTCTAGAACTAATATGAACAGTATATCACAGACTCAGTATACAAGAGAGTCTAGAACTTATATGAACAGTATATCAAAGACTCAGTATACAAGAAGGTAGTCTAGAACTAATATGAACAGTATGTCACAGACTCAGTATACAAGGTAGTCTAGAACTAATATGAACAGTATATCACAGACTCAGTATACAAGGTAGTCTAGAACTAATATGAACAGTATACCACAGACTCAGTATACAAGAAGGGAGTCTAGAACTAATATGAACAGTATATCACAGACTCAGTATACGAGAAGGGAGTCTAGAACTAATATGAACAGTATGTCACAGACTCAGTATACAAGGAAGTCTAGAACTAATATGAACAGTATACCACAGACTCAATATACAAGGGAGTCTAGAATTAATATGAACAGTATATCACAGACTCAGTATACAAGGTAGTCTAGAACTAATATGAACAGTATATCACAGACTCAGTATACAAGGTAGTCTAGAACTAATATGAACAGTATATCACAGACTCAGTATACAAGGTAGTCTAGAACTAATATGAACAGTATGTCACAGACTCAGTATACAAGAAGGGAGTCTAGAACTAATATGAACAGTATATCACAGACTCAGTATACAAGAAGGGAGTCTAGAACTAATATGAACAGTATGTCACAGACTCAGTATACAAGGAAGTCTAGAACTAATATGAACAGTATACCACAGACTCAATATACAAGGGAGTCTAGAATTAATATGAACAGTATATCACAGACTCAGTATACAAGGTAGTCTAGAACTAATATGAACAGTATATCACAGACTCAGTATACAAGGTAGTCTAGAACTAATATGAACAGTATATCACAGACTCAGTATACAAGAGAGTCTAGAACTAATATGAACAGTATGTCACAGACTCAGTATACAAGGGAGTCTAGAACTAATATGAACAGTATATCACAGACTCAGTATACAAGAAGGGAGTCTAGAACTAATATGAACAGTATGTCACAGACTCAGTATACAAGGTAGTCTAGAACTAATATGAACAGTATGTCACAGACTCAGTATACAAGAAGGGAGTCTAGAACTAATATGAACAGTATGTCACAGACTCAGTATACAAGGGAGTCTAGAACTAATATGAACAGTATATCACAGACTCAGTATACAAGAAGGAAGTCTAGAACTAATATGAACAGTATACCACAGACTCAATATACAAGGTAGTCTAGAACTAATATAAACAGTATATCACAGACTCAGTATACAAGGTAGTCTAGAACTAATATGAACAGTATATCACAGACGCAGTATACAAGAAGGGAGTCTAGAACTAATATGAACAGTTATCACAGACTCAGTATACAAGGAGTCTAAACTAATATGAACAGTATATCACAGATTCATTATTACAAGGTTTAGTCTAGAACTAATATGAACAGTATTGTACAGATCAGTATAAAGGAGTCTAGAACTAATATGACAGTGATGTTACCTACTCAGTATCCAAGGTATTCTAGAAACTAGACATATGGAACAGTATGTCACAGACTGTATACCAATGGTATCCTAGAACTAATATGACAGTACATTTTCTCTAAATTCAACCTTCCCTATACCCAACATTAGCGTAGTTAGTACATAGACGTATACCCAAACGGTTCTTAAAAAATGAATTTTAATGATACTCCTTTCCTTGCTTGTTCTATTGACAGACAACTCCACCCAGTAACGTTATAAACACACTCCATTTCTTGAGTTTATGAATTTATGTTTGGCTATTCTAGTGCCTTAACCTCTGCATGGACCATTGGGAGGGAGGGAAGGGGGCAATTGCCCGGGTCCTCACATTTTAGGGGGCCATATTTCCCCAAAAAATTATTAAATATAATTACATTATTATTCTAAATTTCACATCAAATAGGTATAGATAATTAACTAGCAATAAGTATTCGCTTGGTGATAGGAATCCATCCAGATTCCGTAAACCCAACTTTATGTAATTTAAGATTTACGTTATTTAGTATGTACTGCAATACAGTAGAATACCCACCATTGTTCTACCTGCGTCGTCAAATCACAACACTCACATGTACAAGAAAATTACTTGTTAATAATTTGATTGCATTTAATAAAGTCGGGCATACAGTTATTTAATGGGTTAATAATATTCCATAAAAAGAAATTATTAAATAACATAATTACGAGTACGTATCAATTATTATAACGGTTAGTGCTAATAAAACTGAAAACTGCCGTACAAAGGGGGGGGGGGGCTCATATTTTTTTGCCTGGGCCTCACATTTTCTTAAAACGGCCCTGACTCGGGACATTTGGAGCTCTGCAACCCCTTAATAAATCTCAAACTGTTGCCTGACGATCCTGGTTTGTTTGTAAGTGGACCAGCGATATAATCACAATACTACAACCGAGTCCAGACCTACTGAGAGTTTCTAAGAGCTGACAAACCTCTTCACACGCAATGTAAGATTCCTTTTGACCAACAGGTTACTGACGTGACATGAGCACATGATCCAGCCGACACACATCTCCAGTACAATGCCACTTTCTCTCACGCATGAGGAATGCGTGCTTCGATCGTTCAAATATACATACGCAACTCATGAGGCAGGGGCCAAACGTAATATCGGAGCTCACGAGTCTTTTATTAACTGTTGAATATTTGTCGGACATGAAGAATTGGACTGCATGAAATATGTGATTAAATGCGAGGTTAAAATAATTGTGATAGTTAACAAGATGTGGCAAATTACCATTAATATATATAAAATTGCAAATTATAATATATACACATAAATGATTATACATATAATAATTAATATTCTATATTTTGTAAGAAGGTACAGGAAAGGTGGATAGAAAACATATAGAAGGAACGAAACCATATGGCTTTTAGCAATGAAAATAAGAACACAGTTCACACTTTACATTGCTGCCACTGGATAAAGAGGTAATAGCTGCCTCTTGAAGAAAACTGATCGTCACCGCCCAATCCCCCGACCTAGGTTTCATTCTATCGGAACTTATCAGGAGGGAGTGTAAAACGCGCAACGCAACTTCCTAAAAGAAGAAACAAAAAATCTATGATAATATATAATATAAGTATGGTTAAACATTTTGGGAAGCTTGTGAAAATATATATTACAGTTTAATTTGTTTATTAAATTCAATTGAAATCAAATAAACAAGAGTTTATATAATTATGTAGATTTTGTTGAATAATTATTTTTACACGTTTATTTTTGACTTACAGTTTCGAACTAAAATTAATGTTGGTATTTTACCAGGGTTTGATCCGGCGTTTAAAATTAAAATTAATTTTTTTTTGGTACAAAATACTTTGGCGACACGTTAGTCATTATTATTTTTAATATCAGAGAGATTCGCACCAAAGATATAGAATACGCAATTTTTACTTTCTCATGTAATTAATTATTGTAATCGTGAAAATTTTCGCCCTCGAAATTACTATGGATCTTGACGTTTTATGCGTCCCCGAACTTAAATCAATAATAGTTTCATAAATATATTTGTTTTTACATGGAGTTAAAACCGAAGCAATCTAATAGATTTAATTTAAACTTGAACGTTAGATGTTATATGTTCATACCTTTGAGTCGAAACAGTGATCTTGAATATAGATATAAGATTAAGGTAAGTTTATTGATAACCCATTTTTGAAAAAAATCATCTTTTTTAAAAACTGGATCAAACAATTTTGTTAAAATTGGCTATCGGAAAATAGTTTTACATTCTCTCACTGTATAGACCTACTAATTTTTCGTGCAAAAGAAAATTAATTTTCTGATAGTTTATTTTTAGAAATTTCGTTTCAAACTATAATATACTTCAGGTGTATGAGAATTAAGTACTAATGTGTTGTTCAATTTTATGTATTAATATAGACCTTAATGAGGACCCTATATTATTATTATTATTATTATTATTATTATTATTATTTAGCACCGCGTCTTACTACCCGTTTGGGTTATACGCTTAAGTACTAATTACACTAATGGATTAGGAATTGGGAAGGTTGAATTTAAAGGAAGTGAACCCGCATTTGCGTGGAGGGAGAGTGGAAAACCATTTAGGAAAAACCTCCCCAGTTCACCCGACCGAGATTCGAACCTCGATCTTCCCGTCCTTGGTGGTCTAGCTCAACACGACTGGCGCGTTAGCCAACTACGCCACCGAGGCGAGTGAGGACCCTATAATATGTATCACTACGTAAACACATTTTAATAGGAATGAAGTGTGGAATTGAAAAGTTTAAAAATACAACTTAAATTAGGTAACTATATTTTTACGTGCATGACGGAAGATAACCTCTTTTAAAAGTATGTTTTCATGATTTTTTTATACTAAAGATGCTTTAAACAAATACACAGACCCAACCAACTTCCTGCTACTTTTGCCAAGTCACAGCTGAACAAGATGAGAAGAAAGTGGCTTCTTAGTGTGTCGGAGATAAGTCATGAGGACCATTTAGTGACTGAGACTATCCTTACTTCTTGGAGGGTACAGTCTCATTTTCATAGCAAGGGCCTGTATCTGACAGCTAGAAAAGTTATTAGTCTCGCGTAGTCTTACGCGCTACTCTCGTGTTGAACTAGATTGCCGAGGATGGGAAGATTGGGTATCGATACCGGTCGGGTGTATTGAGGGTGGTTTTCCCTAAACGGTTTTCCACTTTCCCTCCACGCAAATGCGGGTGCATTTCTTTAAATTAAATCTTCCTAATCCTAACCCATTAGTGTAATTAGTACATAAGCGTATAACCCGAACGAATAGTAAAACGCGATGCTAAAAGAATTAGTCTCTAACCTCACGTATTCAAATGTCAAGTCATCTGATCTGCAAGTGTCACTTTCGATGGATCACTAAATATAAAATAAAACTAATAATATATTAAAATGTTATAAATGTTTAACGCAAAAAAAAATAATTCTGTAGGCCCTTTTAGTGAAAATTGGACTGTATAGAAACGATTTGGTCTGGAATCCAGGTCAGGGTATTTAAGTGAATAGTAATAATGAGCAATACGGGTTATTTGAAGTCCACTCTACTTTTACTACTATTATCTAATCGAGACCTCCATGCTCACTTGGAAAATTACAGCTTCCGCCAAACACCACAATATAATTACATAGAAACACGGATTATTACAAGTTTCCATACTATTTGTAAAATATAATTATTAGGTCAGGAATTGTAAATCAAATTATAATATTAATAATATTTAGCACCGCGTCTTACTACCCGTTCGGGTTATACGCCTAAGTACTAATTACGCTAATGGATTAGGAATTGGGAGGGTTGAACTTAGAGGAAGTGAACCCGTATTTGCGTGGAGGGAGAGTGGAAAACCATTTAGGAAAAACCACCCCCAGTTCACCCGACCGAGACTCGAACCTCGATCTCCCCGTCCTCGGCGGTCGAGCTCAACACGACTAGCGCGTTAGCCAACTACGCCACCGAGACGGGTTAGATCAAATTAACTTAATTTAATACCAAATAAATGTAACTCATTCTTTGCACCGCGTCATACTCTCCCGTCCGGGCTATCCACTTTTAAGCACACTGGAAGGATATGTATGAGGAAGTTAGCAATTGATGGGAAATTATTTGAGTAGAATAAACAATTTAACAAAAACCATCCTCAGTATATCCAGTTGGGATTCAAAACCAGGTCCACCCCACACCGTCACTGGCAAACCGGATCAGACGAGCTTGATGCTTTAGTCCACGTATTCACCGATGTGACTTTTAAAACAACAACGGTTTATTCATGTATACATGTTTTTTTTAAATCCATTCTCACTGGTTTAACTTTCAAAATAGACACATTAAATAGACATATAGATCCTGCCATCTTAATATACATTTAAGTGCACTCTTTGACTAGATAGCAGCATCAGACAACGACCAGCTGACGTTACCCAGTATAACACAGATACAATATAAAACATAACAGCCTTGCTATTTAATCCATCATGATACGTGTATTCATACAATTGTAATTGTACTATTGGCAGGAAAAATCCAAGTACCGAGTCGATGATGGCTGCGTTATCTGATAGTTCGTGATCTTAATAGATCACACCTAATGTAGCCAACGATTTACGCACGTTCATTACAAATTCTGCCTTAAAATATGAGTGAATAATAACCCTGAGCACGGGACAATGCCTGGATAGCTATGGCTAGAGCATTGACGTACTACACCAAAGGTCTTAGGTTCAATTCCCGTTTTCATGTGTCATTTTTCAATTTAAATAATACACATGCAACAGCTAAAAAGTTACTAGATATACCTACCATTTCGGTGGCCGCATTTTATAAGACACTATTCTCGCAGTAGACACAACTGCTTGTGATGGGGAGCTCAATTTTCGAAACTTGATCGGAGTTTTTTTCCTAAATGTGTTTTTTATTCTCCCTCCAGGAAATGCGGGTGCACCTCATCTAAATATAGTCTTACTTATCCCTAAAACTATCAACGTAATTAGTACAGAAGCGTATAACTTGAACGAATAATAACCGCGGTGCTAAACAAAAATAGATCTACTTTCACGTACGCTCATAATATTATGATTTATGATTTGCCAGCTCTCACTTTTCTGTATGTTATCAATACTTATTAAATAACACTAAATTATGTGAAATGTTATCAATGTTCGCTACAACGGCAGTGCACCTCGCTACGAGTCCCGGGTTTGATTCCTGCCTGGTACCTTGGCTGTTTTTCCCTTAAGGGGAATGATACCAACGATCACCAGGGTTTAGTTAATTAGGCTTGGGTTAGGTTAAACTCATCGAGCTACACAACTTCATAATAATAACACTACAGCATCTCATTGCGGGTACGACATGTAGACAACCTCTATATGTACCCTGGCAACGTTCTGTGCTACAGAGCGGCAAATAGTCTACATACAGGCGACCGAAATGAATGTCATATCCCTCCTGCTCATAATTATAGCCATAAGATTTTAAAAATGTTGTTGCAAAAAAGTCACATTTTCTAAATAAAAAATAGCCTTCCTATGAAATTGCCTGAACTAAACTGTACACACTAACACTAGATGAAATAAATCCCAAATAGTAAACTATTTCCAACCCCGCCCCCCTTTGGACTCGAATCAGGATCCTCTGAACCTGTGTTGGATCTCTCTAAAAACTCTGTACCTGTGACGGGACACTTTCAGTCTTGGTAATCGCTGTCTACTATTACTTTTTTTTTTGTTCTCAAAGTTACGTGGCGGCGAGTGTATTTCTAGGTCGATCAGTGGGAACACAACATCATCCAGCACTTTGTAAGATTGTGAGGTGACTTTCACATTCCTCAGAGGAGGTGTGTCTTGATAACAACCATTAGCCGACAAGGTGCGTAGTTCAACTTAGTGACACACTAATGCGCCCTAGCCCAGATTGTCAACAAGGACTGAAACGTTTCCTCAAACACTCATCACCAACATTACCGAGCAATGTCATAAAAATTGTAATTGTTCGCACCAATATTGTTCAGGGTGTCCAGCAAAATTATGTTTTAAAACTCTCTGACTTTTCCGGGTTTTCCAGAGACTATTTCAAACTTTTCCGGTATTATATATATAATTATACATATATTTTACAAACATTAATTTGTTAATATCATAACTTGATGTAATAATAGTGCATTCTGTAATTGTGTCCCTCGATTATTAGCATTATTATTATTATTATGTGTTCTGTCTCACGACAGGTCCATTCCTTTTTCAGTGAACTTAGACCACGAATGCGCCACGTCCTCTGCCTCCTCCTTCAGCTCTCAGTATTTTCTTCCTTCCTTTGAATCCTCGTTCTTTCTAAGCTCTTCTTTCCTTCAACCTTTCCTTATAGGACGGCATGCAGAAGACAGTTATTTCTAAGAATGTGCCCGATCCAGTTTGCTTCGCGCCGAAGAATCCCATCCAAAATGGTTCTCTTCTCACCCACTCTTCTTAGGACTTATTCATTTGTCACTCAATCCATCCGATTTTCTAAAGTCTTCTCCAGCACCATATTTCAAAGTTCTCCAAGTATTTCTTTCCTACCTTCCTAAAGTCCAAGTCTCTGCTCCATACAGTGCGATGCTCCAAATGTAGCACTTCATCAGTTTTCTTCCTCAGTTCCAAACTCAACTTGCTGGTAAGCAGTAATCTCTTCTTGTTGAAAGCTTCCTTGGCCATGGCGATACTTGACCTAATTTCCTTGGCGCATTAGGCATATTTGTAACTCTATGAAGGGTTTAAATGGTTTCAGCTAAAGTGATGGCTATTGGGTGCGATCTAGGCTAGATTTCAATGAGCTCATAGTGAGCCATTAAAAGATTTTTTTTATACCAGTACAGTTTAAAAAAATTGAGAAATACATTTTTTGGGGGGTTCTTCTTCCTATAACCTAATCGAAATCTCACGCATGCGCATAGCCATGTCTCAACTTAGGATACAGACACGTGCTAGAGTGGCGGAAAGACAACGAGTAAATCACGCGGTGACTTTGAGAAATGAGATTAGTACGCTCGACAAGGACAGGATGTATTAAAAGAAGATTTGGGGTGTGTATTAAATGGAGGAAAAATGTTATTTTGAGTATTGTAAATGAAAGTTGAATTTTTGGTAAATCTGAAAAAATTCCAGAAATTTGATAAAATTACCTAAATTTTCTATTACTTTTCCCCGCCCAAGCAAGTTGCCTGGCATTTACCTGTTTTAAAGGTTTTCGGGTCGCTGGACAACTTTTTTTTTTTTGCTACTAGCAGTATTTGAAGCTAAATTTCTGAACCGGAACACGGAGACGCTTTGCAGATGTCCAACCACCCCCCACCCCCCCACACACACAGAGTTATATTTTCGTCACCCCGTATAAATAACCATTTGGGCTAAGCTAATATTATAGGGATGAGTAATATTGAATTTAGAGGAAGTGTGCCCGCATTTTCGTGGTGGTAGAGTGGAGAACCATTCAGGAAAAGCACCCTCAGTATACCCGAATGGGATTAGAACCCGTTATTCCAGTTATCAGCAGTCCAGTCTTTTGCGTGATTCCTTAGACCAATCGACCATGGTCAGGCGTTATTTAAAAGTTGTATTTCTTGTTCAGTCTATTCTTCTACACGTTTTTGCCATACGCAAATACATTAAATAAGATAAATGTTTTAGAGATGTGGCAGTTTTGGTTAGTTCAGTCCCGTCTGCAATTTTTGATGTCAATTCCATCTCATATTTATATGCTCTTATGTAAATTCCGTAACGTCTTTATAAGGGTGCTATGTAGATCGCGTCTATTCCTTATACAGTACTTCCTTAGATAAAGAATAAGGAATATAATAAATGATATCAAATGAAATGTAATAATGGAAACAATTTCATTACATTTCAAACATTTATTTCAACATGATTACAATTTTACGACTCTAGTAATAGAGGTAAAACCTACAAAAAAGAATAATTTCAATAAAGTAGTGCAAAAAAGATTTTTTTGTTCTGTTTGTACACTTCTTTGATGACTTATTCTTCGTCTTGATTTGTTAATATGAACTTGACTGAAACATCTTTTTTCCCTAATAAAGTAAACATACATATTTTTTTAAATTTACACAATAATCACCTTTTATTGTCTTCTGAGAACCTATACACTAACCGAAAAAGTTACGCGATTAAAAATTTAGTTTTTTTTCTTCAGAATACAAAAAACATATTTGAAAAATAAATTTGATCCCTTTCGGAATATTTTGACCTACGAAGGAAATACTTGTTTTAGACCTACCGAGCTACGTTGAAATAAAGTTTAAATTTATTTAAAAATCAATATAATATGGGACGGAATTTACACCGCCTTCTTTGGTAATGACGGGATGGAATTTACACAGGATCTTGGGATCATAATATTTTCAGGATGGAATTTACGTCGACTCAGATGAGGAAGGTATAACTTAGAGGAAATGTATTCGCACTTGTGTAGAGAGAAAGTAGTAAACCAACTATGGTAAGAAACTTCATTACACACTAACTACTGGAATTTGAACCCCAATCTACCGGCCAAGTATATGCAACTGGTTTTGAGATTAATACCTTAGACTAGGTATGTCAAACTTGTGACCCACAGGTCACATATTGTGATCCATCCTATGAACCTATGATATGTGATGAACTCACAATGCGGTCCAATTTTTCTTTACATAAATCATAGAAATACACCATTTTGGAATGTTTATACTTCTCACATTTGATTTAATTAAATTCATACATTTCTTGGTTAAAACACAGGAGGAGTCTTACTATTTTATTTTTATTTTATTTTCGTAACAGAAAGGTACTAAGTTGGAGTAATTTTTACTTAAGATGCTGAAAAGCATAAAAAAATAAATTCAAATGCAGCCGCCTCAGTATATTTAGTTATCGAGTATTGTGATAGAACGGATTTGATCCGCTGGCGTGTCAAACTCGCGGCCATATATACGATTTTGTGCAGCCCGCGTGAAGTGAACAGTTTTGTGTTAATAATGTAAAACGCTAAATATTTATAATTTAATAAGAATATGTTTCGTATTGTGTATATATTAGATAAAGGTACAGTAGCCCCATGGCTTCTTTGGTGCTGACTGACAGCTCACAGCTGACGGCTTTGAAAAGCTACCAGATCAAATTATGTATCCCTACGCCGAACCATATGATCTGCAAAAAACATGTGTTTAGCAGCTGTCACTTCTGACAGTCAAAATTTAGGTATATACCTAAATGTTGATTGTCAGAAGTCAGCTGTGAACTGTCAGTCAGCACCAAAGAAGCCATGGGGCTACTGTATAAATAATTTTCGGGTGGATTTTAAGTTTATATTATTTATAGTCATAATTTATTGTTTGTGAGATAAGAACAATTGGCTCTGTCGACTCATCGATAGTTGATTGGAGAAATGTGGCCACCTTTTACGGCCGGTAGGATAGGAGAAATGTACCTGTAAACCACACAAAGAGGAGAGGGCGGGGGGGAGGAGATAGTCGAGCACGTGATGCCAGTATCAAGGATCTGCCCTTTAAAATAATTTCAAATAAAGTTGTGACGTAACACGCGGACCTTATGATAAAGCGTCATTCAATGTAACCCTATTTTTAACGTCGAGGAAATACAACATTTCGGAATGGGACATTTGGGTAACTTTGCATAATTTGGGTAATTCTGGTATGTAAGGTTTGTGTACCAAATCTGAACTTTTTTTTTTGACATGGATCAATTCCCGAAGACTGTCAAATTTTCACACTAAATGTATGCAACATTTGGCAGCACAATCGTATATCCTATTTGTGATAGGGAAGGATGTCAGAACGGTCTTTTTTCCTTTAAAGAATTATATTATATGGTAGGATTTTGCTAGGACAAAGGACCTTACAGACGTCCTTACTACCATAGACAGTGTATAATATATTAACAGAATGTGTTGTTTTCTCATCAGAAATGAAACCAAACATCCAAGATATATCGCCTTACAGACACAAATTTGTCAACAATTTTAAATATGAATTTATCATAAAATTTAAAGTCCAAAATTAACATATTTGTTGCTAATAAAAGGTTTCAAATTTTTTGAAAAAAAAAAAAGTTTATTGTTTTATATATTGGGTCAGCTTTTCTTTTTGAAATAATAAAATACTTATTTGGAATTATTTTTATTTAAGATAGTGACAAAACTGATTTTTTTTGATATATGGGCATGGCCCCCTCAGTATTTTTATTATTCAACGTGGTCCTTATGATCAAACGAGTTTGACACGCCAGCCTTAGACCATGTGATCAATGAAACGGGTGATTTGTTAATTCAAATAAGGTGTTCACGCCAAAATGTCCCCATAGGATTAAAAACCTTAACTTTTCGGTTTTAATATTTTAAAACAATTTTATGTAAAGGTTTTTAGCTCATTTTTAATGACGTTTCACGTTAAATGTTGCAGTTCTTAGATCAAGAGTAAATGTTTGACGTCATTTATAATAGAGTCATAGCAGAAAATTCTAAGGACAGTTAAGGATTGTTTGAGTGTTTGTGAAGCTTCGAAACTGTCATTTCCATTATATACAAAATGTGATGAGACTTATCTTTAAGTAGGTGGTGTCCTTATGGTGAAAGTGTAGGCGATGTGAGTAAAGGCCAGTGTTTTTGCAGTTTTTATAGCAAAACTTTTGGCAAAACAAAATATTGCTCCAGAAGAAACAGAGTTAAATTTTCTACACATGATTATATCAACAGTTCTTGAATATGAGCATGGCGGCATAACTTTCTAAATGGAGAGAAACAGCTGTCATGAAATTCCAGGACACCCTCGACCGATCCTCAATAACAGTGTTGATGTCACCATGAAAAAAAAATTAATCTATGTTTATTTGATTTCTTTTGACAAAAAAAGTTTTGCTATAAAAACTATAAAAAACACTGATTTTTTTTCGCTTCCCCTAAATCCCCGCCTTAACTCTTGAAAAGCGGGAGTAGGTAAACCGAACGACAAAAAAAAAAAAAGGTCGACACGAGAGGACAAAGTGGTCGACAGAAAAGTGATTGACACGAAAAATCAGCTTGGATCAAGTGTTCGACGACAGTAGGATCAAGTGGTTGACAGTTAACAGGTCGATAAACAAGACTTAACTTGACTGGACACAGATTTATAAGACCTAAAGCACAGCCGTCTTTCTGTTAGAGGTCAAAAGTTTGGCAACACCGCGTGGAGGCTTGTCAACTCACATCACGTGCTAGGTAAGGCAAACAGGAGTGTTTATCAGTCCTCTTTGTTTTGCTGTGCAAAAACTTTTAATTTATAATTAGATTTATCTACCTTATTTGATGTATATGAAAAAAGTTTCTGGTAGTTACTAAAGTTACTAAAACAGTTTTAATATATTTATACATCAGGTGTTATCTTTTGAGAGATATTATTAATATCTATAAAATAACACAAATAATTTAGTAAAATTTTATCAATGTTGGAAGCAAAGAAATATGTTATAATTTATAAACTGTTCTTCTTACCAAAATAAGGGCAGGCCTGTATGTTTGTTTTTATTTAAAAAATAATGTAGTTTACTGGCAAATGATTTTTGAAACTTTTTTATTCAAACACATTACTGTAGAAATTTTGGTAAATATTTATATTTGAAGAGTATTTCATACAAATATCAAAGTACTACGTGTTTGTTTGAGGAGCAAGTCTTAGTAAGAGGTAAGTGACAACTTTTTTTTTACAACTGTGTCACAAACTATATTAAAATATTTGACAAAGTATGCAAGATTGTATCGCACCATTTATTAATGCATTTCAAATGTAAGGTTGCTTACGACTTATTTGTGACCATGTATAGCGATTTTTTTAAATCTTTGACAGATGTTAGCCATTGCGAACCAAGATAAGTGCAATCCAATGCAATCTTGAGAACAGGCTGGTATTTCACGTATTGTCTGCACTAGAGTACGCCAGCGACGGTTGAATGGAGACACCGAGACTTGAAAGTGAAATCAACCTGCTGGAATCGAGTCGTGAAATGCGGTCGGCAGACTGGCAGGTGTCTTATTATAGGTTGGCACTCGGCCGATAAGACGACCACTCTTATCCTGGACAAACATATCTGAGGAATGGAGTTATGTGATCCGCCATTGTATTGTAGCTCGTCATCTGGTCTTGGTGTAATTTCCGTGTGTTTTATTATTATTATGGTTAAGTTTAGACTTTATAACACAATAGGCCTACCTATTTACCAGGAGGAAGGAGGACAGGTGGATAGACGCGTCAATAGGCCTATAATCTGATCTAGACTGCCGATGATGGGAGGTTATGGCTCGAATGTCTCACATTTCTTTAACCAGTGTCTGTTAAATCACGTGATATAGTCACGTTAAGTTAGCTTAGGTTGGTTTTATAAAACTGAAAGAATATCGCCTGATGGTTAGGTTAGATTAGGTTATGATAGGCGTGGGCTAGTCAGAAGAAACACAAGAGCAAGGTGAATGCGGTTGGAATTAGATTCATAAGAAATGCATGTGGGAAAACTCGTATGGACAGAGTCAATAAAGAATGGGTGCTAAAGGAGTGTGGTTTTAAAGGGAATCCAATAGGTCAATGTGAAAGAAGCGTCTTACGTTGGTTTGGGCATGTTGAGAGGATGAGTGTGAATCGAGTGACGAAGCATATATATATGAAGGTAGAGTGTGTGGATGAAAAAGAAGGTGTAGAGCATGTAAGACGTGGCTAAATGTTGTATACAAATGTGTGAAAAAGATATACATTAAGAGTTTTAAGAATAAAAGAGCATATATGACTCGTTGAATGAATGTTGTTGAAGCGATGGGAGTATGCAAGGATAGGGAAGTGTGGAGAAAGTTAGTGAGGATGAATTAAGTATCGATTTTTTTTTTAGCTATAGGCTCAGTTTCTTGCCTACCTCATAAGGGAACGATGGGATTAGGTATGTATATATGTAGATCCGCACAAATTGAAGGAATTCTTTCGATGGTTAGGTTAGGCTAGACGAGGTTAGATTATAGTATGTTAAGCTAGGTAGGCTACGCATAAATGAAAGGAAGAATTATGAATATCCTTGGTCCACACGTCCTATCTCAGTTGATCCAAAATAACTCCTATTTAATTACTAATAATGTACCAAAGGTCGTGAATAGATTTGTCCAAACGAATCGCTTTTCGGGGGAATCTTCCAAACTTCCTATGGCCAAAAGAAAATGTATATAAATCAAATTTTATTATTTGCTTCAACCCTACATTTACACAACTCGTTCAGACTGCTAGCACTCTCCACAACATTTTAAGGTATGATTTAATGTAGCGGTTCTCAAACTGGGGTACGCGTGGCCCCGGGGGTACTCGGGCACCTTTCAATGGGTACGCGAGCAACTCTCAAGGGAAAATGGGCAAAATAATAGGGGACTTAGGGAAAACCCTAAATGTTGGCAATTCCCGTTATCTGCTTATTTCCACCCTTCTTTTTCCCGTATTTGCTCTCGGTTGGAGACCGATTTCTGAGAGCTTCTATCCCTCTACCTGACACCTTCTATATTAGCAGTTTATTATGTCTTTTTCAACAACATATCTCTGTTTGAGTGGTTTTTCTTCCATGGTGTATCTAAAAAACAAGTACCGCAATAGGTTAAATTTGGAGCCGGACCTCCGTTTGAAAGTTTCAACTGGACAACCAGACATCAAAAACTGTGCCAAGCCATGCAGCCACACCCCTTTCATTGAAAAACTTTGGGATTCATAATTTATCAGCTCCAGAATTACGATTAAAATCTTTAATTTGAAAATATTGTGTTTATGTTTACTTTTTCATTTATTTTTGAACTAATTTGTGAAGAAAATGTATACAACTTTTTACAGTAAAATTATGTTTTTTTAACCGATCACAACGATTCTCAATAAGAGATGTTAAGGCTATAACAGTGGGATTCTCTCTAACTAGCTTTGTCACATTTGATATATTTTGATTACGGTTTTTTTCCCACGAGATTATATAGATCAATAATTAACCAAGTGGCCATCTTTTTAAGGCCTGTAATTTGGAAATTTCTTATCTTTTAAAACTTTAATCTTTTAAAACTTGAGAACCGCTAATTTAATGGTTTTGCTAAATTCAAAATTTTTTAGAGACCTCCGAGATAGTGTTGCGGACCCGGATTTGCGTGGAAGGAGAGTGGGAAAACCTTTCCCAGTGAATCCAACTGGGATCGAAACCCGATCTCCCCGTCCTCGGCAGAAATCTAGTCCAGTGGTTCCCAAAGCGGGGTACGTACCAGGAAGTTTGGGAGTATGCGAAACTATTATAATAATGGTGGTAAGAGCTACATTTGTAGGGAGTGTAGGGCGAAAGATCAGTCAAAAGTTATTAAATTAACTCAACAATATGGCGAGGAGCGGTTCGGGTTTTCTTCTACATGTGACCTTGAGAGAATTATTTCATTTCCAAACATCAAATAGTTTTATAATTATTAATAAATTAGTAAATAAATTAAATGTGTTAGTTTTTATTGTAACTTTTACTTTTTGAATGTAAACATATAGTTCACGTTATTAGTAAATTGTTTTTTAATCTCATTATTAGACCATTTAATTTCAGTTGCGTCAAATAAACGAGAATAAACTACGACTGTAGTAATTAAACATTTTGCTAAAACTAAGGGCACAATTTATGGAAATGGGCTGCCAAGGGATACAAAAGTGAAAAATGGTTGGGGACCGCTGGTCTAGTCCAACACTAGAGTAGCGCGTTAGACCACGCGGCCACCGAAGAGGATGTTTGCGCCCCTTCATAATAATCGTCAGGGCTAGCCGTTATATTAACTAATATGGAATAAGGAACGTGATATTTAGAGTAAAGGTAGCCACATTTTTTATGAAGGAGCCTGAGAAACTATTTACGATAAACCCCTCTCTGCCCATTTTGTTTAGAATTTGACGTTAATTTATCCATTGCATTAAAAGTAAAAGTGCACATTTCAGAGCCCTCTGAACACGCGTTCCATCCAATTAACTGTCCTCATAGCTAGAATTGTGTAATGGTCCTGACATAATGAGGTGTTAGAATATATTTTCCAAGGAAGTGAAAAAAAACTGTCGGTAGTGTGTGTTTCGCAGGCTGTCACGGATACTATTACAGTCCGTTCACCCTGAGTCGTGTAGGCTGTTCCCATGGGAAATTAATTATTATGACCGAGCGCGCTGCCATCCTACACACCATCTCTCCGGCTACAGGTATCAAAAACTGGCCGGTCGGGGGGGATCTGGGTTGGTCGGCGCTTCGTCGGACCGGCATCGATGGACACGTAGGCTAAGGCTCTCACCACCTCTAAATCCAATCTTTTTCATTTCTAACACATTATATTTATTGGTACATATGCGTAGAACTCGAACTGGTGCAACAGTGTCACAGCTACTATGCCTCTTGATGAATGAATTTAAAATGATGCTTTCATCACATTTTAAGTTCTGATAAATTGTGTATTTTAAAATAACAATATGAATAAGAGTGTATTATAAATCAGAAGCTAACTAGCTGGGGGTGGCATCTACAGTCTTTATTTATTTGAAGTATTTAACGTGCACTTTCTGAACCGACTGATTTTATCAGCACACCGAATTTCTATGAGCAAGATCAAAAGGGTCTACTAAATTTGCCGGGAAAGGTAGTTTCATATACCTTCCAGGGTTCTCTTACATGCCAAAATCAACATGCGACCGACGCCTTTACTTCCCCTCCGAAAGAAATTGTGCTACGGTTATTTTATCGCTTAATAAAAATCCGTCAACCCCTGCTGGGTTTTAACCCACAAATATCGGGTACTGAGGCGAGAACTTTACCCAAAGACCACCAATCAACATCCGCGTTAATCAACCGGTGTGCCGCAGCATAGCAATGTGCCGCTAAGGGTTAGAAAGGTGTGCCATGGGAGTTTGGGGGAAGGGCGAAAAGAAGCGTGGAAAAAATTTGAAAAATAAGAATATATCCTTTAAAATTCATGATCAACAATTTTTTTTAAATAACACAATTATTATAATTTTAGCTAGTTAACTTTTAGAACAAAGTCTTGATATTAGTTTTTTAATGATAAAATCTCTCCTTAAGATAGGGTGCTAGTGAGCGTGAGTTTAGGGAAGTATTTTTGAAGTTTTTACAGCATAAACATTTTTGGCCAAAATAAATCAAATATTTCTTCTATAGAAACATATAGTTTAGTTTTCTGCACATGCTAATCTCAAGAGTTCTTGAATATCTGTCAAAGGTGTCCTGGAATTTAATGACAACTTTTTCTCTTAATTTAAAAAGTTTGTCACCAAATACCACCATGCTCTTGACAGAT